>OY292541.1:0-352930 GCA_958496365.1 Subacronicta megacephala | reverse complement strand
AAACCATCTGTGTTTAAAAAAACATAGACACTTTGTAGACATAGATCTTCAGGCGGCTCATCTGTCCTTAGACACCAAATCACAATAAAATTGAGTCATTTGGTCATAGTAGTATAAGTTTCTTTGTGAGTGAGAATGGGCAGCGCACATTGGTTATCGTAATAACTCCTCATCATCATCAACCCATTACATTGTCCCACTGCTGGGCACGGGTCTCCTCTCAGTACGAGAGGGATTAGGCTAGAGTTCGCCACGCTAGCCTACTGCGGGTTGGCAGACTTCACACGCCGTCAAGAAAATCTCTCAGGCATGCAGGTTTCCTCACGATGTTTTCCTTCACCGTTTAAGCGCGTGATAATTAATTATTAATAACTCCTAATATTAACATTTCCTTGTTCCAGAAAAACAAACCAAGCAATTATTATAATCAAGCAGTCAAAACAAATCATGCAAAGAAAACGCCCGCCGTCCAGAATCAAAGTCATATTAGTCTAAGCAAAGTGTATTATAAGAGTATTATGCGTTAAGCAATTCACGTAGAGAGTAACAGAGAATATAGCCAAGATGCCTGTGGTATCACCTTCGAGATACAACACTACCTCCTCAAGCTTATCAGGGTCGTACAGGTCCACAATATCTTCGTCTAGTGTCGAGAAACCCTTCTACAGATCCACAAGCGGAAACTATGACACACTCCGCAGTTATGAGCGGTCGGAATACCGATCCAGGTTTTCCGATGTCGACGGCAATCGAGAGAGGAAGACTCTAGTAGAACGCTCCAGAACCTCTCGAGCGCCGAGTATTGCTGACTCTGACAGCGGCATATCAAGTCGATATAGGTCGGATCGAAGTGAGTCTCGGTCTAGAGATATTTCGACTACTAGAAGTGAGAGTAGTAAGACTTCTAGCGATCCGTTGCCTAGGCCTCGGCGGCCTGTGCTGACTTCGGCGGAATTGGCGATGTCGCATGCCGAGTGGTATAACAAATATTCACCGGCTAATTATATACCGCTGACTCAAAGGATTCAGTTGCAGCAAAATCAGAATTATGGGGAAATTTCAAGGTCGAAGTCCATTTCAAATGATATAGGAAGACCGCCAGCGGCTGACCCTTCCAGACTGGCAAGGAAAGCAAGAAATTCGGCCGCCACCATTTCAGAGGTAATAAACCTTTTTTATTCGTATTGATGTATTATATTATTTATTTTCGTAATTATTATTTTGAGTGTCTGCGAAATTTCACACGGTGTTTTTTTATAAGCAAAGTTATTTTAAAATTGGCAAGCCCTTGTGTACTATTTATTAGGGCAATTGCGAAACGCAATAATATTGTTTTAAAAATGTTTCTTTTTCATCCGATACCTACCTATACATTTTTATGAGAATATAATATTGTCGTAGTATTTCTAACCCGCGTTTCCACTGACGACAAAACATGTTGCAAACAGCTACCTATCCCACTCACTCTTTGAGAGTTAGAAAGAGTTCGATAGATGTTTGCAACATGTTTTGTTGTCATTGGAAACGCGGGGTAAACATACACGAGATAATACGTCAAGTTAAACAACTACCTACATAACTGAATGTGTAATCTTGTGTACATACGACAACACCTCTAGCTATACATTTATACAATAAGCTTATACAAAGCGAGGTAAGCTTAGGGCTCCCACACAAAACTGAGAATTCGCGTCGCATTGTAAAAATCTGCGCGCTCACCGGACGCATAGGAACCTGATTTTTGCAATGCGATGCGAATTCGCAGGCTTGTGTGGGAGCCCTTATACTGGAATCATATAAGTAGTTTGTTGTGTAACCGTGTGTACAAAATTTCAAATGTCCTTTTTAGTCCATAATTTGATTCCCAGCTACTTATCAGAGATGAATATGACAATAGATTTTTTCTGCATAAAATTTACATCAATACAAAGGTTGCATTTCGGGGTCATGCGTCTACTTTTCAATCGCTCTACAACCGTTTTATTTCATTAAGCAGTGATTTAGGTTCCAAGAATTTTTTTTTTTTTTTAACTCGGATATTGGTTAAAAGTCGAATGAATTCGCTGTACTGTGTCCACTACACAGAAAATGTATTAATTATCTTTAAACATTTAAAGCAGGATACTGTTGTTCTAAAATTTATGAAAAATAAAAATTCTCCTCAATACAATTCCTTCTTCCAATACCAATTCGCAGAAAATCGAAAATAAAATATAAGAATATCAAAAGTGTCTAAATATGTGGATAGACAAGTTTTATTAATATATTTGACCTTGACCGGTAAAAAACGCGCGACTACACATACTATAAATTATTTAAATAATACATGGTCACACATACCAAAGTTTTGGAAAGAAATAAGGTTAACTTTGCTGTGGCAAACAACGTTCAAAGTTTACTGCGATACGTTTTAAACTCGCCTACAACACAAAGAATTCTGAGTCTTGTATCACCTTTAAAAGTTAATATAAATTTAGAACTATCGTCGTATTTCTTATATTTACTGGGCGGTAACGATTTTGACGTAAAAAATAGGTAAAACAAAAACATAACAAGTATCTTAATAGGATATGTTTCACACCAACGACGGAAGAAAAAAATAGGGTCCACAGAATTGAGAAATATATTCTATAATAAATTTAGCCAAATATATCAAAGAAATAGAGTTCGCATATAAAAGTCATAAGATCTTATAAACGAACGGGATCGTTGTTACAAAGAAATCAGGCTCACGGTGTAGAAAAATTATACCTACACACTTTACAACAATTAAATAGGAAACACATATGAAAGAAATAGGGCACACAGAACACAGTTATCAAAGAAAAAGAGCACACAAAATGGATACACATTATCAAAGACATAGGGCTAATATACACTACACGGACACATTTAACTAAATCGATCTACCGCGTGGGAGAGTGACAGTATTTTTTGTCTAATTGATCCCTATTCAAGGTATAAGTTCTCCCTCTGTCTCCTTCTTATCCACTGACCCCTCCTTATAGCTTCCTGGAAATCGTCCAATTCGTCCCGCCTGCCTGTTGTCCTGGGAAGTGGCCAGCCATTTTCCGACAGTCGCTAGGTTGCTTTGCATTTGATCGTAGACATTTTTTAGGGTAATAAGAGGACTAAGTAATATATAATAAGTGCAGTGATAGCCTAGTGAGATGACCATTGAACTACCAAGTTCTCTCGACATCGAATCCAAGGAACGCACTTGTGACTTTGCGAAGTCATGTGCGTATTAATAAATAATTATCACGCGCTTAAACGGTGAAGGAAAACATCGTGAGGAAACCTGCATGCTTGAGAGATTTTATTGACGGCATGTGAAGTCCGCCATCCCGCAGTAGGCTAGCGTGTCGGACTATAGCTTAATGAATCCCTCTCATTCTGAGAGGAGACCCGTGCCTAGCAGTAGGACATTGTAATGGGTTGATCACAAAAATAAGAGGACAAACAATCTTACGGGCCGCCTGAGATAGTACGCGGCAATCGTATTCTATAGTCGCCAGCAATACTAGTGGAATCACTTGCGGGGTTTCATCTTAGGATCTTATTTGTTAACTGTGATATAACCAGTAATGTCGCTGGCTACATTACCGTTCCAACTGGAACACAATAATGTTGGCACATTATTGTTTAGCAGCAGAATATTTGCCAATGTGAGCCATCCTAGACGAACTCAGCGATTCATTCAACCACCTTTATTAATCCTGCCAGCTTTTGTAAGCTTTTCTCGGTCTCTCCAACCACCTACCAATATCCAATCAGCCATGTATTGCCAATAAAACATGATTTTATAGACACGACACTTGTAAAAAAGAAAAAGCTATGCAAGATATCTTTTAGGGTATACGTACCACGTGTAAAAAAGAAATAACTATGCAAGAGAACTTTTAGAGTAATAATCAATGACAATTGATGTTATTTTGTTTATGGAAAAAAGACAGATATGATTGTTGAGAGAAAAATGATAGTTTTATAAAATTATTCAGATATTTTATTTGAGACCGACCCGTTCTCTTGCATAGCTGTTTCTTTTTTACAAGTGTCATGTCCATAAAATCAT
Source organism: Subacronicta megacephala (assembly GCA_958496365.1). Taxonomy (NCBI): domain Eukaryota; kingdom Metazoa; phylum Arthropoda; class Insecta; order Lepidoptera; family Noctuidae; genus Subacronicta; species Subacronicta megacephala. Next base: position 348,855 of record OY292541.1, on the reverse strand, counting down.
GTTGTATTTGATCTATCATTTTTGTCTAGTTTTATTTGCATTCTAAGTAATTTTCCATCCAGCCAACCTTGAGACGTGTTAAATTCAGTTGAATACAACAATCAAATACGTAACTATTTACTGATGATACTTTTTAGAAAAAAATCTCTTCAAGGTTAAGATTAATCACCAACTTCGCGGTGATTAGAAGCATTTTTTGTTGAGGTCCATGTAGCTATAAACCTGTTTATGGAAAATTATTATTACTGGTAAAACATCTAACTAAAAAGCAGTGCAACTTTACCGATGGCCTCTGAAAGCAACCGAAGAAGTTTATGAAGTCATCCTAGAGTTGACGAATATTCGTGGTTCGTCAAAAACTTATAGCTAAATATCTCTCATTGCAAACAAGACAAAAATCAGATAAATGGTACGGTCAGCAACGAAAGTTGCTGAACACGGCCAAGTTTTGAAAACAACACCGCACCAATGCTTTTCAAAATATTCACTTGGGAAAAAGATGATGGTCCCGTATGTAGAAACACGTACTACTTACCACATCTCGGGTCAGTAAGTTTTGGATAATAAATATGTTTAAGCGTTTTGAAGATTTCATCGTGTTCAGCAACTTTCATTGCTGACTGTACCTCATCGTCAGATTTCAATAACATTTGTTAAGAAATATTTTAACATAAGGTCCAATACAAGTAATTTCAAAATGCTATCTCTATTAAATAAATCTACTGAGAGATTTGATATTGAATGTAGCCGTTAGTCGGGTTTGCTGGTTGATAAGCTGAATGTTTTTTTTAAATTCTGGGTTAGATTCTCTTCAACCTCTACCTATCAGGAATATAGGCTTGATTGAATATAGATTTTTTTCTTACAACAAGAAATTTTTTTTCAAGAATATTTTAAAAGTTTCTGTTTCCTTAATCACTCTATCTCTCTCTCCTTTCCCGATTGCTGCTAAGAGTAAAAGAGACAGGTATATTGTCACGCTCCCACTCTACGGATTGTTTGTTTGGTGGTGTTTAAGTATTTGTCAAAGTGACGGCATGCAAACAGTTTTATAATTAAGCCTTTCAGTAACCAATTGGCTGATTTTTTTTTCTAAATTGTATCCTAGGCAAAGGTAGGTAATGTGTTATTATTAGAGAGAGTTTTTTTATTTGAAAGTTTATTGCAGTTCTGCAAACTACAAAGAGATACAAATTATTTACCCTTTTTCTTTTATTTTCATGCTGTCTTTGTCTTAAAAGAAGGGGCAATTCAATTTACTTTGGAAGATACTGCTACTGTTGTTTGGACTTTTAAAGGACCATGATTATCTGAATTTGTGTCGGCCGGGAAATGCCCGTGCTATCTATTATTATAGGTAAATCTTTAATATCATCTTGTAAAAGAACTATTTATTGAAATAAATATCTGAACGACTTTATAGCAAAAACCTACAGTTCTTAAATTATTTTCATAATCGATATGTTTTCTCTAAGACTCTGAGTATTTATATATAAGTAAGTCCAAATCGAATTGTTATTTTTTTGGTTATATCATTATACTTTCACATTCAACCTTCGGCAATTTTTATTTCGACAAACTGCCCCGAAGGGTTCATCTCATTGGCTAATTCTCTCTTCCAAATTCAAAAACCACTCGAAACTGGTTTATTTAATCAAACGAATTTCGCAGGCACACAAACATAATGTGTGCGCGTGTGAGTGTGTGTGTACGTTCACTAACATCGCACTAAAGAAAGAGCCATACATTTGAACGAAAAGCTTACAAAATCGTAGAACTCGCATCATTTGAAAGGCTCTCCTGAATCTTTTAAATATTTTTCTCCTTTCAAAAGGTGCAAACACAGTAGAAACGATGCGAATTTGCTTGTAATACCATAGACAATCACGTGTCTCATTAATCCTACATTTCGCTATTTATATACCAAAAACAATCACAAAGTAAGAACACAATTTCTTAATCAAATAGTTTGTATCATTAATGAAACACGCAGGTATTACAACAAAGCATGTCATAAATGTTGGACTAACACACACGTATCACATGTCGCATATTTACGTCACAAGATCAAACAATAAGCGTAATATTTGAAAACCAGAGACCCGAACGAAGATCGTATAAGGAAACATCGCCAGGGTACAAGAGGGGTATGCTAAACGGTGGCAAAGATACCAATGGAAACGAAGTACCCTCCGTGTCGGAAATCAGAAAGAGATTCGACCCGAAAATGACAGTAACGAAATTACCAGCGAATGATACACGGTACACCGAACAGTATCTAAACCAGCTCAAAGATTGCGAAAACGGTAGTACTGTAGGGTATACTAAAGTAGTCCCTAAAGACGACAAGCCAGTACCTGTACATCTGCCATACGAAAAGAACGGTCTACGATGGGAGGTGAACTCCTCAAGTTCCCGATCCAATTCTAACTCCGATCTATCCCTAAGTAAAACTATATCCGAGCCGGTATCTTTAGCGAAACCAGTAAACGATAGAAATGGTACCATGTCCACTTCTCTCACGTCAAAACTGCCTTCCGATCGTCTGGCGAGCATCAAAAGCCAGCTAGACCCAAACAATCCTATAGGGAAGATTCTAGAAAAATCCACCGTCATTCAAGTAGAAAATGGTGATGTGGATTATAAGAAACATAGTATTGACAGTAATAAACTGAAGGATATAAAGAGCGATATTGAAAAGCAGACGAAAGCCCCGAAACATACGTCTAACTTCGCTTCATACATTCAGATGTCACAGCCTGTATCTTCAGGGGCTACGCCGAAAAAACAGACCGAATTAAACCATACGATCAATGAAGAAGCCGCTAAAAATGATGTCAAATCCGAACCAAGAAAAGCAAGGGCAAATTTAAAATATATAGATTCAGAAGATGATAGAATACTACTAGATAATGACATAGAATCTCCAAGTGGCACAGGTTTTGAAAATAAAACCTTTGAACATGAGAATTATTTGAAGAAAAGAACGGAGAAGAGTGAAGATGGGAAGGATAACTTAGAAGAGGTTAAGTCCATGGAGACCAGCACTGAAAGCACAATTAGTGAGCCCACAGATGATCTTAGTCCTGAAACTCCATTATCTAGAAGAAAAATCCTGGATACGAAGGATTATGAAGACATCAAAGGGGTAAGTACTCATTTTATTTGAAAATTTTCGTGATTGCTTCGATAACATGGTTCTCTAAAATGATTTGAAATGTAAACCTGTAGTTACTGTTTCTTCCTTTGACCTTTAAGTTTATGTAGCCTGTCCCGATGACCAATAACTAAAACTTAAAATGCCTATTTCGCTAAAACCTGGCAAAATCCCTTTGATCCAAGTATATTAATCGATAGATTATAGATAGATGAATCTTTCTGAAATTACTTAATCAATAATATTTAAAGCACCAATCGAAGCAGCCACGAAAGTAACCACCTCATTGATTGGCTCTTTTGTATGCACGTGTTTAGTTTTCTTTTTAGAATTATTGTGTATCTTAGAAAAATATTTTTTTATTCGTGTCCTTTACAGCTACCAGGTATCGGTGATTCTAGTCTTTGTTTATTTATAGGAACAGGGCCCAAAGGTTTTTTATCTATTGTGTTGTAATTGTCATTCCATTATTTTAGAATTATTGATTTTTGACTGTTAGTCCTAGTTTCTCAATTTAGGCTTTAGACAGACGGACTGCATTTCAACTGCAATCCAACTGCAAATTGCAGTTCGGATGCAGTTTGAATGCAGTTGACACAACTGCAATAGAACTGCAAACCAAACGTGCAGTCCGATTGCAGTTCAATTGCAGTCGGCGTGCAATCGTGTGAACTGTGACAGCACGTTTGGTTTGCAGTTCTATTGCATTCGTGTCAACTGCATTCAAACTGCATCCGAACTGAATTTGCAGTTGGATTGCAGTTGAAATGCAGTCCGTCTGTCTAGAGCCTTAGTGTCATTGAACAACCGTTCTGATGATATTGAAAACGACTTGGGCCCAATTGATACAGTGATTGTCGTCGACCGGATTTTATGATCCACTTGGCTAGCTACCACCACCAACAGCACGACACGAACATTATTCCCTTATTTATGGGTTTTCGTGTATGTGAGAACCAAAGTCATTGCAGATTCCTCTACTCTAGAACTTATTTGTGCCTACCATGAGCTAACGTTAGATATAACCATCTGTCTTCAGCAATCGAAGGATGTGGATGAAGGTTCCCGAATTTTCTAAAATTGGTGTGGCTTTCGGTGTTTTGTTGGAGTTTTGGATCGTCTGGATTTGTATGCATTTCGTAATATTTGATGGTAATCAGTGCAGCTGTATCCGGGTCTGTATCTAGAAATATCTACGTGAAACTGGTTTTTTGTTTTACTGTCTTTTTTGTCTTTCGTTTATCATGAGCAATCAAATACATAAATTTGTACCAAATTAAGATTGAATCTGTAGAATTATAAATGTATACCTAATCCAACTTCGGATAGAACGCAACAAGTACTGCTTTATTTAAGTTCAGAATGACCACTTAGCACATTAACAGTCGTTTATTTTATCCTGTGAGCTATCAAAAGCTTCATTAAAGTAATATCTATCTTTAGTACACTGACGCTGCGAATTGCGTAATTAGGGCCACAGTATGTTCTTTATCACTTTAACGTATTGTGAGTTCCTATGCTTGTCTCTTTTCAACCGACTTCAAAAAGGAGGAGGTTCTCATATATGAAGCATTTCGCATTTGTTTCGCTACGATACGCGTCGGTGTACCAAAGGCGTAATGGCTGATTAACGATACATATCAATTCTAACATTTGAGAATCTTTTTAATATTCTATGTATATCCTTCACCACTTGACTCTGACGATCTCCGATGACCCGGGCAATCCCCCAAATCGTTGGCATGTACCAGGAAGACATAAACACATAGAGATAATTGAGTCCGTTTTAAAAACGCACACATACGCGTCGAGTACTCCGCACGCACACAAATAAATGACCTGAATACAAATGCCAATGAACTGTCGGCTCGCACCTGTAGGGAGATGAACTTTTCTAGTAGTATTCTAGCTTTTTCTTAAGATTAGATCCCAGTAGACGTGGCTGAATGACTGTAAGAGGCAAATTCGACTGCTTTAAATTCAACCACTACATCAAGCCTATCATTAACAAGATACAGGCCAAAACCCAAAGAAGGGGTCTGAAGAATACTTATAATTGTTTCGGAGGCTCTGAGACTCCTCACGATGTTTCACGAATAGTCGTGAAGAATGCTATGACCTTTATCATCAATATTATGATAATCAACCTCATTGCTGCGCGCTCCCATAATATGATGATTAAGTCAAAAGCACTGGCGTTGATCGCTTTAAATGACACCTATGACAAAATAATCGTTCGTGATAGGTTGAGATAATATGTGTGTGATAGGTATTGAGCTGGGAAATTAAGCAAAGAGTATTGTTTGCCCGAAACTCCTTGCACCAAAATAACCCTCCTTGGCAATCGGTCGTCTGGATGACCTATATCTATTAAAAACTTGTTGGAAATGTCATTTTCGATCCATAAAAAATGTGTACCCTGTTACGTTATGCTAGTAGATGTGGCCCTACATTTTACATCAAAATTCCTTCTCTTCCACCTCAACATTTATCATCAGCTCATAATAATTATTTAAGTAGTCCATAGCCTGATAAAACCGTTTCACTCGTAAGTTTTACATTCCTTGAACTTCGATTCGCTAAAAATACCAATTTAGGTCATCGCCACTACGAATGTCATCTCGCAAGATATGCAGGAGTTTTCTAGAAAACCCTGGGGTTTTTCCAGACAGTTCGATACATTTCAGTTTTTGATATTTTCCTTATATCCGTGTGTAAACAAACGGGCCACGTCAAGCTTGAGAGTTTGCGCTTTTAACGCTCCTTATTCAGTCGCAATAGGGTGGTTTTGCGTGCAACAAGACTTGCTGTAGGTCTGGCGGTCGATGATGACCATTCATCGTCGTCATCAGCCAATACTCGCCCACTGCTGGACGTAGGCCTCTCCTAGTGAGTGCCACAGATCCCAATATTCGGCTTTCCTCATCCGGTCACTGCCAACACACCTTCACCTTCCGCAATGCCATGAATTCTTGCAATTTTAAGACTATAATAGCCTTCAGTTCTAGAATGGTGCTCTGCATTTACCATAAGACCATGTAGCTCTTCATTGAATCAAAAATAACAAGTAGATTGACTCTAAGCTTCTTCGATGACTTTCCTGTCCCAAATTTCAAATGGACCGAAAATATACATCGATAGCAAAAGATCCACATTTTACTTCTCGATTAATCTGTCCACTTCTGGAGTTTACGACATATTCGAATGTCCAGCTAACATTTCGTATCGATATATTCAAGAGACAATATCTAGTGAACGACCGCTCGTCCCCTTTTCGATAGAAATTCGGAGCTATAAATAAACACGCGAAATGTAACGTCTAGAAATAAAATAACGCGGGAAACTATCTCGGCAGACGACTACCACGGTATTTCAACGCCACGTGTCATACCGCCATCTTGAGAAAAAGCGCGCTAAAATTTACAAGTTTTGCGAACTTAACCTCTTTCGTGTTAAACTTTATCGCGTCTATGGTTTAAACCTGGCCGCTTGCACATTTTTTTGTCAGAGCATTCCAAAACCTAAACGTCTGTCAACTTTAGCATATGTCATTTGCGATTTTCGATACAACATTTTTTGCAAACACTTTTTTTCTACTTATGTGATATTTTTTAAATGTTAAATGTGATATCTTCGTTTTATCCGGTAAGAGGAGCTGGTTGTTTATTTTGGTTGTTTGTTTTGTCACGCGGATTTGAGCGGAAAAATGGCGGTTTTTGTTCTTTAGATTTAGTTTTACGATGTGTTAACGTAAAAACCTTGATTCATATTCATTCATACGTGCTCCAAAACACTGAAGTATCCTTTAAATGATAACATAACCTTACTGTACTTACCTACCTGCTTGTGGTACCTCATCCTTGTCGCCCACCTCTCATTTTATTAATACTTATTGCAATATTTGAACGGGACAATATTGAGTAGTGAAAGTCGATAAAGCAATGTGTGTTTAATAGTATTTTAGCTTGAACAATGTATTGGAACTATTTTTAGACTTCCTAATTATTGCCTATATACCTACTTACTGTGTAGGTTATAATGCTATTTATATTGTGCCCATTTTAATAAACTTCTAGAACATTAATGATGCATGCGTGTTTTGATATACAGGGTGCCAAAGACAATCAGATAGTAAAAAACGCTTTAAAATACGAGATGGAAATTACAAAAAAACGAATTCCTATAGCAGTAAGTCGGCTCATACCTGATATAATTTATATGGAAATTGTTTTTTTACAGTACATTTACATTTTTTACAGTGCTATGCACCTTGTATTTAAATATTAACTGTTATAGTGCTAAAGTAAATATTTAAATGAAGCTGCCTCTAAATGAAATGGACTTTGGAACCATATCTGTAGGCCTCGATTCTCAATTTGTCTATGGAAAATAGAAGCTAGATACGCAGATGCGTACGCATCCATTATTGCGAATTTAGTTCTCATATTGTCCCTGAAAATGCGAATACGTAGCTGCTGGTGTTTGCGAACGGATGCTTACGTAAGCTCACGATGCGTGTAAACCTCATGTTGGTTTAATAATTAAAGAGTTCTGAGTGTTCTGACCCTCCGGAGGGTAGTAATATTTTTTATTGTGTCATGTACTGATTTTTGACATATTAATCTTTGTCTACGGTAACCGTCTTTATGTCACGTGATAAATGTGTCAAGGTCGAGCTGACTCTTAAGGCTAAAACGTTAGCCTTGAACGCGAAATTCAAATTTGGTTGGTTTTTCAAAAATTATTTGGCTATACATACATTCTAGATACATGGCAGTAGAAATTGCTTAACAATAACTTATTCACGATTATTAACAATAACTTATTACGTTATCGTCGAAGATTTTGGTGTAAAATAGTGGATTCGGATGATATAACCGAATAATTTTACGAAAAACCAAGAAAAATTATATTATTCCCGCGTATTAACCGAGCACATATCCAAACTCTCGAGCTGCTACTGAGAATTTCCAATAACACTGCTCGACATGGGAATCGAACCCAAGACCTCTAGCAAAGCAGTCGCACGACTAATGTGGTTAAATCTGTAATCTGAAAAAATCCATTAAAAGTTGTATAATTCCATTACCATCACAGGTATCTTGTCCATAAAAATTGATATAAAACTACTTTTTACGGATTTTATCGCGTTATATTGATATTTAAATTCCCGACGTTTCGGATCCTTTACAACATCCATGGTCACGGGTGGACTGAGGTGTTGGTCATCCTAATGTCAAAATTATCAACAGCTACCCTACATTTTGTTGATTATTATTTGTTCCGGTCACGCAGAATGATATTCGCGTAAGTGTTAGAAACCAGTACCTATATCCATAAAAAGTTGTATAATTCCATAACCATCATATCTTGTTTGAGTCTCGTACGATATGCTAATAGGTTCGTTCGTGTTGATGCGTTACCCATGACCGGTTCCGTGACGTCATCGTGCACGTCATCATACAAGGTCGGACGCGTTTGACGTAACAATAACAACACAATGTATCACCTGGAGGCATGCAAATTGAGTCTAATTCACAATAGTACTCTCAAGGTCATGTTTTATCTAAAACTAGGTGACCCGAACTTCGTACCGCAAAATTTCATAATTATTACATAACATACCATCACGCCTGTATTCCCCGAAGGTTTAGGCAGAGGTGTACTAATGTGGATGACATTTCGCCGGTATGTTTAGGTCCCATGTAATAGGGGGTGAGCCAATGAACCGGACACAAATCCAGACACAAAAAATTATCGCCGTAATTTAGGTACCGACTGCCTCTTTAGTCTAGTGGTCCTATACGCGACTGCTACGCTAGAGGTCCTGGGTTCGATCCCCAGGTCGAGCAGTGTCCAGTAGTAGCCCGGAGTCTGGATTTGTGCCCGGTTATAGGCTATAGGCTCGCCCCCTTTTATATGGAACCTAAACATACCGGCGAAGTATGGGTGTATATTCGTACACCTCTGCCCCTTCGGGGAATACAGATGTGATGGTTGTTATGTGATGTTATAATATTTTGTTTTTGTTGATCGGCTTTCAATGGCAGCGTTTGGAAAAGGTCGCCCTAGAAGGACAATGGCAACCTTCAAGAAGCGAGCCTATTCGTATCTAAAAGGCCGGCAACGCATTTGCAACCCCCCTGGTGTTGTAGGTGTCCATGGGCGGTGATGATCACTTACCATCAGGTGACTCGCTTGCTCGTTTGCCTCCCTCTACTATAAAAAAAAAAAAAAAAAACACACCGTTGTTCTAGGTCTTCCACAAAGGTCAGGTGCGTAGTACTCGCATGTATGAAAGATGTATGAATGTGGAAGAAGCGAAAGAGATATGCAAGAGTGTATTTTTCGTTTCTGCCAACCTCTAGGAAAAAAGCGTGAGTATATATGTATGCTTTCAACTTTTTAATGACGCAATAAACAACCGTCATTCGACTATCCAGATGCTAAATACATTACATAACCCACGTGTGACGCGGAAGATAGACACATCTGATAAATATTGATATGATAACACTGTATTTTTAGTTTAACAAAATTTGCTGAAAAGGGCAGACGTTAAAATATCGTTATTTTTCGTATTTATTGCAGTACAATTTGAATTCTGAACTCTACGAAATAGGTGATATTTTTTAAAGACTCACGTTATCAAAGAAAGTGCTGGAAGTGAATGAAAGATCAAAAAATTTTTACTCCAAAATCGGTTTTCATATAAAACAAGCCTTGCGCCGCGTTTTACCCGCTTTGCCCCGCTGCTAAGGATCATAGCGTGATGCTAGATGCTTCCTCGTGGATGTGGCTATCATCGACAAAAGATTTTTTCAAATCCGACTGGTAGATCAAGAGATTAGCGCGTTCAAAACCAACTCTTCAACAATTGTGATATGAATTATCAAAGAAGACTATTATTCTGTCAATATCATGAATTTTGATGCAAAAGATGTTTAAATAAACAAACGCCCTTAATTTATTTCGCTGTATAAAAACTAGTAAACTAAAGTGCCTTGTTCTGCAGTCTGTTGCCAAAAAGCTGACGGATTCCTGGTAAAAACAGACCTGTTTGGCTATAAAAGTTTTGGCTACCATTGAGGTATCGATTCATCAAAATATTTGAAACTTTGGTATAGAAACGTTAAATACATACTCTTTGGACGCGTTGTCTAAATAATATCTGTGAATAATTGTAACTACTAATTATTAAAAAAGAGTTTCCATGGAGTTTCTTGCTCCCTTCTCCATAGGACCAACTTTTTAAAATCCGTCCATCAAATGTAGCCACTATATAAAGTGATTTTGCCAGATAGTATGGCGGGATAAAATGTTTGCATCCTTAATTCTAGAATCCTAGACCTCTTTAGATTATAGTATTTTGGGTCAGTTATCTCAGTAGTTCTAAGTTCCCATTGGCAGCTATAAATTGCCTTACATATGTATTTCTAGATACATTCATAGAATAAAAATGGAGATAATTATGGCCTCTAAATGATACATGAAGACTAAAAAGGGAGAATTCAAAGATTTATAATGATTATTCCCGAAAGGAATTTCTGAATGTGGACGTTTGGGACCCCTCCTATGATTTTATAAATGCTCTGAGACCAGGCACCCTAAAAAAATCTGTTAAAAAATTGGAATTTAAAAAGTTAACACGTTAAAATTTAATCGGTCTTTCGCAACCACCTAAGTGGTGAGTTCAGTCACCCGTGATGTCATAACCGCGTGTGACGTCACTAACAATGACTGCTGTGCTAGTGTTGTTACGGGATGTTATGTATAAGCTTGATATGATGCCGGTGTTGTCGCTGCAAATCGTGCTGGTATGTTGTTTTACTAATTATTTTCTAATCTGTCCGTCTTTAAAAGGGTATGAGTGTATGTACAGTCGGCAGCACATCAGGTTATACAAAACTGTCAAATTTCTCCAAATAATTTTAAACCTTAAAACGCTGACAATTAAGTTCAAAGTCGACTGAGAAAATTTGACATTTTGTGGTAATCTGATGTGCTAGCGACCGTACGGTGTCGTAAGAAGTAGTATAAGTCCGAATGCCGCAAAGGTTATAAGTTGATACAGGAAAATCGCAGCTATTTCCTTTCTAAGTAGGTGTAACCTAAGTCAAATTTGATATACTCGCACTTGTCCTTTCTAAGTAAGGATAGGATAAGTCATATTAGATAAAATCGCACTTATGTCCTTTCTTCGTAGGGATAATATGTCTAATTCTATAAAATCGCACGTCCTTTCTCAGTAGGGATAACATGAATCAGATTCGGCAAAATCACATAATTCTACTTTCTCATTAGTCTAGTGGTCCTAAGCACGACTGCTACGCTAGAGGTCCTGGGTTCTATCCCCAGGTCGAGCAAAGTGTTATTGGGTTTTTCTATGAAAGTCCCAGTAGCAGTCCGAAGTCTTGATTTGTGCCCGGTTAGTGGTAATTGGCTCGCCCCCTATTACATGGAACCTAAACATACCGGCGAATTGTGGGTGTACATCAGTACACCTCTGCTTAACCTTTCGGGGAATACAGGTGTGATGGTTTGTTATACTTTCTCACTACAAGGAAACTATAAATATAAGATTTCCTTCACTAAAATAACTTATTAAACATTCTCAATCGAAGTGAAAGAACTCACAGAGTTTCCCACTAGGATTAATCTAGAAAAACCAATCCATCTTTTCTTTGGTCCCTCTTTAGAACCATTTTACGTCTTCCAGCCCTAAACTCATATCCGCGACTCTTTTACTCTCATACTTTCCAGTCCCCCTTATCACGTGCCCACTTCCTCACTTAACTCTTGTCCAGGACAATAATTTACAATTATTAAAATTTTCAACGTTTAAGACTTCGCACTATAATGCTTGCTACGGATAGGCTCTAATTCAATTATGGGATGTTCTGGAACTCAGAGCCTAAATTTAAATAACCTTGACAGAATTCAGCAATCTCTTATTGCGTAATTATGAATAAAGACGTTACTCATTTTTTTTTATTGTTGGTGCAGGTCCACTCGTAAATATGATACCTCCTAAAAAGCCTATCGCCGTCCACTGCTGAAAATCTCCCCCAAAAGGCGCCAACCATCCCGATGTTGGGCAGCTCTCATCCATCCTCCGCTAGCCACGTTCTTCAAATCGTCGGTCCATCGTGTCGCAGGGCGTCCCACACTACACTTTCCCAAAAGCGGTCTCCACTGCAACCCTTGTCTGCTCCATCGATCCTCTGTCCGTCTGGAGACATGGCCTGCCCACTTCCACTTCAGAGTGCTTATTCTTCGCGCAATGTCGGAAACTTTAGTTCTTTAATCCTATCGATCATCATTATATAAGCCAAATGAGTCCACTGCTGAACGAAGGCCTCCCCCATATACTTCCACAATGACCGGTTATATGCCGCCTGCATCTAACAACTCCTAGCTGCCTTTACCAGGTCGTCTGTCCATCTTGTTGGGGGTCGTCCCACACTGCGTTTTCCCGTGCGTGGTCTCCACTCGAGAACCTTTTTGCCCTAGCAGCCATCAGTTCTCCGAACAATGTGCCCTGCACACTGCTACTTAAGCTGCTAATCTTATTGACATTTTTAAATAATAATTTTACTACTACATAGTAGCTTATAGCTACTTATTCTTAACTTACTTTTAGAAATAAAAATAGAAACGCAAGATTTGGCTTGTCTACACAAATTTAGTTTACTATAGACTAAAGGATCCCTAAATATTTGTTGATGTGCTTCAACTGAATCGAGGAAAATCAAAGCAGTCTGTATATTATCTTGAACTTCTTATAACAACGCTCAAATTATTATTAGTCTGCTTTTCAATAAATAGGTCATCTGGCTTCTATATCATTACCAACCTCATTTTTAATCGATGACTCACGGCCGTGGCGATCGTATTTAGCTTTGTGAAGTTCAAGGTCTTATTGCTTTTTATAGAGTGCATCCCTTTCATATTATGTAGTATTATAAAAACATATAAAAAAAATATATCCCTTAACTTCTTGATAATGTTTAGACGCTACAAAATTAACGATAAGATCCTCTTCCAAAATATTCGCTTACTTCTTCTTTCCATTAGTATCCCAATGGAACTCCTATTGTATCCCACAAATACATCACCTGTCAAGACAGGAGATCATTTGCATCTAATTTATGGCAATAATGGCTTTTTACTCTTCCCATTCTACTGCAACTCCTTCTGTCTGCTGGATGACTACTGACTTCTAATAACCCAGACACCACCTTATGTTATTAAAGTTTCTTAAGTTGGAGTCTGTTCCAGTGACGGGAATATCGTCCAATATAGACCTATCAAAGCAAAACCTTTTGGTTTTGTACCAGTATTTTGTTTCGTACCGTTGCTGCGTTTCAGAAAACATTTTAAAATAGTGGCCAATATACAACGTGTCAAATAAGCGTCAATCCTAGAATCCTCCTTTTTATTAGGTTTGAATTAAGTCTTACTATTTTGACATAAGGTTGTCTTTTCCATAAATCGACTACCTGATGGATCAGAGGGCCATAATTTTTAGGTATACTAGTGATTGCTGCAGTGAAAATTAAGTCTTAAAAACCACCGTAATCGATTCAGTATTCTATCATAAACAAACCACTTTCAGATCTTGCCATAATTATGTTACACCTTGTATTAATACGCCTCTTCCTTACGCCCATACTATTTTAGTTCAGACGATGAGAACTTTTAGTTTGTTTGATCGATATTGTTGTCTTCAGCCGTAACTTTACATTTTATAGCTGCAGTAACTTTTGCCGATGGCACAATAGACTTCACTATTTCTATTTATCTGGTAATTTGTAAAATAAATTGGAAATATTGGAATTTTATAGACATTCATGCCCCGATATGTAAAAAATGTCGATAGATCGGTTATAGGTGCTATTTTTAGTACTTTTGCTTCAACAACATTATTGGGATTTATATTTCCCCCTACAGCTATATCTGTTTGCATTTGGCTTCAGCGTTAGCCATGCCATTATGGTATCTTGCAATAACCCTATTACTATGCTAAATATTCCCCTACAGCGCCACCAGGTTGACCTAGAATTGATCGATCTTCATTACTCCTTCTCCAGCCCCACATTAATATACTCTCTCGATCGTCTGCCTGTGGACCTGCAGTCAGATAACCAGCCATCCCTGCTACGCCATGCGCTTAACCTCTTAATCCGACCACGTGAGCACATGATTAATATATACTTATTATCACCGCGTGTTACATCGACTGATTGTGAAATTTGGCATCGGTTTTTGGCTTACACACATTGAACGGCGCCACTGCAGTCCCCTTCGCGCTATCGCTACACTCGTCACACGAAATAATCACATAATTAACGTAAATAATACATCGAAATGCAATTTCCCGCCGGTATAACCTGACGCCATTTTTCCCGCGCTTTCCGCTGTCAAACTGTTTGACAGCTACCAGCTCCTCTTTACGCGATCAAAGACAATGAAGTGTTGTTATAAGTGTGACCTCTTTTAGGGCTTTGCCCTTTGAAAATTAAAAGTGATTACAATGCGTTAAAGTTTAAAGACTTTTTTTACAGCGAGTGAGAACTTTTTATAAGAAGGAAGACCGCCGTTTGAAATGTAAACTGTTTGTGCATAGACAATTGTGTCGTCCAAGTTTGTGGTCAATAGATAAACTATAAAAAACTTTTTAAACAAACTCTGTAACTGGGCTTAGCAACTATACATATCAAGATTTAATTTAAATGTAATATAAACTCTACCTTTTTTGTTTTTCGTTATAAAACTTTTTTCTAGTGGTGTTTTAGCAAAACATTGATCTTTAAAATTCTTAGTGTAAACAACGAAATCCCTCGGATTTGTGCTACTTTCTATTTACAACATTCATTTCACTTCCCTATACGATATCGCAAAATTAAAATTTCTTAACTCCTAACTCCTTAAATTCTCCAAAATTTTTAACCCTTTAAATTCTGCCGCCAATAAAGCGACCAGTATACTCACAGACTCAACTTGAGTATTTCTCAAATCCGTCAAGTAGCTATATGATCACGTACTACGAAGCCCTGGTCATACTAGCATGCTTGACAACGAGCCTGATCGCTCTTGGTCATGAGGTAACTATTACAAAAACGTACATTTATATACTTCTTAAATTCATCGCGCAACGCACTCATACGCAACGCTTCGCCTCAACCTCAAGACTCAAAAGATTATGTGCTTAGACATCCCCAAAAAATCCTAGACTCCTAGAATCCTTTTACTGTCATCATCATCTTCCTGCCCATTCAATCTCTTTTCCATTATATCTGAATTCACACAATCCATTTATGTTTTCTTTGGTCTCCCTCGACCCCTCTATCCTTCCAGTGCCGTTATGTGTATGAATATACTCATAACTCTTTTTATAAGGTTCATCCCTCCTCATCACGTGGCCAAGAATCCCTTGAAATATATTAGTAGGAAAGGATCCAATTTACAAAAATTTTGGAACCTGCTCCCATTAAGTGTTAGGTCTAAATCAGTCGAAGCGTTTCGTATGTGTGCATGTCAGTGCGATGTGTATAAGACAAGTACCTCAAAAGCACGTAACGTAAAGGTGTGGATGTCGGCGGTGCTTCGAGCCGCGGCCACGCAGCGTCGCGCCGCAACCGAGCCGTGCGCATCCGCGACCATCGCAGCCGCGCCTGCCCGTCGTGGGGGGGCGAACGTATGGCGTCAATACTTATCAGGTTAAATGATTTATAATGTAGTCGTAGATGACGTTGACACGAAACATGAGTTTGTTTGAGAAAATATGAGTTGAATAGAAAAAATATGAGTAGGATCGAAAATCGTTAAAGCAAAAGCTCGTAGAATTACTGATTTTGTTTATTTCTAAAGTAATCGTAGGTAAAGTAAGTTAAATGCAAGCAAAAACTATATCAACATGCATTTATTTTTTAATAAATTATAGTGCGTAGCGATATTTGTAATATTTGTAGGGTAATAAAAGCTAAGTAGGTAGGTGCTAAAATAATTGAATCCGAAAGAGTCATAAAAATAAATGAATGACTTTTATAGTTGAGTATTTACTGTAAAACATTTGTAAACTATCAGACTGATTTGATTTGTGGATGAAAATATTATATATTTTTATCTTTTTCTAAACGACTAAGTCGTTTAGAAAATGTATCCCTAGATGACAGTTTCTAAATTTGTATAGATACAATATAGACAAAATATGGTTGATTAAAGAGTTGTTCAGTTGAAGAATTATCTAAACTTGAGTACATTTTTTTGATGTTCTTGTTTTTTTTTAAACAATATTTCTCATATACAATTATAGTAGGTAGTTGTTAACTCGATTGAATCACGTTTAATATTATTTTCAATTTACAATAATGTACGATTTTTATGTAAGAGAGTACACCGACACCGCGACAAGTCGCTAACAGTCGCATGTCGCGTCGTGTGCTGCTCAACGGTCGCGAGCAGAGCCGGTACGCGGTCGAGCTCGCCGCGGTGACGCTCGCGCGGATGGTACGCGACTGCGATTAATTGCACCGATTTGCGTTTATTTTGTGGGTGCAGTAGTGGTTGGAGATTCTTTGTTGGATCATCAAAAATGTTTGATTTACCTTTTTGACTAACACTTGTGTGATTTTTGAAGAATAAACAAATACTTTCATGTATATTTTTTAAACTTTTAATGTGCAATCTTTTTTTTTGTTCTTATTACATTTATTAAAACATTCAGTTTTGTTTTTTTTGCGAGTGGCGGTTCATCATGAAATTAAGAATGTAGTCTTATCGAATTGAGCGTGAGCAAACGTCACATGTCACTTGTCTAATGTCGTCTAGGAAGGTTTTGATAATCTTTATTGACGCAAGTTTCTGAAAATGGCTGCACTGATACCATACTGTTATTTTGAATGATGATCAGAAAAGAGGTTCTTAAAGGATGTTTGAAGTCTTATTAGCTTTTGGTATTGACGTGCAACTTCTGCTTGCGCGATTCAGGATTCAGTGATTTCGTCAACTTAGTTGTGTCGCTTAGCTGCGTAGTTACGATGTGGTATCACAGATGTCGCTAAGTTCAATATTTCTTCTGAATTTAGAAACTGTCGTGGTGCCTACCTTTCCGTAGGTACAGGCACAACGACAATTTCTAAAGTTGTATAGCAAAAAAAATTCACAGTCGCCTTTGATAATATTTCTATGTAAATCCGTGGATTTTCGAAAAAGGATTTTGTTGTTTTACTTTTTTCGTATTTTTTTTTAATGGGAGCAGCGTCGTCTTCACACTGTAAGTACTAGACGGATGTTGGTGAGTTACCCGTAGTACGCGACTTTTTGTCGCATAGTGCACATTTGTGTTTTCCTTTTTGTTTTCTTGTATAGCATGAATTTTAATCACTTACGTTTGTCGCATGCTTCTCAATGCCCTCCGTTCCACTCCTGAAATTATTATTTATTAGTTGCAATGATACCTTGAGTTGTTTTTCTGGTACTTAGTGGAACGCTTGAGCATTTGGTGTGAAAATAAAGTCGTGCGATTTTTAGTCGCAAACGTTTTGTTGCAAATTTTGTAATGTTTTTTTTTCCTGAATAGTGGCAAAAAATCAAACATTGCGACAAAAAATCGCACCGACTAAAAGTCGTGGTACATTTTTTAATGCTCATCCGTTCGGCAGGAGTTGGCTGGTGGAAAGAGTGGTCCCAGTGGCCTTCGGCGGAGTAGCGAGAGATCCGAGTCTGTGTCTGAAGGCCGCACAGAGAAACAGTCAAGTCACACTAGTGGTAAGTTTAAGTACACACGGCTACATATCAAGCTATACAAAACCAGTTTAGACTGACCTCCCATTGTAAAGGTTTTCCGTACAATGCAAGGCCAGCCTATACTGGTTTTGTATGCTTGATGTGTAGCCGTGCGTTTATTCAATAGGCTAGTTAAATGTGTTTTAAAACTGCTAACTATAAATAGAGCTGATTAACAAAATCAAAATTGGTTCAAAATAAGGTAGTTATTATAAGCATATTCATTCTATGCTAGACAGAGAGCGCACTATATCGGCTTGTGACGTCACAATCCAATATGCCATACAATTGCTATACTAACACTCTTATACGGAAAAGGGACAGAGCATCCCCTCTCAATGCCCACCAAAAACTTTAAACACTATACAGGGTGAAAGGGACGTCGACGCACAAACGCTTACCATGAATTCAGTACATGATTCTGTACCCCCTTGCGTAGATATTTTTCGTCGGTTATTACAAAAATAATCTGCTTTTTCATACAAAAGTGCAATACCTACACAGTCAAAATGTATGGAACAGCTGTTTTTTTTAATAACCGACGAAAAAGATCTGTGCAAGGGGGTCCAGAATCATGTACTGAATTCATGGTAAGCGGTTGTGCGTCGATGTCCCTTCCACCCTGTATATAGAACTTTGTAAGATGATTTCTCTTAAGCAAAGTCTCAGTAGCAGCTCGGAGTTTGGATTTGTGCCTGGTGAATCACAATAGGCTGGCCCCCTATTACATGGGACCTAAACATACCGGCGAAATGTGGGTGTACATTGGTATACTTCTGCCTAACCCTTCGGAGAATGCAGGCGTGATATTATGTAAAGAGAAAAAGAGAGAGAGAATATTCTTTATTGCACACCAAAAACTTTTGTCAAATACAAGTTATAATCAAAAAATGGTACAATGGATGGTCTCACCGCTAAAAGCTGTCATAGCATATGGTATGTACATTCGCCAGCAGGTCAAGGTATACAAAACTGTCAAATTTCTCCAAATAATTTTAAACCTTAAATGGTTGAAGATAAAGTTCAAAATCAGCTGAGAAAACTTGACATTTTGTGGTAACTTGATGTGCTGGCCACCGTACTTAAAAAACTCTGCCACCCATCCACTTCCAGGCCTGAACGGTCTCCGGAACATCGGCAACACTTGCTTCATGAACAGCGTGCTCCAATGCTTGTCCAACACCAAGCCACTGCTGGAGTATTTATGTGAAGAGAAATACTGCGATGACCTCAACACCACGCTGTCTTGTATGAAAGGCGCGCTCATGAAAGGTAAGAAATATAATATACAGGGTGACCGGTTGGTAAGACACCAACGATACTTAAGAGGATAGTATCCGCTCCGCGCTCCATACAAACGTAGTTTGGTCTTATCTTGAATATTAACAAATGAGTCTTTGAAATTTTGCAGTAACAATCTTATCATTAAAATACGTGTTCCTTGTATGTAAAACTTAATTTCAATACATGATTAAAAAGTACACGAGCTCAAAGATTGGTAATTTTCGATGAAAACGACCAAACTTTATGCTAGTATTTCAAGATAATGTATCAATACAGAACCATTTTGACTCATGGGGAACCCAGATAACATAATGAATATCCTTTTACAAAAAATAAACTACATAATAACTATATTAAAAGGGTAATCTCCAAATTTTTTAACTAAAAATACGCGCAAAAATGTTGCAAATGTATTGTTGGGCACGCGTTCGCATCGTGAGGGATAGAGACAGCGACAACAGTGCAACATTGTTGCGTCGGCGAGGGACACTCCTCTTAAGGACAGTACTACGTTTTCGATTCTCGTTCTGATTCATGTAATTAAAATAGATACTTAACTTTTGAAAAAAAAGCCCTATAAATTAATTGTGGTTACATTCCCGACGCGCGACGCTTATAACGTTGATTCATTATGTAGATATAGGTACCTATCGTGCGTTGATACGTCCTACCTATGTGGATATTGCTAGTAAGCTATTCTTTTTTAAAGTAAAATTAAAATTGTTTTGTTGTCAGCGTTCGGCATAGTGATCAAAGAGTTGTGGCGCAGCGGTGAGCGCGACGCGGTGGTGAACACGACGGCGCTCAAGTCTCAGGTGCAGAGGTTCGCGCCGCGCTTCATGGGATACAGCCAGCAGGACGCGCAGGTACACTCCATACAACTCATATGTCTCCACCTACAAACTGGTCAAATCAAATCGCCCATAGACATCTGGAATACCAAAGGAGTTGCGTTGCCGAGCCTATTAAGGAGAAGGAAGAGGGGACTGAGGAAGAAATTAGTTTTTTTTTATAAGCTCTCAATCTTGTTAACCCCTCGTGCTAAGCTAAATGCTTGTGTTACGAGTGGGTTCACGTCGGTAGTGCAATGGGTGGGTTTCGAACCGGCAACCACATGATCGCAAGTCCGACGCCCTAGCCATTAGGCTACCGCCGCTTCATTGGAAATTGGGCCTCCGGCGCTCCACACTCACCGTACGAAACGCAACAGTATGCATACTTGACGTAGATATTTTGTGTATTTTGTATTTTGGCAGACTTCACATGCCGTCAAGAAAATCTCTCAAGCATGCAGGTTTCCTCACGATGTATTTCCTTCACCGTTTAAGCGCGTGATGATTAATAAAATTATTAATACGCACATGACTTCGAAAAGACAGGTGCGTGCCCTGGATGAGATCTCAAGACCTTTGACTTGGCAGTCCAATGGTCATATCACTAGGCTATCACTGCACAAGACACCTCGCCTCTCCACAATAACGTAGCGGTCACATGTTGATGATAATGTTGTCCCTCCAGGAGTTCCTCCGCTACCTGCTGGAGGGTCTGCACGAGGACGTGAACCGCGTCACCGTCAAGCCCAAGCCCATCCTCACAGAGATCGATGACAACCTCAGGTCAGTGGACTTATTTTAATCATTAATTATAGTTTTTACAAAGTTCAGTTTCTCAATCTTTACATAGTATAAAAAGAAGTCGCTTCCGCTGTCTGTTCGCTTAGATCTTTTAAACTATTCAATGGGTTTTAGTGCAGTTTTCAGCAATACATACGAATGATTCAAGAGGAAGGTTTATATGTATAGTACATACATAATTATTATAGTACAGAAAAGCCGAGAAACATCGTGGGCGAAGCCGTGGGCGGAATTCTAGTATAATAATACAAATCAAACTCATAAATGTCCATTGTGCCGTTGTCATAGCGAAGGCGCGACATATTGCTTACATTATTGCATAGTTTTCGACGAACAGATGTCGCTAGTTGCCTGTATACCTAACTCTTTTCTCGATTGTACATTTTTTTCTTAGACATTTACCAAGTCCAGTACAGTAACAGCGGATATTGTGTCGTATAACACACGATTGAGACTGCCTCATTAGACTAGTGGTCCTAAGTGCGACTGCTGCGCTAAAGGTTCTAGGTTTGATCCCCAGGTAGAGCAACGTGTTATAGGGTTTTTCTATGGAATTCTCAAAGCAGCTTGCGAGTCTGGATTTGTAGGCTCGCCTACAAATCCAGACTCGCAAATGCCAATAGGCTCGCCCCCTATTACATGGGATCTAAACATACCGGCGAAGTGTGGGTGTACATCACATGTAGTGAATATGATTTATGTATGTGTGCTCATGTATTCTAATATAAAGAATCAATACCTATATAAATGACTGTACTCTATATTCAGGGAGCAGTAATAAACAGTACATTGGGGGTGGTGATACTCGCGTCCACAGGAGTTACCTCTCACAGCCCTGTACGTGCCTCCCGGGTGGTGCTAAACGAGTATCAACGCCGAGTATCGGGCGGCGGACATGATAACCCGACCACTGGTCTCCAGTGAGCGGCCTCAGTAGCCGTGAGGACTAAATTACCTCAAAAAGTCTGGTGCGGAAAGGATGGGGATACTACCGCAACTACGACTCCCAAGAAAACGATGTGGGTTCCAAAGGAAAATGATTTGTCGAGCGACCCGGTTGACGCCCGGCGCCAGTTTGGTTCCGGGCCATCTGGTGTTAAATATGCTACCGGCCGCAAGCTGGTGATGCAACAGGCCACATGCGGACAGTGGACTACTGCTGCTCTTGCTAAGGATAGGCAAATCAAGAAGCACCACACGCTCACGCTCGCTACCTGGAATGTACGAGGGCTCTCCAAACCAGGAACTATGGAGACAGTTGAGAGTGAAATGGACAGGTATGCACTGGACTTATTGGCGGTGAGCGAGTCTCATGTCAAAGACACCGGCCACTACACGACGCCTACAGGCAAATTGGTTATAGTGTCTGGAAAGCCGGAGAAGAGCTTTAGTGGTGTTGCAGTCATAATCTCGAAACCCCATAGAGAGAAAGTGGTTGGGTACGATTGCATCAGCGACAGAATACTCAAGGTCAAGGTGGGAGCACGCCCATACCCATTGAACTTCATTGCCGTTTATGCTCCTACATCGGCGTCCTCTGGGGAGGACATAAAGGAATTCTACAATAGTCTAGAAGCGACTCTGCGAGATTTACCCAAAAAGGAACCGGTAATTGTCCTCGGCGATTTTAACGCCAAGGTTGGCACAACCATCAATGACGACCACATCCGAGACATAGTTGGAAAATATGGGTTGGGAACCCGGAACGATAGAGGCGAAATGCTACTCGACTTTTGTGCAGAAAACCAACTAACGGTGATGAATACCTGGTTCCAACAACATCCTAGACGTCTCTACACTTGGACATCACCCAATGGCCAGCACAGAAACCAAATTGATTACATCTTAATATGCCAAAGATGGAGGTCGTCAATATTCGCCGCAAAAACCCGGCCAGGTGCAGACTGCGGAAGCGACCACCAACTTCTAGTCGCCAAACTCAGAATCCGCTTAAAGGACACGAAAAGACCGAAAGCTAATAAACCTGTGCAACTTAATGCACATGCGCGAATTGAGTTCCACGACATGCTCCAAGCTCAACTCCGAGAGAAAACAGATGACCCGTTTGATTCTGCCGGGACATCGTGGGATCAATTTAAAACCATCTCCCTCGAGTTAGCTAAACAAGCCGAAGCGGCACACAAAATTACGCTACCTAAAGCTGATTGGATGAGTTCGGAAACTTGGGATAAAATCAACGAAAGGAGAGTCTGTAAAGAGAATGGCTTAATCTCCGAAAGCGATACATCCCGGTATTCAGAGCTCCACAATGAAATCCAGAGGCTTTGCAGGAAAGACAGGGATATCTTCATCAATAAGATATGCGCTGACATAGAGAAATCATCACAGACTGCGCTCACGAGAGACTTGTTTCAGAAGGTAAAACTACTCGCTACTGAATTCAAACCTAAGCAATGGTCAATCGAGGATGAGAAAGGTGTCACTTTAGCAGACAAAAACGCAGTCCTAGAAAGGTGGAGGCAGTATTGTCAGCAGCTGTATAGTGATACTCGCGAGGATGACTCTGATCCAATGGATTATGTAGATCGAGAACCAGACATTCTTCCTAGGGAAGTCGATGAGGCTATACGGACGCTGAAACACAACGCGTGCGGTAGCGACGGAATAACCGCACTGATGCTAAAAAATATAGGCGAGGAGGGGCAGAAAGTCTTGCATACAATCTGCGAGAAAGTGTGGCGCACAGGCGAATGGCCCGAAGACTGGACCGAATCCACAGTAGTGCCCCTTCACAAAAAGGGTTCTACACGTAAATGTGAAAATTACCGTACCATCTCGCTCATATCACATGCCAGCAAAGTTTTCTTGCGAATCCTTAATAATCGGTTAGAGAATTATATTACTAGACTAATTCCCAAGGAGCAGGCAGGATTTGTGAGAGGCCGAGGTACCCGTGAGCAAATTCTCAATGTGAGGCAGCTAATAGAGAAATGCCGAGTGCACAACGTGTCTATGGTCATGTGCTTCATAGATTACGCAAAGGCATTTGACTGCATAAACTGGAGCAAAATGTTCGTGGTCATGAGCGAGATGGGAATACCGCAACATCTGATCTTTCTTGTACAAAACCTGTATTTAAGTAGCGTGTCGAGAGTGAGGATAGAGGACACCGTGTCACAACCCTTCAGCGCTATGAGAGGAGTGCGTCAGGGATGCATTTTATCACCACAGCTGTTCAATCTCATCGGTGAACACATTATGAGGAGGGTATTGGAAGGTTGGGAAGGTGGCATACGCGTAGGTGGTCACTTAATCAACAACCTCCGTTTCGCAGATGACACCACAGTAATAGGTACCTCGGAACAAGAACTTGCGGTTCTCTTGCGCAGAATTGAGCACATCAGCAATCAGTATGGCCTCAAAATCAACAGGAGCAAGACCAAACTTATGTTTGTTGATCGGACTGGTACCGTGCAGAGAAGCAATGAGCTGCGAGATCTCGAAGTCGTGCATAAATTTGTATACCTGGGCTCACAGATTAGCGACGACAGCAACTGCGATCAAGAGGTGGTCAGAAGATCTCAGATGGCTAAAGCTGCTGTAAAAAGACTGGAGAAGATTTGGAAGAACAGAAGCATTAACCGCAAAACGAAAATAAGACTGATGCGGACCCTTGTCTTCTCGATCTTCTTGTACGCTTCGGAAACCTGGACGCTGAAGGCTCGCACCCGGGAAAGAATAGACGCGTTCGAAATGTGGTGTTGGCGCAGAATGCTCCAGATTTCATGGACTGAACGCCGCACAAACAAGTCTATTCTAAAAGAGCTTAACATAGGAACGCGGCTCTCGACCACCTGCACAGAACGCGTCCTGCGCTTTTTCGGCCATCTGGCCAGGTCTGGTCCAGATGGTTTAGAAAAACTCATTATCACTGGCCGCATGGCGGGGAAGAGGAGTAGGGGTCGTATGCCTATGCAATGGGTGGATACAATAACAGCAACAACTGGAGCTACACTACAGGCAAGCGTACATCAAGCCCAAGATCGTGCAGCCTGGCGAGCGATGGTGAAGAGAGCCCACAGCCGTCACGTCCCTCAGTCATGAGGATACGACGAAGAAGAAGAAGAATAAACAGTACTTCAATGGATATGCTTGTTTAATTCAACTTCCCGTATTCACAACCTTACATACATGTCTGCCTAACCCTTCGGAGAATACAGGCTTGATGGTACGATGCGATCCAAATAAGAATAGGAATGTCAATAACCTCTATCTGTCAAATGTCACTTGAAAAGTATGGTTTCCAAAAAACTTATTTGCATATCAATAATAATAGACTTACATAAAATTTAAATTAAAAGGTTAAATTAGTAGTAAATTGTCTCAATATAATAATTAATTAGTTGAAGTCATAAATCGGTTTCTTAAACCATACCATAACCTTTTTTATTTTCATTTTTGGCTTTTTTTGCAAATAAATTTTATTTAAAAAATAACTCGTTTTGCCTACCCTACCTAACTTGTTAGAATTGACAGCTATGACGTTACAATATGGCGCAAAGTCGATCCTATTCTCATTTGAATCACACTGTATGTATGTATAACCCACTATTGTGATGTTGTATGGTCTATATGCAGTGATTCAGCGAAGGCAGCGGAGGCGTGGAGCCGCTACCTGCGCATGGAGGACAGCCGCGTCGGGGACATCTTCGTGGGACAACTCAAGTCCACGCTGCGCTGCACGCACTGCAACCACGACTCCGTTACCTTCGACCCCTTCTGGGACCTCAGGTAACAGAAACACCACACATACAGTTTGTTAGAAATAAGTAAGCCGATCGGAAGTTAGCCGTTCCGAACTACCGCTGTGATAAAATCGTTTAATTAAGTGTTTTATTACATAAATATCGAAATTATTAAACAAAATAATTAGAAATGTGAAACATATACGACCCTAATTATCTTTACACCGACTCTTTCTATTAAAATTTACCACTTCTAAACCACTTGCAGACAACTTTCGATCGGCTTACTTATTTCGAACAAACTGTACATGTAGCTAACATTAACTTGCATTACACTGATAAATTATACTTTCAATTTTAGAAAAATACGATCTTGACAGGAATCGAAACTGTGTTCCTTCTGTGAAGTACACATTAAGCTTTTTTTATGGGAAAATCGGCACACGAGCAGGCAAGTTACCTGATGGTAAGTAGTAATCACCGCCAATGGACATCTGCAATACCAAAGGAGCTGCAGATGCGTTGCCGAGCCTATTTAGTGAGGGGAAAGGGATTGAGGAAAGAATTGGGCCTCCGGCTCTCTCGCTCACCGAACGAAGCTCAGTAGATAACGCTATTACTCGGACGTCGGTCTCCTGCGAGAATGTAGTAGTTCCCCGGTCAAGCAAACACATTCATGCTGCGTAGCCCTTCCAGAACAAAAATATCGACATAGATATTTATTTATTTATTTACTAAAGGATCATAATCATAATCATTTATTTTTTGTCTTCGTTGTGATCAGCAACGAATTAACATAATAAAATAAGCTTTAAATTTTCAAGTAATAACAATTGGCACAAGCAACAAAAATACAAATATACAAGCTGATATTTAAATAAAAATATTAAATTTCAGAATAAAAAAAATATAACATAAAATAATAAAGAAAAAATCTACTATAAAAATGAATAAAATAAAGTTAACATTTACAATTGAATAATATTAAAATAAACAATACATCTTACCATCTTATGGACACCCTACAAAATTGAGTATATTTTGTAGGGTGTCCATAATAATACCAATAAACTTACTAAAATAACGTACCAATGTTTTTTTACCAGCCCGGCTGGTTAGAACAATCTAATTTCATTTGAAATTAAATTCGACAAAGTATCTTAATTCTTTAATAATCTTAATTTGTCCTGCCATCGCCGTCTGGGTTTCCCGCGTACGAATTTTTTAGATGAAGTAAAACAATACACATATATATAAATGTATGTGATGTTTGTGTGGTCAGTTTGCCGATCCCGTCCCGCACGGGCAACCTGAAGCTGCAACAGTGTCTGGCGCACTTCACCAGGGAGGAGGAGCTCGACGGAGACGAGAAGCCGGTCAGTATAATACAATATCATCAAAGTCTTGTCATACACGCGCCGGTTGCGAGTACGCACCTGACGTATTTGGAGAACCTCGCCGATAAGATCGGTGTACGTCCTTCTAGGCGACCTCTCCCGACGCTGCCACTAACATTCGCCTTATAAATTCCATTCGTTAATTGTCTTTCATTCATTCTCTCGACATGCCCAAACCATCTTAACATATTCCTTTCAATTCGTGTCACTATATCATCTTTCAGTCCGCAACATTGTCTTATCACACTATTTCTCAGTCTCTCATTCCTAGTTACACCGCACATACTACGCAAGGAACGCATTTCAACAGCATTTATTCTACTTTCATGTCTCTTCTGCCATACACTTATGTATGGAAGTGAATGTTTCACTTCCATACATAAGTGTGGGTACCAGCACGCCATTGTGGATAGCCAGTCGTGCCTTTTTTAAAAGGACTGGTTAGCCACAACTGCATGCATAGCACCATTCACTTTATTTCCCGCATTCACTCTAAAAGTTTTTTTAGTTTTTTTCATGTATGCCAGACTACCTGGTTATTGACTACTTTTCTCTTCAGTCCATCCAAAGGTTGTCTGTAAGAGATTGCTTTTAGCGATAAGACCGCCCATTGTACTTATCTATAATTTACAACATGTACTTGTCATTGTTTTGGTGTACAATAAAGAATATTCTATCTATCTATCTATCTAAAATATAATTAAATTGTATATATTGCAGACGTGTTCGAAGTGTGGCGTGCGCAGAAAGTGCCTCAAATGGTTCACCGTCCAGAAGTTCCCGCAAGTGCTCGTGCTGCATCTCAAGAGGTCTGACTTGAGCTTTTTTTATGAAAAACCAACATTTTAACAATAATAAGAGATCGGAATAGGTAGCAGAGTAATACAACGTTAGTTTTTGTTGACCTGAAAGCCGGATGTAGTTTGTTCCCAATCAGTAACAGAATCGATTGCAATGGTTTTTATGTTATATTTTTACATAAAAAAATATTCAAATTGGGCACACATTTTTATTGAAATCGGCGCAAGAAACACTGAACGGGGAGGTCAATCACTCGCCTGTGCCGCCCGGCGCCCTTAGCTCTTCGTACCCACCCGCGCAATTTAGGTAAATTGGTAAATTAGGACAAACTTTTGAGCTCGTCATCGCGTGAGTTTTAATTTAAAAAAATATTTTGTATTTTTTTCTTCCATTTAAAACAAATTAAAGTTAGGGTGTTTCGACTTTAGGGTCAACAAAAACTAACGCTGTATATCTTAATTTCAAGGAAGGAAGTTACTTGAGGGGATAATACCTCCTGTAAAATACGGGAATAATAGTAATATTTCAATCCTGGGAATTAATGAATCAAGAATTATTAATTAGACTTGATAGTTACAAATTACTGATTTGAGAAGTCATCACGAACATTGCAAAACACTTGAATTTGTCACAATGTTGGTAGGAAACCCAAAAAATTTTTGAATTATTCTGCTTTTCAATAATTCGTGATTTTGTTATCCTGGTATTTAAACCTCATTATTTATTCTGAGATTGTCGAGGTGGTATTATCCACTGTATGTTATTCCCTTCGTCGAGGTCTAGGTAAATATTATTACTCTATATTCTATTATAGTGATAATAGATGTGTATGATGTTTGTATGTTTAGGTTTTCTCCGACGGAGCGGTTCCGCGGCAAGCTGAACGTGTTGGTGGAGTTCCCGCTGAGCGGGCTGGACATGTCGCCGTACGCCGCCGCCAGGGGCGCTGCGCCCGTCTACAACCTCTACGCCGTCAGCAACCACTCAGGTATGTTATATTATACTAGCTTTCCGCCAACGGCTTCGCCCGCGTGTTTTCTTGACTTTACTGTACAATAATATGTGTAGAGAGGCGAGATGTATTGCCCCTCCAACCAAAGCGAGGATCCTCCAACCAGGTAGGTGTTTTTCCCTGGTGGGCTACGGCCCGACGGTTGATGTCAGGCGGTTGTATATATGCGAGTCGCGCGGTAAACTCTACTTGCGCGATTCAGGATTTGCTCGACGTAGTTCCATGTAGCGCGCTAGATGTCGCTACATATGTATGTAAAAAAATATGATAAATGAAGTACCGCTCGACCGGTTTTGTGCAAACTTCGCATAAACCATCTACTAATTAATATTCCGAACAAGGACTAAACATTTGGTTTGGATAGGTGAGCCCGTTCTTGAGTTATAAAATTACAACGAAAAGTGGCATTTATTTTTATATATAAATTGATGGGATAACTCGGCAAACGAGCAGGCGAGCTACCTGATGGTAAGTAGTCATCGCCGCCCATGGACATCTACAATACCAAAGGAGGTGCAGATGTGTTGCCGAGCCTATTTAAGGAAAAGGAAGGGGATTGAGTGCGGAATTGGGCCTCCGACGCTCCACACTCGCTGTACAAAACACAACAGTATGCATACTGCTACTTGACTTTGTTATTCTGTGGGAGGGTAGTACTTCCCCGGTCGTGACGACACATTCTTGTAGACATGCCAGCGAGACAGTACTCATAAATGGCAGGTGTCTACGCAGAACAAAATAAAATATGGTTTTATGGGTTTTTCTTGAGTAAACTTCAGCTGAAAAGGAATTCGTTTTAAAGCGGTGTTGTTAAATATTAATCGTCTATGTTTTCTAGAATTTATCTATGGAATCGGTATCGAAAATTTTGTTGTGAGGATGGGTTGTTGTTACCCAGGGGCGGATCCAGCTTTGGCGTCAGGGGGAGGGGTGATATAGTCGTGGTCAAGTCACAACAAGTTACAATTTAATTTTGATAATAATTGATACAGGTCCTGGGGAAATCATGACCCCCATGCCCCCTCCTGGATCCGCCCTTGTAACCACTGGAAGATTCTAGCTCTTTATTTCTGAAAAATCCAAAAATATACATCAACTCACGAAGACGCAATAACAGTGGTACATTCACCAGCATATCAGATTATACAAAACTGTCAAATTCCCCTAAATGATTTTAATCCTTAAAATGTTGATAATTAAGTTCAAAATCAACTGAGAAAATTTGACATTTTGTGGGAACTTGATGTGCTGGCCACCGTACCTATTAGATTTTGGAATGTAACGTCACGAAACTTAGGATCCCTCCCACACCTAGTCACACAAAGTCACACTTCGTCGACTCCTCCCCCCCCCCCCTCCCACCTTAACGTGTGACGTACTCTGTGGATGGTCCATTTTTTTTTATTATTTTATTATTTCATTATTTCTAAAAAAATACATCAAATCATGAAGACGCAATAACAGTGGTACAGTTTGTTCGAAATAAGTAAGCCGATCGGAAGTTAGCCGTTCCGAACTACCGCGGTGATAAAATCGTTTAATTAAGTGTTTTAATACATAAATATCGAAATTAGTAAACAAAATAGTTAGAAATGTGAAACATATACGACTCTAATTATCTTTACACCGACTCTTTCTATTAAAATCTACCACTTCTAAGTCACTTGCAGACAACTTCCGATCGGCTTACTTATTTCGAACAAACTGTAAGTATAAAAATATGAGTGATTATGTAGATTATGTAGGGTTAGGCAGAGGTGCACTTAATGTACACCCACAGTTCGCCGGTATGTTTGGGTCCCATGTAATAGGGGGCGAGCCTATTGCCATTCACCGGGCACAAATCCAGACTCCGAGCTGCTACTGAGAATTTCATAGAAAAACTCAATAACACTGCTCGACCTGGGGATCGAACCCAAGACCTCTAGCGTAGCAGTCGCGATTGGGACCACTAGACCAACGAGGCAGTCTGAGTGATTATGATGTTAATATACTGCAGGCACGACGTACTCCGGGCACTACACGGCGTACTGCAAGCACCCCTACACCGGGGACTGGCACGAGTACAACGACTCCAGGTAATCTATACAAAAATAATACACTTGCTATACTCTGTCCATCCATTTATTTTTAACCCCCGAAGCAAAATCGACGGGGTGTTTGTTTGTGTGCATGTATGCGTTTGTGTATGTGTGTGCGTGTGTGTGTTTGTGTATGTGTGTGTGTGTGTGTGGGTGTGTGCGTGTGTCTCTCTGTGTGTGTGTGTGTGTTTGTGTGTGCATGCGTCTATGTGTGTGTGTGTGTCTGTGGCAGCGTAGCTCCCGAACGGATGAACCGATGTAGATTTAGTTTTTTTTTTGTTTGAAAGGTGAAATTATCCTCTTGACAGTTCGAGACAGTAATTAGTTACCGATTCAATTTGAAATAATAATCGATTTTATTTACCTTTAACTTTCAATCGCCCCTTACAGTTAATTATGAAGCCCATTATCGTGCAATGGGTTATGATTAGGTAGCTCATAATTATTTTTTTTATCTTGCACTTTAATTAATGCTTCCGACATATTTTTAGTATAAAAAATAAGTATTCGTTTGTTTATTTATTTTTTAATTTTTATATGAAATAAACATAACATAGATAATATACCATCACGCCGGTATAAATTGTGAGGTTGTAGGAGGTAATGATTTCGAAAATTCTTTACCAATAGAAAGCCACTTTATTTGTGAATGTCATAAGCTATATCGCCCAACTAAGTGAAATATGAATACATACATATACTCGCGCCTTTTTCCCACAGGGGTAGGCAGAAACTATGGACTGCCACTTGCTCTTGAATGTGAATAATATACTTATAACTAATATTTGCAGAGTATCGCCAATAAACAGTCGCAACGTGGTATCATCGGAGGCCTACGTGTTGTTCTACGAGCTGTCGCGCCACTCGTAGCCCCGCCCCCGCGCCGGCGGACACGGACGTGACGTCACAACACACCGCTACCTACCTACCTACCTAGTAACTAGTACCTACACACGCAACCACTACACTCGATGGGACAGAGACAGGTATAGTTAGCTTCTCGTCTAATTTTGGGACTTAAATAAATGTATTTGTTAAAATTTGCTGTTTCGGCATCAGTATAATTTTATGCGAAGCAATTCCTTTTCAAATTTTTATACAACATGTAATTGAAATAACTGAAAACCTCAGACACCCCAACTAGTTTTTATTGCAACAAATGTATTTGTCAAGCAGTTTTAATTTTCATAAATTATTGTTGGAAATAATAGCAACTTTTAGTGTCGTGTCTATTCTAGCTGATTCAAAACTCTACATTTATTCGTAGCTGTCAAAATTCGAGTAACTTGCGTAACGCGTTCTCTACCCATCGCTAAAGTTGAAGTTAACCTTAAATATTTTGATTAAAACGTCTAGCCATTGAAACAAGAAACCCTATTTGTTATTAAGGGATCTTGTTACCATAATCTATGACGTATTTCTGTTTGAAACGTCGGCATCGGTCATGAATGGCGTTCGCTTAAGAAGCTATTAGACTCGACACGCCACTAAAATTAATTTAGATTAAATTTAACAACGATTCTGAACAATTTAGTTTCTGGTTTTGAGTTAATTCAATTACTTTGTTATTGCTTCATTATCATTTTCTCTGTGATGCAAAGTATATCTTTAATAATTAATTATTGTTGAAAATTATTTTGTAATAATACAATTAGCCTGGGAATACCATGTCAGATTTTAGTGGTATACAGGGTGGAAGGGACATCGACGCACAACCACTTATCATGGATACTGTACATGATTCTGAAATCCCATGCATTGAAAAAAAAATTCTTCTTATTTTTTATTTTTTTTTCTGCAGTTCTTTTTTACTTTAAACTGTTTAAAAAATCAATATACCTATCTAATTCCTAACGAGATTATCAATAAAATATTTACAAACTTACTTATATTCCTCAAAATAGCAATGTAAATAAATTTCTAGATATCTACCGGTCAGCTGTTTAGGTAGATGACGAGAGAGCGCGCTGATGTTCATAACAGAAAGTTGTAAACGAGTTGTTTGCAATACATTGCGCGCTTAAAAATGACAATTTATATAACCGATTTCAAGTTATACAACATTATTTTTAGTATATGCGAAACCAGAATATAGTTTGTTTAGAATAATTAATACCTATATTAAGTACCTATCCGCAAGCATACGCGCATACACAAGTGACTGCCGGTCATAGCGACACTGCGCGAGCGCACAGGGTAGAGGGTAAAACAACCCCTTCAGTCGGCCGAAGTCGATGTTACAGATAGATGCGACAGACAACCAGATAACATGACAAGCTTATAACTTTGATATTTTTCAAGATACAGTTTTGAAATTTTGTACACAGATTCTTTACCAAAAAATACTAGACACGTGTTTCGTGTTTTGCATATACTAAAATTTACCTTGTATAAGGCATTCGGTGTAACCTTCTCACGACGTTTGCTCGTCGATCTCAATTCCACCCTGTATATCTCATATGTTCCTCTAAATGTCACTCGCCCGTGTGTAAGTTCCCTTATTCCTATGACGTCACGAGACAAACACCCGTCACCGCTCTTCCAACGAAATCGTGGTTTTTATCGATACAGTAATAATATCCAAAATTGTACAAGTTACTATAATGATAGCGACAAAGTGTATAGGCAGAGATGGACTGATCCAACGTATGTAAGCATTCTACAAAATGGTTATACTAGTATTTAGAAAAAAACAGTTTATGATTACGATCGATAACAGCTTAGATTTTAACAGAATTTAAAATACTCTGGAAGTAAATAATTAATCGTTCCCTAAAATTAAAAATATACATTAATTGAAACATTTCGATTGATTTTTGAAGTTTGTGTGTTTAGATATTTACGCAATTAAGCAAAAACAGTTGAACAGATTTTGATGAAATTTGGCGTACAGACAGTTTATAACCTGAACTAACACATAGAATATTCTAGTTAAACCTAATTTTGAAGTCCGCGCAGACGAAGTCGCGGGCTGAAACTAGTTTTATAAACGAGTCTAATTAATAATTCGTTGTATACGTAGCGTACGTGGGATCAGTCTGTTTTCAGCTTTAGTAGCCAGGTTTTTGTAGTGAAAATACAAATATTATTTAATACAATCAATTGTAACAGAATTTGCAGTGAAATTTATTACTATACGGCTGATTTCTCAATAGTACTAGTTTATTTATATTGACACAAACAAAAAATCATTGTATTTTGTATTTGTATCACTACAAGATCTTAGGCCGAATTATTCAGTACATAAAAGTATTTATTTTTACACAATACTAAAGTAATATGTACTAAAATAGTTGTGTATTTACTAAGGTATTTCTTCTTACTTATGATAATTTTGTGGCGCCATCTATTGGAGAGAATAATTAAACACTTTTTCTATAGCATCGTAGAAAAAAAATATATTGAATAGTGAATTTGTTTATCTGCTATAACCGGAGCAAAAGTGATTCAGTAAACCATTTCTCTGTATGACATAATAGACAGTTGCATTCTTGTACAATTAGATGGCGCTATAAAATAATGTGATTATGAATCTTGTGGATAGATGGCGTTGTTATAAAATCTGTTGTTAAAAACTTTGTCAATGCAAATATTATATACTCTGTGGCCGGTATATGTTGACAGGATATGCAACATAACAAATAGAATGTAATCATGTAATGGAAAATCGTTTATAAATGTAATTTTTATACTTGTTCTTGAAAGAGGCCCTATATCTATAATTAATGAAAATAATCAACTCGTTCGTCCATTGACGAATAAAATTAAAAGTAAATAAGCTGCCAACTGTCAAAATATATTGGTCACCCTGTACTTGAAGGAGCAGATTATTTTAGATAGCAAAACTTATGTTAGAGTATATAAATATAATTGTATTAATTTATTATTTTAAACGGTGACGTGTCGTATTTTTATTTAATTTAAAAAAATGATGTTCAAATTATACACTGTGATTCTTGTTGTGCATGGTATCATGCATAAGTATTATTCGAATCATAATTAGATTTTTTTAAAGTTCGCCCTATTCTATAAAATAATTCTGAGAAGTGTGTATGCTATGATAAACACAATTACAAAAAAAAAATGTTTTAATGAAAGGGTGAATAGGTAAAAATACGACACGGCCCTGTCATCGTTGCCATTTATCACAGCCCTACCCTCCATTATTTATTTACTAAAAAAATACTTATAATTATTATTGTTACTACAATTGTTTTTTTTTTTCTAATTTTTATAGATAGTGCTTTTTCGGAAGTGAATGTGTGGTTGTAAGATAGATAATATTATGCATTTTATGGATTTATGTTGAGCGGTAACGGTTATATGCTTGGCTGCCTGGAAACTTGGCATTTTATTGAAATGGTGCTCAAAAAACACACATATATATATATTACAGCTTTACCCTTGCTATAAAATCCAGTCAATTATTTACTTTCCTCATATATAAATGTTATCAATACAGATTATTTTATCATAGAAAGTAACAGGCAGTCAAAAGTTCGGGAACAGTAACCGTTGATAATAATCATGTTACATGTCAAATGTATGGCATTTTGTTTTTATTTTTATTTAAAATCGGTGTCACTTTTATCGCGGACGATGTTACAGATGTAACTAGGGTGGTTGGTATTAAATATATTTTCAGGAAAAGGCATTTAATATCACTTTTGATCTATAAAAACCATTACTGTTACGAACAGGGTTGTATTTAACCGGTATATTAATCACAAGTATCATTTTTTAGATTTCACTCTATCATTCGGAGCAAACCGATGCTTATATTTCAAAACTCAGTAATTTTTCGATTTACTTTTGAATCGGATTGAAATCTCGAATCTCATTTTCGTAACAGTATTTTAATAGGTATTTATTGTAGATCCTAGCTTATCGGAACAGGCAGTAATAACGGAGCTTGTATTTCTAGAAAATTTTAACGTTAAATACCCCTTAAGTCAACTTAACTTTTACTTCGTCACATTTAAATTTTTTGGCAAATACAAACCACGCCTGTATTCCCCGAAGGGTTAGGCAGAGGCGTACCAATGTGAAGTCACATTTCGTCCCATGTAGGGGCGAGATTGCCAAATATAATATAATAATATAATAATCTTTTAATATATCTCACCCATAGATGGGCGGAAGCTGTGGAGAGAAAGGGCGAAGCCTTGGCCGTTAGCCTGGATATTGCTAAAGCCTTTGATCGGGTTTGGCATAGGGCTCTTCTTTCAAAGCTACCATCCTACGGACTTCCGGAGAGACTTACTACGTGGATAGCCAACTTTCTCACGGAGCGGAGCATTAAGGTGGTAGTTGGTGGATCATGCTCGGATTCCATGCCCGTGAATGCTGGCGTCCCACAAGGCTGTGTGCTATCTCCAACTCTGTTCATACTGCATATCAACGACATGTTGCACTTATGCGATATACATTGCTATGCGGATGACAGTACAGGGGATGCACTGTACTTTGGCAATAAAAACCTCTCTCTGGAATACGTCCAGGAGTGTCGGAATATACTTGTGTCTAAAATGGAAACATCTTTGGAGCGAGTCTCAGCTTGGGGCAAACAAAACTTAGTCCAGTTTAACCCGTATAAGACACAAGTTTGCGCGTTTACCGCTAAAAGAAACCCCTTTGTCGTATCACCTCACTTCCAGGGCACTCTCCTTAATACTAAGGCTAGCATCGGAATTCTCGGTGTTGACATAACGAGCGATGTGCAGTTCCGCGGTCATCTGGAGGGTAAAGCCAAATTGGCATCAAAGAAACTTGGGGTCCTCAATAGAGCGAAATCCTATTTTCGGCCGCACCAGCGCCTGCAACTATACAAGGCGCAGGTTCGGCCGCATATGGAAATACTGCGCTCACCTTTGGGCTGGGGCACCCCAATACCTTCTCCTGCCTTTTGACTGTTTGCAGCGTAGAGCAGCGCGGATCGTCGGCGAACCCGAGATTTCTGGTCGACTAGATCCTTTGGCCTTGCGGAGAGACATTGCGTCTCTTTGCGTCTTTTACCGGATCTATTATGGGGAGTGCTCTGAGGAATTGTTCGAGCAAATACCAGCCGCTGAATTTCATCATCGCACCACACGCCATAAAAGCAAGTTCCATCGTCACCACCTCGATGGTTGGCAATCCACCACAGTCCGGTTTACACGAAGCTTCCTACCGAGAACCTGTAAACTATGGAATAACCTCCCTGCGGCAGTATTCCCGAACCATTACGACATGGGGGCCTTCAAGAAAAGAGCATACACACATTTAAAAGGCCGGCAACGCATTGGTGACAGCTACAATGTCGCTGATGTCCATGGGCGGCGGTAGTCACTTACCATCAGGTGGCCCGCATGTTCGTTTGCCCCCTCAGTTATAAAAAAAAAAAAAAAAAAAAAATTGTTTTTTAAATTAACAACCCTAGTTACAACTAACGTCGTCGAGTCAATCCGTCGTGATAATGGTATTTACGTTACTAAATCTAGTAATAACAAATTACCATGCTAAATGATAATTATGGTACAAAAAAAGAGGTAAAATCAATGTATTAAGGTCGGTATTAGAATGATACGGTGTGCCAGTTGAAACTGTTATATTCATCACAATCAAAAGCTTATTCAAACAAGCTGCCTCTACCCTAGAGGTCCTGGGTTCAATTCCCAGGTCGAGTAGTGTTATTGAGATTTTCTATGAAATTCTCTATAGCAGCTCGGAGTCTGAATTTGTATAGGCTCGCCTCCTATTACATAGGACCTAAACATACCGGCGAAGGGTGGGTGTACATTAGTACACCTCTGCCTAACCCTTCGGGGAATACAAGCGTGATGGTATGTTTATTGAAACAAGCAGCGTTTCTTAAATTCTTATAGAATCATAAAAATATAACAGTTTCAATTTAAGAGAAACGGCGGATTAGTATAGTGTTCAAAATATAAAAATATATATAAATATAATGATATGAATTGTTAACGCTTATCTCGATGTACGGAACTGCTGGTTACTTAGCTTGAAAATAAATAAACGTATTTTGTATATGGATAGGGATCCCTAAAAAGCCTTTTTTTTTAAATACGTATTCAAAGATATGCGATGAAAACGGTTAAAATGTATTATAAGAAAATACTAGTAGTACTAGAACAAATATTATATGCTTGAGTTCTAGAATATTCTTTTTTTAACGTTAACCTTTTTACCATGGCTCCTGTCGAATTATGTTTAAAAAATGCTAATGTTTTGCATGCAATCGGTTACCTCGAATACTTATATATATTAAATAGTCAAAGATTTATGTCAGCTAATGCTAATGAATCGTTTTATCTCTAAACATTGTTACATGATATATAAAATACCTCGAATAGAACCATCTTTATTGAATAAGTATGTTCACTTTTTTTTTACTTTTCCATATAAATTCGTACATACACATCTGTACTAGTCAATAGCATTAATAGATATGTCATCTTATTATACATTACATTGTATATAATTTTGAGCGGTGCTAGCGTAATGGCTAGGGCGTTGGACTTGCGATCATGTGGTTGCCAGTTCGAAACCCACCCGTTGCAGCATTTAGCTCAGCATGCTTAGCAAGCTGTTTAAATAAAAAAGAAACACATCTTCACTTTTCAATTTTTTATATCTGATTTAGACAGTCTATCAGGTACAAAAAAGTTATTAATCTTGTTTTAATTAATTATTATAACAAGTAATAGAAAATCTAAAAGAAAATCAAGTTTTGATGATGTCTTTGAATACGTATATAAACAATATTGGGATGTAGCGTTTATCTATTTTTACAAAGTTTCTAACATAGATATAATGCCGATAGTTAAGTTTGCTTCAAAGTCGCGCTTACATCCGCCGCACTTAGTCAATGGTTAGTGTATAAATATAGCTAAATATAGCCCGTGTCGGCATTCGGCCTCGGCTTTCGGCGGCCACGTTGGGCTTCGGCCTTAGCCCAATTCGGCCGACGAAGCCGAATAAGATGTAAACGCGACTGGCAGCGTGGTTGATTTTTTTTGTATAATTTTATCAATTGTTATATTGTTTTAACTTAAAGTTCGCGAGGGAATCTTAATTTAACCAAAGATTTGCTAAATCGTAGTGTTTCTGTATTAATGATAAATAAAAATAATTTATTGTAATAATTATTTATAAATTGTAAAATTGTCGACGCTCGTCGACTATTTATGTAAAAATACGTAACAGATTACTATTATATAAATATATATTTAAAAGTAAATTATTATTAAGGTGTTTTATTCCGAAACCAATACAAAATATATTCCGTACGCTTCCACAAAGTACTTTATTATATGTCAGGCTCTGAAATTATTGTTAATATTATAAAAAGTAAATTTTTTTGGTGCAGAAAATCCTTATGGATCGTCTGCCAACCAGGTAGCAGGTTGAGTTGGACTATAAAGTGGTGCTTTAAAAACCACACTTGCCTTTATTGCGCGACCGAAGCCCATAACATGGACCGACGCGACGGCCATGACACCATACATACATATTGTCACGCCTGTCTTCCATGGGGGTAGGCAGAGACTATAGATTTCCACTTGCTACGATCCTGGCACACTACTTTCGCTTCATCTACATTCATTAATCTCTTCATGCATGACCGTCGGTTTAGGGTGCTCGGAACCTGGCCTTTTTTAAGAACATCCGCAATTTGGTTGCGGTACGTTCGCCGAGGTCTTCCCCTCCAACTCGTCCATCCATACTCACCATATATACTTGTTCCGTCAATCTCTGTTCATCCATTCTCTCTACATGACCAAACCATCTTAACATACCTTTCTCAATCCTTGGCACTACATCTTTCACTCCACAACGCTCCCTTATCACACTGTTTCTCACTCTATCTTTTAATGTAACACCACACATACTTCTCAAAGGTCTCATCTCTACAGTATTTATTCTGCTTTCATGTTTCTTCTGCCATACCCAACTTTCACTACCATAGATTAGTGTCGGCGCCAACACTCCCCCAATCACAGCCAGCCGTGCCTTTTCCGACAGGCACGGCTGGCTGACGCCTATGAAACCAACGACATTAAGACTGACGAATAACACCAGCACACACAAACCACGTCTTTAATTACAATTACGTCTATAATACTACCGACGCCCATAACACCGAACGATGACAATAACGTTGTCGCTCAAATACCGACGCCTATAACACCTGGGGGCCTAGACAATGTCACATCGTTATCATCAATAACGAAGTTAGATATCAGAAATGTGTGGAATTGGCATAACCTTTCGATACGTCACGTGATGAAATTAAATAAATGTCATATCTTCATTATCGATGACGAAGTTAGATTTCCGAAATGTATGGATTTGACATAATTTCATCACGTGACATATCGAAAGATTATGCCAATTCCATACATTTCAGATTAATCTAACTTCGTTTTCGATATGGAAATGTAACATTGTCTAGGGCCTCTGATGCCTATAAAACCGACCGACGCCCATATCCCAGACCGAAGACCATAACCCCGACCAACGCCCATAACACCGACGGCCATGACACCTACGAATATAAAACCATGGCCGACGCCTATGAAACCAACGACATAAAGACTGGTACGCCTTTAAATACAACGACGTCAATAATAATACCGACGCCCATATGAATGATATACATAACACCGATGCCCATAAGACCGACGCCAGCAACTTTAACCGACGCTTATGAAACGTAGACGACGACTGACGAATAACACCAGCACACATAAACCGACGACTTTAATAACACCGACGCCTATAAGACCGACGCCTATAAGACCGACGCCCATAAGACCGACGCCTATAACACCGACGCCCATAAGACCAACGCCTATAACATCGACGCCTATAAATCCGACGGCTATAAGACCATTGTACCGACGCCGTCGCCTTAAACACATTCGCCTACCGCGACGCCCATGATACAGACCGACGATGTTTATTTTTTAATACTGTATGTATTTTTATTTCTTATTTAATAAATAACTAGCTGCCTCGTTAGTCTATTGGTCCCAAGCATGACCGCTACGCTAGAGGTCCTGGATTCGATTCCTAGGTCGAGCAAAGTGTTATTGGGTTTTGCTATTAAATTCCCAGTAGCAGCTCGGAGTCTGGATTTGTGCCCGGTTAATGGCAATAGGTTCACCCCCCATTACATGGGACCTAAACATATCGGCGAAATGTGGGTGTACATTAGTAAACCTCTGCCTAACCCTTCGGGGAATACAGGCGTGATGGCGTGATAGAATGATTTTTCTTGACAAAAATATGTTTAATACAATATTTTTTAAATATTGTACAACGGCTTTGTGTCAATACATTATGCATTTTAGTTATTTTTCCCTTAATAAAACCTGAGAATAACACTAACAAACCCAAATTACAATATTTGACGTGTTCGAACTTCCCGCCACCTACACCGGGCATGTGACAGTTAGAAATGTTACCATAAAAAAAAAATCAAATCCAGCTGATCTTATTGGAAAAAATATTTATTTTTTTAACAAGTGGAAATTCTGGAGGACTTAAAACATAGGAACATTATAATTTTTATGCTGCGTTATTATTTTTAATTAACCTCAATGGCTTTTATAAAACTAACAACCTAACAAAACTAAGAGCCGAGTCAGATCAGTCAGATGCAGTACACAAATTGCAAATGGCGTCCGTCTGACGGATGATTGCTCGCGTCAAAATGCATTCGCGATGTTACAAAAACGTGTAAAAAGTTATAATTTATCTTACTAAACCCAACATTTAATCTATCAAACGGTGAGTATTCAGATAAATACATGTTATTGTTGTTACGTAATGCAATTTGTTATTGTTAATGCTTCCATAGTCCATCGACTGTCTCTTTCGTTTTGTTATGATTCGTTCCTCATCATTATTTACAATCGGCGATGTATATGCATCTCTTTCGGTACCACAGTTTTCTTGCAATGGGTTTTTCATTTTTAAGTGTCGGCGAGCGAGACCGCGGCAGGGCTGCGGGGGCCCGACGGAAAAATATGAACAAAATTTTGTGCTCTTAAAAATTATTGATTTTTCATCGTTAAAAAAATAGGAGACGAGTCGCTAATTGCATACGTTATGTGAACGTCGGTCGGTCTCACAACTGTGAGTATATGTCTATTTTCGTAGTTTTCCCTTATACGAAGGTTGTGAAAAGTCACATTTTTTCAGTAAAATGCTCATCGACCATATTGTCGTGTTTCTTTAGATATTGCGCTCCGTGCGTCGCATACTCTGTGATTGTTTAAATATTGATTTTTTTTATTCGGAGTATTTGCATTTGGGGCGAGAATGTTTATAACTTTAGTTGGGGCCTGCGATATGGTACTATTTTGGGAACGGCCAAATGTTGGCTTTGTACTCGTGAACACCATTGTAGAGCTCACTCTTAGACCGTAGGCAAGTGTGTGTAAAATACCAGATATTCGGTAAGTGATTTTAAAAAAAGCCTTGTGATTATTTGCGCTTAGATTTATCGGTCGTAACTCCGCCTAATGTTTGCCGCACAGTTTAACGTAAAATGCCGATAAGATATTAAATAACACAGTTTTGAGGCCTATTTTTTCAATAAGAGTACAGGAAAATGTTTGAGCTGATAAGAGCGTTCAGTGCAGTGACAACGTTGGGAAATCGTGAATCATGAATAAGTAAACTGATTTATTTATATTTTACTCTT
This sequence comes from Subacronicta megacephala, assembly GCA_958496365.1. Taxonomy (NCBI): domain Eukaryota; kingdom Metazoa; phylum Arthropoda; class Insecta; order Lepidoptera; family Noctuidae; genus Subacronicta; species Subacronicta megacephala. The sequence goes on along the minus strand of OY292541.1, from coordinate 306,280 downwards.
GGAACCGCTTGGCATGAGTGTTGGGACCCAAATAACTTATTTCGTTTAATTTGTGCAATTTTCGGGCAAAGATAAGTGTAGCATTCAGCCAGCAAAACTGTGACAACTCAAAAATTTTATAATTTCCGGTGTGTTTATTATCTGTTACTTTGTGTTTAACTTTTTTGATCAGTGCTTGAAAATATAAGGAAAATAAGTTATATGTAAATGAACTTTAAGTTTCGTGTGTATCTATAAATCGTGTTTCGAATGCTAATAGCTTTTTAGCAGAATTCTGTGCCTAGATTTGTAATTTTTTTACGAACATTTAAATTATGTCGAATCACACTGTCAGACAAGTCAAGAGTTGATGATGTACGGTGGCCAGCACATTAAGCTACCACAATATGTCAAAATTTCTCAGTTTACATTGAACTTAATTTACAACAATTTAAGATTTAAAATCATTTGGAGAAATTTGACAGTTTTGTATAACCTGAAGTGCTGGCTACTTTACCTATAATTACTAAGCTATCAACTTATTATTAATTCCTGTTGCATATGTAGTCTTGTATCCGTACGTATAAATCTTAGATGCCTAGAACCTACCTACTCCGTTATGCAGTAGATTTTACTGAAATCCATTTCTAGCAGATGTCTAGATAACTATGTCTTATACAGAACCTACATACTTTATTGCCAAGTAATTGGCTACTGGCGATGCAAGCTAAAAACTAACATCATAACCCGAAATCGCCGATATAGGTAATTTAGGTATCTTATCAGACTCCTGGGCTTCCGCCTGTCTCGGCCACAGGTTCGCTTGAGTGCTCAACATTATCATGTCTGTAGATCCACTCATAAGCAAAGTCATGCTGATTAAAAATTCATCAGACAAGAGGCAGATCATTCTCAGATTTCAGGTGAATAAGGCCGATGTCCTTTCTTCACCTTAGCAAGTGCAGAACAGGCAACACGTGCATAGTAACTTGTATGGAAACAGAGAACCAGTTCTTGGTAACGTTCATCTAAATACTGCGACTGCGAGAGTTCCTTGTCTGCATCAAGATCGCTTATTGTACCATATCTCAATAAAAAAAATCTTATGTCGCCACGTGACGCCATTTCTCTTGGAAGTGTTTTACGGATGCCTCGAGTGCTCCAAGCTTCTGTATATTCCGTATATTGATACACTTCTGGGTCTAAATCTAGTCCCTCATGAAGGGATGCCAGCCTAGTTTTAAACCATTATAATTTATGGCCTCTGTATGTTCTTCTGGATAACTGCCAATGACCACATTGTTTTAAGGAACCACTTTAGCGTTTATTGGAAATCGTCTGTCTAACTCCTTGTGTCACTCTCAAACAAAGATTATTTCAGAGAAAATCATTTCGTTAACAATTTTAATAAAAGTTTATTACAAAAGTGTGGTAGACTACTAGGTTCATTATTATTCATGTTTTTGAAAGCTCTTACAGGTACTAATAGCCAAACCTGAAATAAAATTGTGTAGACCATACAAATGTTAATTGTTCTATGCGGAAATCATTGTAAATACATACCCATAGCGCAAAGCCTGGGAAGAAAAGACTAGGAAAATGGCAACCATTTCCCTACTCGACTTAACAAGCCACCCAAACCTCGAGTCATTTTATGTCTAAGGCTCTACAATTAACTAGAAGATTCTGCAACTTCTATTGTTAAAAGGTCATACTTAGTAACAGAAATGGCAATTGCAACCTTAAGAACTAATACGCACTTGACCATACAGTTGAGAGACGCAAGCTATAATTTTATTAAATTATTGTTACTAAGTTGTTTAGTGATTGGTACCTATAGATAGAGCAGCGATTTCGTTACTTGCTTGTTGTGCTCGTGCAACATGAAAGCAAAAGGCATTCTCTTCAGTGTTTTAGTATGCTCTTGTCGATCTCTATTGAAGAAAGCCCTACAGGACTAAAGGCAGTGAATTTTGTCCGTATCTGAAGCTGGCATTCCTATCAGTATCAGTATTCTAAATTCTGTAGATTGGATCGTTTATCGCACAAACTTGTGTAATGACGTAGTTCTGACGTCAGCTGTATACAAAGATCGTCTGTCAGTGCTATCTAGTATTTACAGAACTCTAACAAGTCTAATGGAGCACTAGCTAGTGCCGTGACTTTGTTGGAGGTCTCGTGTAATTCATTGTTGAGGTCATTTAGCATCTAAAGTAGTAAAGAATTGATCATGCATAGTTGTTTTTTCAGAAAACTACCGACTTCCACTTAGAATCTTGTATTTTTACCTTATTAATGTTAGTACTACAGTTATCTTGTAAACTATATTTGTTTAATAAAGAATGTTTAAAAACAATACAAACAAACTTAGAATCTTCCGTTCTGATTTTGGAATTAACTGTTTTACACGGTCGAATACTTGCTTACTACCAGATGCAGGGTTTAAATGTTGTATTCAGAAGGTTTTTTTTTACCGATGCTACTTCATTTGTATCACTAAAGACTCAGTTTCTCACCGATTTGTATGCCTTGTATTACTTTAAAAGGGATTGCGTCAGAGGTCTCAAATAAATTTTATCTAGATCGTCTAAAGCAATCGGCAGTCCATTACAGATAGTCTATCGGAATCTGTTTTAATATATATTGTTAGTTTCTATGGGAAATCTCTTGATAGACGGACAAATGTGTAACTGAAATAAAAAATAAGATACAATTATCTTCGAGTACGTAGTTTATGTTAATAAAAGAGTATTTTTTCGCTAAAGAGGTAAAAGCAAAACTCGTATCAGTTGTTTATCAGTCACTCAAATGCAAGTAATGAATCATATATGTAGAATACTAAGTTAATATTATGTCGTTCTACCGTAAACGTTAGGCGCCTGACCTGAGGTGTCTTCAGCCTTCAGCAAGAGGAATTGCCGTGGCAATTCCTTATTATTAATTTTTAGTGAGGGGAAGATTCGAACCCCAGAAATGGCTACTCTTCTTGGTGTTTGGCAACTGGGTTATCCAGTAGTTTTTTCGCTTGCACGACAAACGCAAACATATGCGGAATATCTAAACGGGTTCACTCTAAATATAAAAGTAGGAAAACTATACAAATTTCCAACTAATACCTAATTATTCGTATCAAATAGAAAAAAATACCATAACAGAAGTTCAACATTATTCTAACCTTATTAGGAAGTATCAGGTTAACAGGAAGTCCCAAAATCCAGTTGCTAACTGTAACTACGGAATAAGTCCAGACATCATGATATCATGGTACTTGTGTGTGCTTCTTGGAAGCTTTGGAACTTGGAACTTAAGGACCGTGCAAGGTGAGCGGTTAAAACACTAGGAAATTTTTTATTTACATCATAAAATGATGTGACATCTGATAAAAAACTGACTATGTACTTAATAAACGCTGCACATTCAGCGAAGGTCAGAAATTGATCAGCTGTGTTCTATAAGAGACTACGTAATATTCTGCGGTTAATATTTATTTTTGGCTCAACAATCAACACACGTGTCGCTTCTGTGGTCCATGACACGTAGAGACGTAGGCTACATAATTGCTTACAAACATCCTATTAATATGTCAGTTTCAGGGAAAATTACCTGTAACATATGGACAGTTTGGCTTTTTACCCGATTAATGGTATCCTTGTTCCTGGTACTTACCGCCGCTACATAACTACGGGACCGATATACCTATTGCGAATATGAGATCAGTATTATGCTAGTCCATTTTTAACTCAGATATATGTTATGTTCCTCTTGGCATGGGTCCGCTGTGGAGCTTGGCATTTGTGGGACCCACACAACGGTTATTTTAGACCACAGTCCGCCTGACATACGGCGGTCTTGCCAGCACCGTATTAAACTTATTACACGTAAATAATGAGTAAAAATAGCAAAGGCTACAGGCTGTTATTCAACAATCTAGTCAGGAATTATTATGTTTAACTGAATTATGATTACTTGCTTTTATGAACCAATAGCAAAAGGAATAATGTTCTTGTAAATATGTTATAACTATGGATGCGCATTAGTTCACTTCTACACAGACCAAGGTGTATTTTTGAAGGCATGACATGTAATCTAATTTCCAAGCTCCGCGCTTCTACTGAGAATTTCTGAATAAGGAAATTAGAATATCACTGGCATACCCAATGGCACGAAGTAAAACGATCATAAATTTTAACATCTAATTTATTAATCTAAGAAATAAGTTTTACTCTTTATTAGAAACTAAAAAATATACATTTAGATGTTGACATTGTTACCTAAAAAAGCCAACAAAATACTCAATTTCTACACTCGATTCGAAAAGAGAATGATTATTGATATAAAATATAAGCTTCAATTATCGCTATTGTATTCAGTGAAATTTACATTTCCTAACAAAAGAAATTATGTAAGAAAACTCAGTACTACTTGTTTGTTTATATTATTTTCTCGCTTCCTTGGACAACGTACACATGTTTGGGGCCAGTCTTAATCCTAGTCTATAATAAAACAAAGATGATATCAGCACTAGTAATCGTTGTAATTTATAGTAATATCAGTTTTACAAACTGTTGTCGTTTGTATCACAATGGCGCTTACATCATTACTAAATTAAATATCTGACAATTGAAGCGTAAATAAATAAAAACTGGGTATGTACCGTACTCTGACAAAATAAAACAATACGCTGAAATGTTTTGAGTTACGGAAACAAACAAATTGATAATTTAGGTTTGGAAATTGGTAGAAGGCCAAGTGACAAATATCAAAGACTTTTAATTATAACACTAGAAAAATTTACATTTCAGATACTTTTTTGTGGTTTCTGGGATAAAGCTTTCCGGCAGATAGTTGGATGGATCAATAATTAATAAATACCGATTGGGACAGATATTTTCATTGTGACATACGTAAGAAAGCTCCCATTAGTGGTTGAATACCTATTATTTTAATAATTACGACGTCGCCAAAAAACGAATAAATATTTTCAGCCACTGGCTTTGATTGTCATGATCTAAGTTAAAAAACAAGTAAAATTTTCTTGCAAACGTACTCAATAATGTTAATTAAACTTCAAGCCTCATTAAGAAAAACCTTAAAGAATTTCATATTTCGGGGCGATGAAGAGGCGTTCCCGCCCACGTAAAGGTCAAAACTCCAAGCAAAATCTTAAATGTAAAACGTAAAAAGAATGACGCCCAAGCCAGACGGCCTCAAAATGCGCGTCCAAATTTAACCGCGGCTCCCTGGACCCCCGCATAGTCTATTTCGGGGCGCCCCTAGGGTCGTTGCCCGGACCCAGACGGCAGATAACGCTCCCTTGCTAGGTTTAAGAGCCCCCTTATTTATATAATAAGCCAGTATAACTTGACTCATGGCCAAATAGAACTTAAGGGCGTCGTCTTTATAGTGCCAAATGAGTTATAAAAAAACAACAACAATTTGGGAATTGTTAGTTGGTAGTTCTGTAATACCCGTAAAATAATCAATATTGGACTTATTACCTTTTACCTACGTAAGAGATCGTATGAACTTAAAATGCGCAAATGTTCCCTTACATGTATGCACATTTAATAGTAATTCTACGCGGTTTAAAAGAAAGAATAATAAAGCAATCAAATTAAAAAGTATCTACTTAAAGTTTTTTTTTATTTGTCGTAAGTAGCGCCACCGGAAACTGTCAAGATATATTGGACAACATATTGTGATAATTTAGGGGTGTTTCTTTCAGTCTTTATTTTTAGATAAAAAGCATTTTGGTGGAGGGCGGCGCGAATCTTTTGTGTAAATTAATAAATGGGAAGTCTTATAAAGATTCACATGCAAGGCTTTGTCTGATTCGTGTCTGTTGATGAAAAGTGAAAAAAAAATAATTAACTTTCAAGAAGGATCAATACATACCTATATAAATTTTACTCGTATCTGATTCAAATCCGTGGAGACTAGAAATATGAAATTAAGCTATGAGCTGCCAATAAAAAAATCGTCTAAAAATAATAAATGGCAACATTAGTGGTATCATTGGATATTACCAACACAATAATGTTATAACTACGAATATGTGCTTGCAAACAATACGCTCGTGCCTACGAATAAATAATACTCAGGAAGTGTAACTGCGTTAAGAAAATGACCCAACAAAAGTTGTGTCCAAGTAGGCGGGGCTTCAAAATTGTGTCCAGCGCGCCATCAGTCGGACATTTTCCTTGCAAGCGAGCATATGTCAAACGTTTTAGCTTAATATCATTGTGAATCATCATGCCATCATGTGTTGTGAAGTGGTGCAGGGGACATACAAGATTCAAATGTCCAGAGATCACTTTTCACTTGTAAGTAGTAGCTTAATTATAATTATATTCAAAGTTGTTCAAATACGTTATCAAAACGAGATGGTCAATATTATGCAAAATGAAGTCAGTAAATTTTTTACCTAATTTAGAAAGTTTTTTTTCTAGATGAAATATTGAAAAGGAAATCGATAAAATTTAGATATTTTTATTAGACTAATGTATTTTGTTTTATTTTTAGTTTCCCTGCCCTAATGGGATCCCATTCGGCAAAATAAGTGGATAGCTGTAGTTCAATTAGAAAGACGAGAGTATGACTAGATGCCTGTGAAAACTAGCAGAGTATGCTCCATGCATTTTGATGAAAAATATTTTTACAAATCATTAAAGGGATATACCATGTTACACAAAACTGCAGTACCAGTTTGTACAAATATCCACATACAACTGAAGTACCAGGTCAACAGAAACCTTAAAGGAACCTGGTGACCTATTGCCAAGGTTATGATCAGAGCAAACAAACGACCCAATTGAATACACTAACACTATTTCAACGCTTCAACAATAATAGATGAAGTCGCAATTCTTGTTGGCTAACCATCGGCTTTGTTCGTTTTAGCACCATACAACAAAACGAAAAAGTACTCAATCTAAGCCTTTTTAGTAACCGACGAAAAATATCTACGCGGGGGGGTCCAGAATCATGTACTGAATTCATGGTAAGCGGTTGTGCGTCGATGTCCCTTCCACCCTGTATTAAGTATAAATTAAAAAAATCACAATAGTATAAAATATTTAATATAATTTATAATATTGTTTTATTATTGACTTGGTCCGATCTACTTATTGCATAATATTTTCCACGCCATTTTGACTCAGATGTCATAACAGACATTACAGCACGCGCGTGAACCAATCCCTGTTTTCTCTCTGAATTTAAACCAATTACCAAGCATGTCTATCTGAAACATCGCAAGTGATTCGAATTTTGAATCGTCGTCATTTCGTTTGAAGTAGGCCCACTTTTTGAGCGGAATTTGTTCCGAGTTACGCTTCCTGAGTATTATTAATTTTATTCGTAGGCTCGTGCCAACCAAAAAAAACTGAGGAGCAGTATTCTACCAATAATCGCAAAACGAGAAAGATGCGGCTATTTAAAGTATATTCGGAAAAATATGACGATATCAGAATACTTTGAAATTCGGCGGTTGTGTTACAATTTTCGGTAATATTCGAACATGCGTCACTATATTTGCCCCTACTTCACGTCTACGTCAACAAACCCGCTGTGGGTTTGTAAACATTGACGTTTTCATTTCCACCACGACTAGTTTTAATGCCAATGTTATCTAGACTATCGTCACGGAATACCTTAATATTAGACGGAGAGAAATATTTCTTTAAAAGGCGTATCTCTTTCTTGTTGACATGACATAATTCGACAAGTTGAAATCTAAAATTTATGGAAATTTAAGCTTTTGACACTGAAAGGCGGCAGTTCGGGCGTTCATGAATGTCATATCAATAAGTTTTTAGAAAAAAAAAAATGTTAAGCATACGAATCACCCCTCACGGCTAGTCGTTCACTTAGCCCGTCAATTTTTTTTTTTTTAATGATGGTCTTTTATTCAGGTCGTTTTGCTTTGAGCGCCAAATTAATTTTATTGGTTGATATTTTGGCAGAATCCTTAATTTACACCAATATCTGCGTGCAAAAGTTTTTATTATTATCATGTATTGCCATGTACCGTGGTATAGCCGAAGAATTTGCGATAAACCAAAAAAAATAATAGAGAGGCTGAAGGTTTAGCCTTAATAACACAGTATTATAACATTACAGTAAGGTATCGTTTTTAGGGTCACCCCGCCGACTCTTATCGATTTTTATGTATCCACATTTTGTTCCAAACTTTTATCTGGTGGGGAGCAGACACACGCATGGCTATCTCGCTCGCACTCGCAGATAAAGTTGAGTAATTATACGATAGAAGTTTGCTACTGCATTCGCTCGGTGTTTGCTTTTTAAGGGGTAGTTAAGGGTTGGTATGTGATGTTGGTATATTTTTGTTGTACATTATTCTGATAAAGTAATTACGAGTATCTTATTGGAATATATTCCAATCGTTTAGACTGGGAACACGTCAAATATTTTTGATGTTGTAGAACTCTACTGTCAAAGTGTCAACCCGCAGTAGGTTAGCGTGGTGGACTATAGCCTAACCCTCGAACAGCAAGAGGAGACCAGTGCCAAACAGTAGGACAGTAAATGGGTTGATTATGATGATGAAGAACTGGTTAGTTCGTCTGGGTTAACAACTGTACACACGTTACACAGGTTACAAACCAGTATACGCTGGCCTCTCATAGTATGGGAACCCACCATTGTGCAAGATCAGTTTAAACTGGATTTTAGGTTGACATGTAGTCGTGTGTACATGGCAGTAGAAATTGCGACATCAACAATAACTAATTCACAATTGATTACTTTTGTTTAAAAATCGTTATCGTTAAAGATTTTGGTGTAAATTACCAATTTTGACCGAATCCTCTATTTTACACCAATATCTTCTACGATAACGAGATCTATTTACTTACACAAGAAATATTATTTATTACTGGTGACGCTGTCTTTGCTTAGGCTTCGGTTGCGCTTACCTTTAGGTGGCTCTGTAACCGTAGGCTTTATTCTTCCTCCTAGTACAGTCAGCATCAAATGTGTCCGAGATAATATACTGTTCATTATCTGAGGAACTAGGGAAATGAAACTTTATCTCTGCAGCACAAAGGATGTTTTAGAATGAACACGGGCCCGGCAGCTGTCATTCAGACTTGTATTTTATTATAATGAGATAAAATTTAATATCTCTAGTTTGCGCAGATAATTATGAAACGTCTGTGCGCTCTGATATATTAAATGCTGACTTTACGGTCGCTAGCAGGTAACCACATATATGTCAAATTTTCTCAGTCGATTTTGAACTTAATTACTAACACTTTAAGATTTAAAATAATTTGGAGAAATTTTACAGTTTTGTATAACCTGATGTGCTGGCGACTGACCTTAAATAAAGTCTACGTCAGTAAGTCCGACATAATGTTCCGTCATGAAGAGATCCGCAAAACGATGCAAGTTGAACTTGATATTTCACAACTATCCGAGTCGCGATAGAATAAGTACATACTTTAATGTCCACTTCAACATTATAATCGATATTTCTACAATCTTTTGAGTGCCTAGTGTCTACAAATACAGTGGTAGGAACTTAATAAATAGCTTAGGTTTTTTGTAGAAGTTACGGTTTATTGCTGGTCTAGCAATTGGCTGTTGCGGGTTCAAATCCCGCACCTGCAAATATTTGTAGGGCCTACATAATTATATTTGTTCCAGGTCTCGATGTACGCACGGTTACACATCAAGCTATACAAACCAGTTTACGCTGGTCTTCTATATTATAGGAAGCCTATACAATGCGAGATCAGCTTAAACTGGTTTTGTATAGGTTGACCTGTAGCCGTGTGTACGTGTATCTATCTACATACATACATACATATTGTCACGCCTGTCTCCCATGGGGGTAGGCAGAGACTATAGATTTCCACTTGCTACGATCCTGGCACACTACTTTCGCTTCATCTACATTCATTAATCTCTTCATGCATGACCGTCGGTTTAGGGTGCTCGGAACCTGGCCTTTTTGAAGAACATCCGCAATTTGGTTGCGGTACGTTCGCCGAGGTCTTCCCCTTCCAACTCGTCCATCCATACTCACCATATATACTTGTTTCGTCAATCTCCGTTCATCCATTCTCTCTACATGACCAAACCATCTTAACATACCTTTCTCAATCCTTGTTACTACATCTTCTTTCACTCCACATCGCTCCCTTATCACACTGTTTCTCACTCTATCTTTTAGCGTCACACCACACATACTTCTCAAAGCTCTCATCTCTACAGCATTTATTCTGCTTTCATGTTTCTTCTGCCATACCCTGAATGTATCTATCTGAAGAAGAAATATCACAAACTTGAGTATATAGCTACAATGTCACAGACTCTCTGTGATATTCTAGCTATATATATATATATATATATATATATATATATATGTAAAGAAAAAAGTGCGATATATCAAAATAATTATTGTTATTTACATAATAAAGACTATCTTAAAAATTCTCAGTGACAGCTCGGAGATTGGATTTTTACCCGGATAATGGGTCATTCTAAAACAATTCAAATAGCAGATTTACTCTTAGATTTGGTAGACTAATTTCTGAAAAGTCAGTCGAAATCATTTCATTACTATTTAGGAAGTAATTTTTGGACGTCATTTCTACATTATAGACAGCCCCTAAAACAGCTACCCTTCACCTTTTCACGTGTTGCTTGGCTGGGGAGTTCCCTAGCAACACATTTATTTCCGTTAAGGCTAAAACGTCAGCATTGGGCGCGAAATTATTTTTTTCGTGAATCGTGAAAAACTTATTATTGATGTCGCAACTTCTGTTGCCATGTACCGAGAATGTGTTATAGCCGAATAACTCGCAAAAAAAACGAGAACCATTTGAATTTCGCGCTCATGGCTGACGCTTTAGCCTTAAGTTACTTTTATTGAAAGTTACATACCTACCAGAATTTTGATTTTTGTTTTAGAGTACTAGTTCATTAATTTTTCACAGATTTTAAAATTGTTAAATTTTAGAATTGCCCAGTGCAACAATTTACTTATTTATTTGTGTCACGTGCAAAAATTATTATATTTTTTTCTTTACAGGTATATAAATACAGTTCCAGTATTCAAACCTAAAAATATATATACAGTCTAGTCTAAAAAGTTTCTACTTACTTAAAATAAAAACGAAAGTATTCATCGTACTTAACATTAGAAAAAAAAAGAAAATATTTTTTACTTGCTAGTATTAGAATTATACACTGTGATAACACTTTTGGTGGGAAAGTTTAAAAAAAGAACTGTTTGTGCAATTTTTATAACGGTTTTGTGCAATTTGAAAACGAAACGTGAAGTGATTGGCCAAAGATATGCTTAGATAGTTTACATACAGTTGCCTTGTGATTTTGTAAGATGGCGCTACCTCCGCAACAGTTTTGCGTTCGATGGAACTCCTATCACACTAATTTACAGGTACGTTTTTTCTTTCTTTTTATGTTCACCATCAGACTCTCACTCTCCTCTATATCACCGCATACCCGTCGCAGTAGTAGAACCCATTCTCACATATTGGAGATCTGGGTCCCCCGAGAACACTCCCTGTGATGTCGAATTTCTCTTTCACATTTTTACGTCTTCAGGCGACATCGAAATGTGGCAAAAATGTGGAAGAGAAATTCGACATCACTGGCAGTGGTCTCGGTAACTTAGTTGGTAAAGCGTCTGGTGTACTTTACCAAAGGGACGCAGGTTCAAACCCTGCCTGAGCCCGAATTTTTCTTTCATTAAAAAAATCATATCTTTGTGAATATTTCGCATTATTTAATGCTAAAATATACATACATACCATCAACCTGTATTCCCCGAAGTGTTAGGCAGAGGTGTACTTAATGTACACCCACAGTTGGACACAGTCGGTATGTTTTAGGTCCCATATAATAGGGGGCGAGCCTATTGCCATTCACCGGGCAGAAATCCAGACTCCGAGCTGCTACTGAGAATTTCATAAAAAAAACCCAATAACACTGCTCGACCTGGGGATCGAACCCAAGACCTCTAGCGTAGCAGTCTTGATTGGGACCACTAGACTAACGAGGCAGTCATGCTAAAATATATATAAAAAAAAATAAGTACGGTGACCAGCCACATCACGTTACCACAAAATGCCAAATTTTCTCAGTTGATTTTGAACTTTATCTTCAACAACTTAATGTTTAAAATCATTTGGAGAAATTTGACAGTTTTGTATACCTTGACCTGCGGCCGACTGTACAAAAAGATAGTTTAGTCACGCCTCTATTATTGACTCCAGGCGGTGTTCCCGAGGTTGCTGCTCACGGAACAGTTCGCCGATGTGACTCTGGCGTGCGAGTCTCGCCAGCTGCGGTGCCACAAGCTGGTGCTGTCCGCCTGCTCCGCCTACCTGGAGCGCCTGCTGCTGCAGAACCCCTGCGACCACCCCATCGTGCTCATGCGGGACATGAGGTGAGTGCTAACAGGTCCTGACATTTTTAACACACGATATTAGTAGGAAAACGCAGTGTGGGATGACCTCCAACAAGATGTACAGACGATCTGGCAAAAGTCGCTGGGGGTCGTTGGATGCAGGCGGCATATAACCGGTCGTTGTGGAAGTCTATGGGGGAGGCCTTTGTTCAGCAGTGGACTTCATTTGGCTGATATAATGAAGAAAATGAGCTATTCAATAGCACAATATATAGATTACTTATACTGTGTTTATAGGCTTTTTCAACATATATACCATCACGCCTGTATTCCCCGAAGAGTTAGGCAGAGCTATACAAATGTTTACCAGATTTAGCCGGTATGTTTATGTCCCACGTCATAGGGGGCGAGCCTATTGCAATTTTGTATATCAACCACTTACATTGTCCCACTGCTGGGTCTGGGTCTCCTCTCAGTACGAGAGGGATTAGGCTATAGTCCGCCACGCTAGCCTACTGCGGGTTGGCAGACTTCACACGCCGTCAAGAAAATCTCTCAGGCATGCAGGTTTCTTCATAATGTTTTCCTTCACCGTTTAAGCGCGTGATAATTACGTATTTATTTATTTATTTATGTATTAATACGCACATGACTTTGAAAAGTCAGAAGTGCGTGCCTCGGATTCGAACTCGAGACCTTTGACTTGGCAGTCCAATGCTCATATCACATGGCTATCACTACTCTCTCTCTCTCTGTTTCACTGAGGAGAAAATATTGCTTTTTATTTGACTCGTACTTTGTTTGCAGGTTCAGCGAGATGCAAGCGCTGGTAGACTTTATGTACAAGGGTGAGGTGAACGTAACGCAGGAAGAACTGCCCAGCCTCCTCAAGTCTGCTGAAGCGCTGCAGATCAGAGGTATAGTACAATATACCGCCTTTTATTCATATAGTTTTAGACCACACTAAAATAACATTCCTGGTATTATCATAGAATTTTTTTCTTATTTCTTTCTCCCTTTATTCATATAGTTTTGTCCTTTTTTTCTGTATGACAGCAATAGGCGAGTCCCCAATTTGGAAGTTTTTAAGTGATGGTCTAAGATTTCGTCTTGGCCTGGTTTAATTTATTATTTTTATCCTGGTAACCAATATAGAGGAAAAAATTTTTTGGTTGTGAGGATTCTTGTTGACATGTCTTGTTGAATATCAATAGCTTAAATACATTCAACAATTTAGTCTAACTTTACCATACCTACTATAGTTATAAATATCAATATGAGATTTTCCCTTTATTACAAATCTTGGTTCAAAAATAAGTAGTCCAGAAATGTATAGACCTATATCCTTCTAATGTCATGTCCCAAAAAAATTGGTATTGGGTATTCGGATGGGATAAAAGTTCATGTAAGAATTAATTTGTTAACAAAATACACGACATGCCTAATTGCTTGACGCGGCTTCTAGTTAAAATACTTAAAGACTGTTTCACCGCCTTCTGATAAGTTCCCGGTAAATTATCTGACAGTTAAGTACATAGAAATTCTGTTCTAATTTTGAATTAATCTGGTAGATAGTGCTTATCTTGAGGTGGTGAAACAGGCCCTTATTCTGAGGCCTAACCTTATGTTTTACAGCACAAGAAGATTTTATTGAAGCATTTTTTTAAATTTGTTTATTAGGACTATGTTCAAACGACACTTCGAACCTATCATCGGATCTCGGTAAGACTGAGAGCAAAGACTTCACAGTGGCTAGTGAAGCTCTAGTTGCCAACGCGCAGCGGGAGATCGCAGCGAACGGTAATATACACTTACTTAATATACTGCTTTTTATTTTAAGTTTACTAGCAATGTGGTTACACATTACTAGTATTCTTGTAAACCCCTCGTGCTAAGCTATTATAAATGCTTGTACAGTTTGTTCGAAATAAGTAAGCCGATCGGAAGTTGTCTGCAAGTCGCATTTTTCTCCTAGATCAGTAGCGCGCATGCGTGGTAATGGCGCGAGGGGCGGGGTCAGCGCCGCTTCGCTGTTTCACTTAATCATTAGTGTTTGATGCATAATTCTGTCTCGCTCCCCCAGTGCAAGTACACAGTCCAAAAGTGCTACGCGTTTTTTTTTATTTTGACATTATTGTTGTTTAGTTTTTGGTTATTGTTTTCGTTATTTCTCAATGTTATTGTATCATTGTGGTTTGTCCTTGCTTCTCTTTGCGGAAAATGCCTAAACGCAAGACTGTTTTGCAAATCTGTGCACTATTTAAAATTTAATTGACAATTTAATGATTTTGTGAAAATTCATGTATGGATTTTATCAATAAAGCAATCCAGCAATATTACACGTAATTCTAACAACTTATTTATCTTATTTTCGAAATTATTTGAATACGTTTCCGAACGCTAACACTTTATTACGCGACTGTAACTGCGCGGCCCTAGAAAACGGCTAACTTCCGATCGGCTTACTTATTTCGAACAAACTGTATTACGAGTTCGAGGGTTCACGTCGGTAGTGCAATGGGTGGGTTTCGAACCGGCAACCACATGATGGCAAGTCTGATGCCCTAGCCATTAGGCTACCGTATTGACCGGTATAACAAGAGCTTTCCATTTCGTTTTTTTACTGTTACCTAGACAGTATTTTGGAGTTACATAGCTATGATGTTAATTTGCGAGGTTTTAGTACTAAATTGTGAATATAATAATAGATATTGTTACTTTTGTTCACAAATGTATGGAGTCTGGCTAGCACTGTATACACTACCTACTAGCTTTCCGCCTGTGGCTTCGCCCGTGTGGACTATACTTTTTTTTACATTTTACGGGATACCTAATAATATAGCCTATGTCACTCAGGATTCAGGAAAAATGTAGCGCTCTATTGGTTCGATTTGTTCGTATTGGAATGATTTTTCAAAATCGGTTCTGTAGACTCACAGATTACCCGTACAACCCCACAAACTTACAAACTACATCTTTTTAATATTCGTAGGTATATATTTAAACGTAATTTTGCAATATAGTATCCGATTCGTTTGTATTTTTATGTTAATTCTCAAAACCAAAGGCTGGCCGAGTGAAAAGTTCCTGTATAAATATAACTAGTAGAAAAAATATTATTCTCGGGCGTTGCATTTGCCCTTATGCGAGTTAGTTTTATTTCACAGTAGGAACATTTTTCAATAAATGTGTGTGTTAAATCAGACGTTTTTTGACACAATCTGTCATAACTCAAAAGCCTCGAGAGTTTGACTCAGACACGCTTTATTTCAACATTCTGTTGCTTGTTCTAGGCCCAACAAACCAGCAGAAGCCTTCATTACCAACTAACAACAACACCCATAGCGCCACAACAACGAATGGCACCAAAAAGAGGAAGTCGGAAGAGAGGGCGGACATCAAGGAGGAGACCGTAGAGGAGGACGGGCTGTACTACGGAGAGCTCGACAACGATAATATGGAGTTTAACGAGGTGAGGTATTGAGAGGAGAGGAATGGTGTCGGAGTCTGGGGAACGTGTTGCAGTGTGTTGGGTGATGACAATATGCAGTTGGGAAGAAGCAAAAGGAGCTGAAGTATTGGGAAGAGTGAGGACTGAAAATAAGTATATACTAAGTAGTACCATCACGCCTGTAATCCCCTAAAGGTTAGGCAGAGGTGTACTAAAGTACACCCACATTTCGCCGGTATGTTTTGGGTCGGCCATGTAAGGGGAGGCGAGCCTATTGCCATTATCCGGGCACAAATTCAGACTCCGAGCTGCTATTGACAATTTCATAGATAACCTCAATACCACTGCTCGACCTGGGGATCGAGCCCAGGACCTCTTATTTCAGTTTGATTTCGTGCTACTGTGCAAAATATATGTTTCAGAAATCTAACAAAATTTAAACACACGTCATTCAATGACTTTAGAATGACGATTTTTGACAGTTTCGTCTGTCATCTGTCACTTATTATGTCATTTAGTGCCATTGGACGACCATTCTGATACAATTGATATATCAGACTTGGACTTCCCTTTTGAAGAAAAGGCCATATCAGCTTTGAGTTGATCTGTCAAACTGACGGCACGCATACATCAGTCATCGTGTAGCTCAACCATTATTTAGAGAGCTCAATGACGAATATTTTTTTCTTTTAATTTTCAGGACGATGAACCCGGGAAACCAGGCAGCAGTCTAGGACAACCTTCTGGTGAGTTCAATAAAATAAAATAATTATATATTTGTTTTAATTTTCTTTTTTTTTTAATAAAATAAAATAAATCAATGTTTGTTTGCAATGTGACCCCTCCTCTCGTCACTTGCTTTTTATTTTTTTAAATATTTTTTTTTACAATTATTTTCTATTAAAAATAAAATTGGATTTGAAACGCGTTTATCGTCGTCAAAAAATACCGGTCCATAGACAAGTGTGTGTAGAGCGAAAATCATGTTGTGAATGGACATTGTCGATGAAAAGCAATTTAAAAAAAATGTCTGTAAGGTAGGCCAGTTTTTTTTATTATAAAAATTTGGTAGTAAACATTTGTTATACATTTTTAGCAAAAAATATTGAACCATGAATGTTTTTTTTTATTTATTTTTTATTATAGGACCATTTTTTAAAAAAAAGTCCTTATTGACTATCTTACAGACATTTGAGTCATTTTTTTATAATTTTCCGCTACCATTCATGGTTCAATCAATGTATTTCCATGATATAATTTTTGGATGTCTTTTTTAGGACGTCGTCAGTACTTACGCGTGAAACCAGAAAGCGAGCTTTTCTTTCAAACAAAACTACAGAATCTTGCTAAAGTCAACTCTGAGTACATAACCAAACTATCCAAAATGAATGCCAACGAAATCAGAAATGAATTTTCAAAATACGGCTTCAATACAAATACTACTGAAGAGGCCTATTTACAAAAAGCTAACGAGAAATCTGAAAACGACTACTACAAATCTTGGCTAGAGCAAAACGGAGAGCTGGAGGTGTCCCTCCTGAAAGCCAGCCAAGTCAAAAAGCCGAAACCCGATACCAAAAACCAGAAGTCCGAAGTAGAATTGATACCAAAGACCAAAGACGGTGTTGTCAACAAGGAAATTTTCCCCAAATTAGGGGAGAAATCTCAAATGCGGAGGAGGGGTAGACCGCCGATATTTAAAGATAGGAATATAGATATTGGGGAGACAGTTTTAAAGTCTGATTTGGACCAATTTTTGGAGGGCAAAGAGGTCAGCTCCTCAGGGCTGTCAAGGAAAGATTTGGAGAGAGTGATGATGGGGAAGTTTAACCCTAACAGACGGTATTCAAATGAGGCCATGTGGGCAGCCCTGATGGATGTGAAGAAAGGAGGAAGTATATACAGGTAAGTCCTACTGTCTGTACTGTTACCAAAGCGGAGATAAAATTTTATCTACCCGTGTAGTTATTTTCAGTGTCCTGTCTCCTGAAAACCATTAGAATATTCTTATCTGCAAATATTTAGATAAACCATAAATTATAATTACAACATTAGAGGACAATCTTGTTGAGATAAAGTCATTCTTACAAAAAAAAACGTTTCTAAATACTATAAAGGCCACGAAATTAATCTAATAAAAGTTGTCTGTAATTTACTTGATTTTCAATAAATATTTTTTTTTATTATTTCCAGAGCGGCACAAACACACAAAGTCCCGCGCAAATCCCTCCGCAACTGGATGAAGCGTTGCCACATCAAATCATCCTTCCCGATGCCCCAACAACTGAAACAATTCGTGGAAAACAGCAAGAAACAGAAGGAATACAAGAACTTCGACTACCAAAACATAACTGAACCACAAAACTATGAAAAGAGCGGTACAGAAACCGAGGCTTATGAAGCCGACATAGATTTCGGCAAGCATTTTCTTACTTTCACCAATAACATGTCCAGCGAAGACGAGTCCACGCAAAAAAATGAGGAAAAGGATAATGGGGAGAGTAAGAATAAAGATGGTAACACTGCGATCGATATGTCATTGCATGAATGAGTTCGTTATTTGAGTATTTGAATTTATATTTGTTTAGTGGCTTCGCGCTGGGTTATGTTGAAGTCGATTAATATAGTGGATATTTATTAAATATTGTCATTAAAAAAGCGGTAATAAGGATCATTGTGGAAATAGGGTCATATTGTACAAAGAAAAAATGATCTTGAAAAATAGCTTTCCGAAAGTTCTTTGTAATGATCCTCCTAATGATCCTTTGTACAGATTATTCTACGACATAACACAAAAAAGATCTCATTGGCTCTAACATAAGTCATCGTGACAGCTCATAGCGTGAATTTTGACAGTTCATTTTGACACTGACAGCTGTCAAAGGTGCTTATCATGCAATTTTTCTGTTAAAAGCAAAACAAAGTTCTAGTTAATTAAGATTAAATTATGTTTTTTCTCTGTTAAATAAACGACTTAATGTTATTGTTAGGATCGATTGTAATTTTAAAATATATGGCTATTTTTAAAAGCAACTAAAATCTATCGAGCGGTTTTCGAGATTAACGCTTAAAGATGGAGTTTTTATAAAATTAGGCCCAAAACGGCCAGTATACGAAAGATTTAACTGCCAAAGAAAAGCAAAGATTATCGAAAAAATCTATTTAATTTATGGAAAAATTCGAAAGTATTTTTAATCGAAACTTTTTTTTATTTATTTTCGTCCAAAGATATGAAATTTTCTTATTATTTAATTTTGTATGGTGTTAGAGCATTTGGATGGAATGGAACTTGGAATTAGCTCTGCTTCGGCTTCTGGGCCGTTGTTGGTGGTGGTCGATTCTAACTTGGAGCAAATACTGCAAGAGCGGTTATTGAGTTTACTAAAATTTTTTCTAAAAAAATTTAGTGTTATGCAACTGGAATTATTTTTTTCTTTACAGAAGAAATAATACAAATTTATTATATTAGGATCTCCAACAAAGAATGCATCTTAAATAACATGCTATATTTAGTACAATTTAATATTTAGCTTAATTAATACTTCATTAATTATAGGAGATCACATCATGCGATATGAAATCAATTTTCTAACACTAAACTAACCTATTTGAACTTGAACACAATAAACTCGAATTGAACATAAAATAAAATTTAAAATATGTGACGGTGGAAATGTAAGTAAAAAGAAGAGTAAGACAAATAACTTAATAGACCTTTAAAACGAAAAAAAAAACAATAAAATTTTAAAATTATTATCGGGTCCCGCCGGATATTAACCGTGATTTGTTTGACAGTTGTAAAATCGATTCACAAACAAATACAACACATTTATTTTTTCATCAAATTCAAATGTTCGTACACCATACATTATGTGACTATTGTATGATAACGATCGTCTTTTGACAGCCCATACAATAAGTCATACAAACTATTCCTATTTTAATTTCCCCCGCAATATAATACCCAAAGATTGATGTTTCTTAGGTAAATTGGGGTGTTGCAAATGTTTTGTGCTAAAGTGCTCATAATTCTCCTGCACTATTCCAATTTGCTTGGGGTTGTACAGTAGTCTTTTTCTTCCATACATCTTTGTTTGCCCTATAATCTCTCACACAGTCTATCCATGTTTTTTTTAGACACTACGCATGACGTTTGTATACTAGAATCAAATCTGATTCATTAACTTAAATAGTAATCAAGTTTTGAAATTGCAAACTTAATGTGATTTAACAAAGTTCAAATTCTTTTGCTACTAGTATTTTCAAGGACCGTTTTTTACATAATTCACTTGGCAATCAACTTAAACGACATGATGCTAAAGTAGACTTTTGATAAAGTGGTAATTTAATGAAATTATTTAGTTCAAAGTTATTGTTTCTCTATTACGTTATTGTATGTTGTACAGTATTTTTCTCTATACAAAGGGTTGCCACTTCAAAAATTCTCCCATTTTTATGGAATTTTATTTTAGACAAAACATTTGAATCATCCCTACTATTAATAATTATTTATTTGTAAGTTTGTCGTTATATGCTTGTGTATTAAATTAGTTGTAAATTAAAATCATATTATTATTATTAATTATAAAATGAAATGATTGGCCTTTTTCAAAAAAACTGTGTGCTTGGTAGGACTTCGTCCAAATATATATAAAGAAAAGACTTCTAATTAAATTTTAGCGTTTAATAATAAAATTATATTAAGCTTTATTATTGTTTTATGTCGAAGTGGTTGTTTTAAGAAAATATATAATTATGATACCAGACAAACCCTGGTCGGTCGTACAGAACCTAGAAATATAATAAAGTTTCAAACCTGTTTCCATGATAGTGAGCCTAAAAATCTTTTTGAGGAAAGAAAAAATGTAAGCCGGCTACTGGGTAATGGCTGAGCTATCGACATAAATTATGTATTTAAATCGATCTTAACAAATTTGTTAAAATAACCACTTATTACATAATCATTTAAAAAATCGGCTTAGGTACATGTAAATTATATTTGTATTAATTTATTTATTTACATAACCTATACATACATATTAAACATATATATTAAATTGTATTTTATAATTATTGTACTTAATTAGAAATAATTATGTTCGGGCATCGATTATTATTGAGATTTTAAACTTTATGTACTTAGTTATGGAAAGGTTTAAAAAAACAGTGATCATCGGAGTAAAAATAAAGTAACTGGGGTGATTAAATACAAAATACAAGGGGTAATTTTAAACCACAGCCTTTCGACGCTAGCAACACCAGTGGTATCACGCACGCGTTGTCAATTTGAGGTCCCAGTTACCCAGTAATGTTAATTTAAGCGGTGGTAGCCTAATGGCTAGGGCATCGGACTTGCGGTCATGTGGTTGCCGGTTCGAAACTCGCCCATTGCACTACCGACGTGAACCCACTCGTAATACAAGCATTTAGCTTAGTACAGGCGTTAAGAATATAACTAGAAAATTGCGACCCAATTTGTTAGTAAGTTAAAAAAAAATGTCATTGACTACAATGCTTTTCAAACCGGAACACAATAACGCTAGCATTTTTTCCTTTAGCAGAATATTTGGCAATGCAAAACAACTTAGACGAACTCTAACAGTTTTAGTACCACCTCCAAATTTATCATGCGTTACTTATAACCTCTTGTATCGAGGATAGGCATGGTTTACCTGCCTAGTTTAGTTGCCCTATTAAGCCAGTATGGTGTAAATCAAAATCTTAGGTCCAATAAAAAATAACTAGGGATGATCACGTTCTTTTTGCCTTTGCTAAGTAAAATATTTTAGGCCTTAATATTTATACAATAAAATTGAAAATACAATTTGCATAATTCCGTCATGTTCATGATAGATACATGTGTATATTTTAACGGTTAAATATCCTGTCGGTTAAATACAATTCGGTCAAATTCTCCTAGCAATAGTTAGTTAAATATACTAATGATTAACTTTCCTAAGATATTGAATGTAAACTATCCTCCACACATTTTAACATATTTTGGGTATTTTCATGGAGGTTTATGTCGGACGCTAACCACACAGCGTTTTTTCTCGTACCTATTGTCAGGGCTACGAGAGCATTCCATCAAGATCCCAACATGATAGCTGACTATCCCTTAATATTTGCTGATGGTTTACTATTCTTCTAAATACCCTGAGATTGCTTTTGTGTGGTTTAACATGTTTCCATACACGGAAAAGTTTAATAAGAGGCTTTTTAATCACTAGGATATCCTATCCTAGGATATTTAACTATCCTAGTGATTAAATTTAATCTGTTTCTGTACTACTCGACCCAGCAGCATCAGCGTGTGTTCCCACCTCCCGTTTTATACTTGGATGAACCATTTAGCTATTGGTATTTCTAGGTTCGGTACGAGGTAAACGTGAGGAGGCTGGTAGAACACAATGCGTATACGATCAGTACTTATAATACGCCTGACCCTTACTAAAAATCCGGTTTGGTCCGTTTTATTTTCAGGCCACTACACCTCTCGGCTTTAATAGTCTAACTATCCCTTTGATTAATAACTATCCTTACCATTAACTATCCCCTTGAATATGTACTTCAATGGCCTAAATATTACCTACGTTCCTATCAAATAATACTGTTCAATGGTTTTAGTTATTATATTCTCTTATTAACTCGTGTTTTGAGTATTCTTGTGGATATTGGTAGTGATAATTAATTTACTGGTTGTTTCCTTAAAGAATCTTTTCCGAATAAAATTTAAATTTGACTTTGTAACGAGAGAACCTACAAATCTAAGAGTGCTTTACAAGTTCTTAAAGGTCTTTTAGTCTGCCAAATCGTAATACCTTGTGCAAAGAGCGGAATTTTGGTAAAATGTGACAAATACGCAGCTGATACTTAAAAGTCGCATAGTGGTATATTAACCCTGAAATACTCAAAACACGCTATTATCCATGAAGTGCCTACTAGTATATAAAATATATACATAATAATATAGTTGTAAGCGTCTACTGTAGATATATACATTGTATTCAAGGCTATGAGCTGCTCAGTTTTCGACTGTGGACTGGCCTATCTTTTATACTTCCAACTTCAAACAAGGATCCCGTATCCTTGTTTGACACGTTAGTAGCATTAAAAGGTTCATTCATTCTTCTCGCCAGCAATACCAGTGACGTCACTGGTCTTAAAAGTCAAAATGACGTTGCTCGTTACCCCAACATTTTCTTTGAATCTTTAAACGCCCAAACCAATACTTAGGCCGCATTTCACTATGGAAGAATAACCGCTACTCCGAATGAATTCAAAAATAGTAAATTAACCGAAACTTATTCGGAGTTGGTGAAACGTGGCCTTAATATCCTATATATACGGCCTATACATAAAGCCAGTTCACAGTCAAGCCTGTTCCAGCTGTATTATATAATTATAAGCAGTATTACGTTGATCATAATTAATTGCGTTCTGATGTTAGTTTCGCGTAAAATAATATTATTTCCCGGTTGTACTTAACGTATTTCATACAATTTGTAATATTTATGTTTCAATAAAATTGAGGTTTACTGTAACATTGTTGTTCTTAATTAACACATTGATTTTATAAGTGATTTTTTTTTGATAAGTTAAAGGTATAGTTTAAATAAAATATGCTGTTGCGATTTCCTCTCAAAACATTTTATTTTTGTTTTTAAACTTGTTTTGAAACAAACCATGCTTAAACATTTGATTCCTCAATACCTCCATGAGAGCGGCTTTTCCTCGCTTTTTACAAAACGCATGCGTCCTCTTTATTTAAAAGATAAGATAGTTCACTCTCAAATCTATCTTTACATTATATAAAAGCAAAACACCACTCGTTGATAAATAACAGATCCCAAAAACAGAAGTCCACAACTTAAAATTGCATGTCAGTATGTTGCTTATAAAGTAGACATCCCATAAAAAGTGAAAATGCTTACGGGATTCGCAAAAAGGACTTCAATATCAAATCTTCGACTAGTCCCTTTGGAATTTAAACATGTTTCCGCCAACATGCTTAAACGCAATGTAGAAACAAATAGATTTTTTTAAATATTGTTTTATCAAAGAAAAAACCCTTTTTTCAATATTACGTTTCAAAAAATATAAGCTTTCATTTTCTTTTTATTATTTATAAAAGTTATAACTGACGAGAAAGAAAACGTGTAAAAGATCATTGAGTGAACTATCTTTCCGGCTGTACACGTAACAAACCCTTTATCGGAATTGTAGATCTGCTATCGTTCTGTGAGCCCATTTTTGGATGGACCAACTGACTTTGGAGTTCAACTTTTGTCCACTATTCGAGTCAAGGATATACTAGACGAAATGTTTGAATGCCAAAACAATTGTTGGATTTTGGTCGGATGAAGGAACGAGGCTAACTCCGGCCCAAAAAACTGGTCCTCCGACCCAAAAACAATGGTCCTCCGACCCTCTGCAGTACACTTGGTTGGAAATTCTTCCTAGCAAGGACCATCACATATTGATAGATCCCAAAATCTCATAGAACAACACACGATCTACATTCCCAACAGTACAGCTGCCTGTAAGAAGCCAGGAAAAGAAACGCCCATGTTTCTTCATCTATCCTCGTTTTATATGTATTTTTTTGTATTCTAAAGGGCGGTTTCTTGACCTTGCTTGTTCCAGGGGTTCGAACTTCAACGGAAATTGTGACTCGGCATTTTATCGATATGGATCACGGCATTCCGCTAAACATTCACGCGAGGCCCCGCCTGGTGGGACGGCGACCGAACGAGATAGTGAATATAGAGACTGATGTTTTCCAAGAGAAATCCTACAAGCAATATTCTTCGCAACACCTCCGGGACGCTCTCATCGCAGTGAAAAAAGGCTACAGCGTTTATGCAGCATCGAATAAGTATGGCGTCCCAAGAAAGACATTAAGAAATTGGATGGAGAAGTACGATATCAAGAGTCAGTTTTCGAAAGGCCGGCGTGGAGCGAGGACGCAGATCCTGGATCCATTAGACCTCATGGTGGAATCTAGGGTGGAAAAGTACGACGAATCGTTGTAAGTCTGTAAACTTGCCAAATGTAATTTTAAGTGTTTGGTAGCTCTGTTTCACGGTTGCTCTCGTTTTGCGAAAGCTCTGATTAAAAGAATATATTATATTTAAGTGCGGCCATTTGGAGGTATGGGGAAAATTGGAATTTAGTAATGAAACCTTTCTTAAATTTATATCCACTTGTTTGATTTTGACGTATGTCAAAACGTATTTGTTTTTATAATAAAATATGATAAAGCAAGTTTAGATCAAGATGGACGATAATTATTGTTGATATTGTTATTCGTTAAAGATCATTTGGTTAAATCAATGCTTTGCTGTGTTGGTGCTAATTTTGGGAAGCCCCATAGTTTTCAATAAGGCTCACTTATCGATACCTACTTTAGTTTTAAGGCACAGTTGATAACAGATTTGAAAAACAATAATTTCCGTACACACAACACATAAATAATAATGTTAATAATTTTGTTAAAACCCCTTCTAGATAAGATGCTCACAGATTCATTTGATTTTATTTATAGAATAAAAAAATATGTATTTTAACTTGAAATTATCTTATGATAAAAACGAAATTTGCCATATAATTAAAATTCTGAGTAACTAGAACCAAAGTCAGTTTAATTAATAACTAATAGAAGAAATTTTTCGTTGAGAAGTCGCCAATAGTATACGATTATCTGGAATAGCTAGTTTTGATGTATCATAATATCATTTGCGGACACACGGCTGCACATCGTGCTACGCTCATCAATATAAAATGACATCTCATTGTAAAAAAAAGCCTATACAATGCGAGGTTAGATTATATTGGATGTGTATATGTTAATTTGCAGCAATGTGACCTCGAATCATATTGTAACTTACCATCAGTGACCATTTTAGCATTCCTGGTGTATTGAATACCTAAAAAGATTACCTACATGTAATATAGAGATAATCGAAATCCAAAGGCACAAAGAGAGACGGGGTGATTGCCAGTGAAACGATACGAGGAATAATTTACGCCGTAGAGTTGTCCTGTGAATTATTTTTTTAAGTAAAATCAATTGAGTCTGAGGGTACATATGAGCTAAAATTCGCAAAACGAGGGTACTATCTGACTTACTGCGCCCTAACCAAGTGTCATTAGTAGACTAAACATGGTTGAATATAGCGTTTGCAAATGTCACTAATGAGTACATTATTTTCTTTGCTTTCGTGAAGCGTTGACCCCAATATAATGACACTTGGAGGATAGTAGAGTCGTCTTCTGCAATAACCTAGGATATAACTATAGAATGAAGTATTTAAATAACTAAGTGAAATATTTTAGATTTTTCTATCAATATATTATAGCTGCTATTAGATAATTTGGATTCAGGTGAAGATTGTATCTACAGGGAGACTAGATTTAAGAGCCAAAGATTGTAAAATGTAGTCAAAGTAACATTATTGTAGTTAAAAATAAGGGCATATCTTTACTTGGTTAAGTCGCGAGGCAGATATAGTACCAATTCTTAGACTGGGTGTGGAAAATAATACTATTCATATTTATATTTACTTACTTTCAGAGGTTTTTTTGCTACCATAGAACGATAAGTATACAATTTATATCTTACTCATGGTTAATAACAGAGATTTAAAAAAAAATCTGGGTTACACACCAGAGGCCAAAGTCTGCTAATTCAATTGACACTAAGACTGACAGATTTATTAGACATAGCTGTCTAAAATCAACAATTTAAAGTCACAGACTGGACATAGTTTTGTGACAGCAATCTGGTGTCAAGTTATATTCCCATCTTATGAAAATTTCTATTTACCGATTGGTAGTTGAATGTTTGAAGATGCGAAAATATACCCACCTAATCGAACTCGTGCCGTAGAATTATATTAGCTGCCAAAATGCTATTCAAGCTGAGTATTTTGATCCTATATCAAGCGATTACCGTTAAACCTAATGTAATGTGAAGATATGACCCGATGCACTTTACATCTAGTCTAAATTATAACTAATATTAACTTCAGTACTTAAAAAACAGACTTAAGTATTTTTATAAGTTTTTTAACGTCATTAAACAACGAGATTCATAATGCATTTTAAGAATTTTTGCGAACTTAATGTAATTAAATGTGGGGGCTTATAAATACCCGCATATATGTGTTCGTGAATGATATTGTAATTAATCAAAAGCAGCCATTTCAGATCGGGGGCGAACTGAAATAACCACTGATTGTGAGATAGATCAGTGATTTTTATTTAATCGAAATGTTATCCTGAAATATGATATGATATCCACTTAGTGTAATGTAATCAATTGCCATTGATCATAGAAATGATAGCGTGAATCTAGAAATGTTTCCACATTCATGAAGCAAAATGTATCTAAATACGTTTCGAAATACTTGTCAGCATGTGTGGGAACACATTTTATGTTAGCTAATTAAATTTAAAGATTTTTGCTATACAATATAATATATTTGTTGATAAAATGATACTAAGTGCCAATAGTTTATTACCTGACCAAAAAATATAGACCTATGTTATTCCAGGTAGTCGATTAGTCAGACAAATCTATCTTGATGATGTATTTATTCGATTATTTGCACCGTAAATGAATACTTTCTGCTTCAAATAAAACAATCTTACAAGATTTAAAACAATAAGTCTATATTATTTCTATTAAAACAGAAAAACATTTTCATAATGTTGAAATATTTCAACCATTCTATTTCAACTTACGTTTCTATTATGCTTTACAAGATTTAGTTGATTGTCTGACCATCCAACTAATCTGGCTATAACGACCATTTCGCCTGACTAAACAGACTAAAATAACAATAAAACCAACTAACTATAAGTCGAATAATTATATTTTTAGTTCCTAATTCGCCAAAGTAGTGTTAATAAAACCCAAATGTTTAGTAAATTATTACTTTTTTGTTTGTTAATTATTTATAATTATTGTTGATTTTGTTTTTCACTGGCAACGACTAAGAGTAAGTAAATTAATTATAAAAATAATTATCGTACTTAATTTGAATATGTGAATAATTATACTATTTTAATATTTTAATTAAAATACGGATGTGTGTAGGGAATATAGTAGTTTTCTTTGCCTGCCCTCATTCCTCGTGAGAGTCGGCTGTTTAATTAATAATAATATAATTAGGGAATGTATTTTCCTTAATTTAGTATAATATCGCTCATATGGCAGGTTAATGCAACGTATGATTTTCAGTAAGAAGAAGCAATGTTTCTTTAAAAAGTATACATAAAAATGCCGTTTATTTCTGTTCTATGGAGTTTATGGGTTTGCATTTGTTTCCATCACAGCGAAGATTGGGAGGCATTTTCTTAAATAAAAAAAAATAATTGTAGAATGCAAATTAATAAACTTAGTAAAAGGTAGTGAAACGTATTTTTATGTCTGTAGCGCGAAGATTAAAAACAAAATTCTTCTTATTATTCAAGATTTTGATGGCTTTTAAGTAGCCGGGACCACGCGGCAATATTGTATTAGTACTTAAGGCTCAAGCGCTCGAGCCCTCAACCAACCGGGAGTTGTGAATATGATAAGATAGTTATTTTCGCAATTTCATTACATTTTGGGTTCATCCACAATGTATTATTATTCGCGAGAAGCTGAATTTTTCAGTTCACCTGAGCACCTTTGCCTTAAAAATAATTAATTACTATATTTATTTACAGTTAGATGATTAAAAATGTGTAACTTTAATTTAAGTACCTATTTGTTCTTATTTTACAGCTGTCCAAAATAATTATATTAGTAAGCAACATAGTTAATTGATGTACTTAACTAAATTGTAAGTAAAATAATTATAACGTAATTTTAATAACTCTACGATTTCATTTGCAATTTTCCCATTGACTACGACATAATTTCCTATTTACGATCGTTTACAGTGAAAATCTTCCACCGCTTCTTACCTCATTCATGGTTCCCATTGCCTGTGCATTAGGGCCTGTGCACATCACGATTTTTAAACGTGCCGTCGACGCGCGTTTGTAGCGAAGTCCTGGGTTCAAATCGCAAGTTGGACAGTTTTATTCGCCCCCTATTACATAGCATCTAAATTAAATACTTATAGATTTAGCTATAAGTGATTATATTACATGGGTAAAGCATAAAAAAAATACAGCTTTGTCTAACCGTTTGGAAAAAAATATCGGATAAACAATAGAATATTTTTCCCTAAATTCCCATGTATGGGAAAGTTTGTCGTAGTCATTGGGAATAGAATCGTAGAGTGACATGCCAATATCTTGAAGCTATGTATTTACGGGTGATTGTATCTACAGATAATAATTAATAATAATGATTTTGTCGTGTAATTACCCATGTTTTATTTTATTTCAAATATCCTTTCACCCTTGTCCTGTCTTTCAACCTATTTTGAAGGAAAAATTATGTTTGTTCTCTCAGGGCAAGAGAATAATTTATAAATACTTAAAAATGTCAACACGACGCAAAACAACAACTTCGCAGAATGTCAACTTCGCATAATGTCAACTTTGTAGAAGACAACTTCGCATAATGTCAACTTCTCAAAACGTCAACTTCGCATTAGATTTTAAAGCTGAGCGGTCATTTTGGCAATGTTCACGTCCTGCTTAGGGTGTGGGCGAGCCGCGTCCTGAGAGCGGGAAATTTGGCTTTACCCAATCCCCATACATTCAAGCATCCCAAATGGGTAGATAGGTAGATTGGGTAGAGCCAAATTTGGCTCTACCCAATCTACCCATATACCTAACTCTTGAGAAACAGGATAGCTGCGATCGCCAGCACATCAGGTAATCACAAAATGACATTTTTTTCCATCGATTTTGAATTTAGTTATTAACATTTTAAGGTATAAGATCATTTAGAGAAATTTGACAGTTTTGTATAACCTGGGCCCCTAGACAAGTGGCATGAACGCTAATCCAATAGAATAGAATATAATTCTCAATGTATGGGAGTGACACTAGCTTACGACATGACATGTCAATTAATGTCGTAAGCTAGTGTCACTCCCATACATTGAGAATTCTATTCTATTCTATTGGATTAGCGTTCATGCCACTTGTCTAAGCCCTCTGATGTGCTAACGACCGTATTTAGTTAAAAGAATTGAGCTGTCACAGAAAATTGTACTTAATGTGTAAGCACAGTTGTGTAAGTGTTTGCACAACGCACGCTGGGTAACAACTTAGCCACGCTATCAATCTCTCAAAAATTAGGGCGCTATTGGCTACTTTTGGGTTATCATAATTCAAAAACACACAGCTACACAATATGCCATACATTACCAGTTTAACTTGACCTCTAAGCGTACAAAAAGGCTTTACAATAAAGCTCAGCTTGTACGGTAACTGTAAGACCCGTGAATCATATTATGATTCATTAAAATGAGGCTAAATACATCCCCCATTTATCTACTCATAAAGGACCACGCGCACTGCGTTACGACCAGGTTAGTATTCATTGTGGTCGTAACGTAACTTAACCTTGGTCGGACCAAGGTACCTAAAATTTGCAGCCAGGGTAGTGAATTTGTGTTAGGTATGCTTTGGGTTTACGTATAGTTTCAAGCAAGATCGAGTGCTTACTGTGTGGTCTTGGTTTAATAGTACACAAGGATCAGGTTTACAAAACTGACAAAAATCTCCAATTGATTTTAAACCTTAAAATGTTGACGATTAAGTTCAAATACAAAACTGTCAAATGTCCCCCAAATGATTTTAAACCTTAAAATGTTGACGATTAAGTTAAAAATCAAATGAGAAAGTTTGACATTTTGTGGTAACTGTCAAAAATGGTGGTCTGTGACAAAAACAATACGTTTAAAAGTCGTCGCGGAGGTCTTTGAACCTTTATTTGTATGATTCAACAGATTTCCCGATAGCCAACGTGCAGTGCCAGTACGACAGTCCGTCGGACACGGAGCTGGAGCGACCCGGCGTGGTCGCACGACCACCCGACGACCACACGTACGACACGCGCGACGAACCACCCGCCTTCATCATACGACATGTCAATAATGTAAGTACTTAAAACTTGGTTTGACTCAATCGAACCGATGAACCAACCTTAGAAGTAGGTATATATTATCTAATGGTACAGTTTGTTCGAAATAAGTAAGCCGATCGGAAGTTTTCTGCAAGTGGTTTAGAAGTGGTAAATTTTATTAAAAAGAGTCGGTGCAAAGATAATTAGAGTCGTACCTATATGTTTCACATTTCTAATTATTTTGTTTACTATTATCGATATTTATGTATTAAAACACTTAATTAAACGATTTTATCACCGCAGTATTTCGGACCGGCTAACTTCCGATCGGCTTACTTATTTCGAACAAACTGTAGATGATTTATTTTGAACTAGCTCTCCGTCCACGGCTTCGCCCGCGTGTTTTCTCGGCTTTTCTTTACTATAATATGTATGATTGTATGTATTATACATATAAACCTCTTGAATCACTCTTACCATTGGTGAAAACGGCATGAAAATCGGTGCAGTAGTTTTTGAGTTTAACGCGATCAGACAGATAGACAGACGCGGCGGAGGACTTTATTTTATAATACGTAGTGATGCTATGGACAGAAAATATTGATAATTTTTTTATGTATTTATCTTTGTCACTACATAGTTTATAATAAAGTCGCTTTCCGCCGTCTGTCCCTATGTATGCTTAGATCTTTAAAACTACGCAACGGAATTTTATGCAGTTTTTTTTAATACATATAGTGTTTCAAGAGGAAGGTTTATATGTAGGTATAATACATATATATTTTAGCACAGAAAAGTGGAGAAACACGCGGGCGAAGCCGTGGGCGGGAAGCTAGTGGATAATAAAAGACGATCTTTAATTTTGTATTAGGTACAGTCGCCAGCAGGTCAAGGTATACAAATCTGTGAAATTTCTCCAAATGATTTTAAACCTTAAATTGTTGAAGATAAAGTTCAATATCAACTGAGAAAATTTGACATTTTGTCGTAACTTGATGTGCTGGCCACCGTACTTAGTACCTAATATAAATAATATTGCATTTAAATCTCCTTAAAAATAACTTTAGTTCGATATTTTATAATCTGATATTATTTAAATGCGTATATCTGTGGAACAGGCAATACAACTACAAAGTCCGCCTCACTACCAGGAGATCAGGCCGAAGATCATGACGATAGGCCCGGGCTCGTCGGCCTCCGTCAACGTCATACACGTGGGCGACAGGCCACAGGTTAGTGCATGCAGACGTCAGCTAACATACATGTGTGATAAACAAGGTATCATTATTATGAATGCAGCTAAACATTGAAATATGATGAACACAGCGAACGAATGAAAGAGAGGTATGTGTGAGAGCGAGAAAAGGAACGAAAAGCGTAAGGACGCGGAGGACGAACAAGGCGGTAGGTTTTATTAATAAAAAAAACTGTTTATAAAGCCATTTCATTTTATTTTTCCACGATATCCCACATACATCATATGCATTCAGCATTTTAAAGTGAGCAGCAATGATCTACACTCCATTGTGTCATCCATTTCCTTCTTTCTTTGCTCAAGATAGATAAATATATGGGCCTGGCTCTGAACTAGTGGAATTAGAGGTGTTTCAATATCAATTCGTAGAAGATTTTGATGTAAATTGTTAATTTTGACCGAATTCTCAATGTTATACCAAAATCTACGATAACGATTTTTAAGTAAAAGTTTTTAACACCCGACGCAAAAATGACGGGGTGTTATAAGTTTGACAGACACACAGACACGTGTGTGTCTGTCTGTGGTGTCGTAGCTCCCGAACGGAAGAAGTGATTTTGATTTAGTTTTTTTTGTTTAAAAGGTGAATTAGTCAGAGGTGTTCTTAGCTATGTTTGATGAACATCGGCCGAGGTATACTGCAATTGTCGGGGGTTTTAAATCCTCAATTGCGAGTAAGTTATTATTGATGTCGCAATGTCTCTTTCTTTCAATATAATATATTTATATCCAGATGAACCTGACGTCGGGCATGTGTCAGTCGCAGCCGACAGAGTACAGCATGAACAAGCGCATCCGACGTAGCGAGGTGGTGCTGCGCCAGGCCGCGGACTGCGTCAGCCGCGGCCTCACCTTCCAGACTGTCTCCGAAC
This sequence comes from Subacronicta megacephala, assembly GCA_958496365.1. Classification (NCBI taxonomy): domain Eukaryota; kingdom Metazoa; phylum Arthropoda; class Insecta; order Lepidoptera; family Noctuidae; genus Subacronicta; species Subacronicta megacephala. The sequence goes on along the minus strand of OY292541.1, from coordinate 273,304 downwards.
AGTTCAACATACCCATATCCACCATACGGTCAGTTCACAGCACAATCCTAATGAGATCCTAGTTTTTAATACATAATTATCAGTCCCTCGAATGGTTTCGTTTAAAAAAGTCAACTATATACAGGGTAAATGGTACTTCGAAGCATTCCCGCTATAAGAGGGATTCAATATACACATACACGTACATACATACACCTGACTACAACGTGGTTGGGCTATACAGACACCTGACTACAACGTGGTTGGGCTATATAGACACCCGACTACAACGTCGTCGGACTATACAAACACCTGACTACAACGTGGTTGGGCTATATAGACACCTGACTACAACGTGGTTGGGCTATATAGACACCCGACTACAACGTCGTCGGACTATACAAACACCTGACTACAACGTGGTTGGGCTATATAGACACCTGACTACAACGTGGTTGGGCTATAAAGACACCCGACTACAACGTCGTCGGACTATACAAACACCTGACTACAACGTCGTCGGTCTATACAGACACCTGACTACAATATTGGGTTATACAGACGGTTAACTTCAGACTTCACAGTCTTGCTATAAACACCTTAAGTAAACATTCGGTCTATTTGCATCGCGTATCAATATGTGATTGTACCTGCGCGGCCGTTCTGAAAGGATTTCAGAAGAAGATCCGCTCTCCCCGCTCTGCTATCTTGATGTTAATGTGTTACAGGTTCTTCATGGCGCGGAAGGGCATCCTGCCACAGCGACGACGAGGTCGCAGTACACAGGTGATAATTAAAAACATTATTTTTATGCATTTATGCATTCACAAATATACATACTGTTTTCTAAAAAGTACGTGCCACATACCCACGGCAAGCTATCTATAGGTACTTTTATACTAATATTATAAAGAGGTAACGTTTGTGAGGTTGTAGGTCAACTCATCGTTGACCAATTCGTCATTCAATCAACTGAATCGATTTTAGAAAATTCTTTCACAAATAGAAAGCTACATTATTCTGGAGTCACATAGGCTATTCTACGCGGGAAAAGCCGCAGGCGGAAATTACCTTATACATAGATATACAGGGTGGAAAGGTGACGGTAACTATGAATTCAGTGCATGATTCTGGACAAACAATTTCAAAGCAAAAGCGCTTCGAAATTGTTTGTCGGTTATTTAAAAAAAACAGCTGTTCCATACATTTTGACCGTGTAGGTATTGCACTTTTGTAGGGAAAAGTAGTAGTATCAACGCAAGGGGGTCGAGGGTGAAGAGGCTGACGAAAGGCACTTCACCTTCTGGGGGAATGCGGACCGCTGAAATACAAGTGCAATTCACATCTGGGGAAACACGCCTTAACCACAGATGAAATAAGGAGCTCACCCCCAAGAAAATCCTGCAGTTTATAGTAGCTGCAGGGTTTAGCGGTGAACTCTGAATCAATAAGTTGGGGATCACAATAGACCGACTGCGGTCGCAGTGATACTATGGCCATAAATAACAATAAAAAAAGGAGGTCGAGAATCATGTTCTGAATTCAAAGTAAGCGTTTGTGCGTCGATGTGCCTTCCACCCTGTATGTGTAAGAAAGAAAGAAAGAAAATGTGTTTATTGGCACAAAAACTAATAGCATACATAAAACCTTAACTATAGTTACTTAAAACTAACAAACTAACAAGATAAATGCCTTTATATAGTACCTAATTGTGCCAAAAGGGCCACAGCTCAGCATTATGTCAGTGATGCTAGGTACCACTGATGCTAGGTACCACTGACGCTGATTTTCAGCTGCAACCCACGGGTGCCATACGCTCGAAAGACAACTACCTATTTAAATCCTACGTATATGTAGTATATTTAAATAAAAATCATGAAAAAGACATTCACAATATAGTATTCTAGTACCGGTCTTTTAATGAATAGCAAAACTGTTAGTAAATATTTTTAAAAGATGCTGAGTGTTGTTATCGTAGCTGCGTGGCTACTATACTACTAAACTAGAGGAAATGCTGAGTAAATGCAAACAATCACCACATCACTATGTACAAAACACACCCAACTTACTAAATGGCGGAAGTATTCATTCGAATATTCTCATACAGCTTCTGATGATCTATTAAATATGCTTTTAATCTAATTTTGAACGTGGAGCCACCAATACATTTTTTTATTGGTGGGGGAATATTGTTCCAACACTTAGTCGCTGCATGCCGAAAACTGCCTCTAAAAGCCGTCGTTTTATGGTGCGGAATAGAGAGTTGTTGTGCACATTGTCTCCCCTCTCTCTTGTTGTGCCTACTGGTCCAAGCTAATTTTGTATAAAGGTACGAGGGTTCTTGCGTTTTAATAACACCAAATAATAAATTCGCTAGGTGAAGTTTGCGTCGGGCATTCATTTTCAATATATTGTGCCGATTCAAAAAAGGTGTTACGTAACTTCTCCTAGGTATGTTGAAGCAGAAACGTGCGCATGCTACATGAAACAGCAGTCTTAAAATATGAAATTATTTCTTCGCAGCCGAATCGTCCGTGCAGTAGTCCCGAGCCGCCCTTCCAAATGCAGCACTTCAAACTGCCGGACATGGTCGCTCTGAGGGGGGAGGAAGACGAACCGCCCGCCCAGTAAACAACCCTGTCTTCACCCGCCCTACGAGTCGGGGGCGGGTCAGACCCACCTAGTGAGAATTGTACAGGAATAATAATTTAACGTGAGTTTGGGATACCGGTGACCCATAACAGACTTGTAAAAATATAGGATGCAGGTATCCTTGCGTTAGAATAGGATGCCATTATTCTAACATTAATCTCAGTGGTATTGTAACGTTACAAGTATGAATGCTATTATTCCAAAGATGTCCTCTGTTATTATTATATTTGAAGTTGGGACGTCGGTATTCTCGCGATGTTATTAAAGGTATTCTAATGATAGAACATGGGATTGTATCAGAGGCGTTGCAAAGGGGGTAGGGGGGGCAGCCTCCCCCCCAAAAACATTAAAAAAATGTAGCCAAATGTAAAGCAACCAAAGTCCTTAGTCTACTCAGTTGACTAGCTTGCCTGACCAAAGATTCCTGCTTTCTGCACGTCGAAACTAGAATGAATTCAATAGGTATCTACAGTCGTCAGCACATCAGGTTATGCAAACCTGTCAAATTTCTCCAAATGATTTTAAACCTTAATGTGTTGATAATTAAGTTCAAAATCAACTGAGAATATTTTACATTTTGTGGTAACTTGGTGTGCTTGCTACTGATCAGGCAATCAGCTATTCTTATTACGATTGCCGTAGAGTTAAAAGCACTAAAAGTTTGAAGTTTCATGTACCCACAATTCATAATTTTACACCCTCCCTTTATATACAGGGTGGAAGGCACATACGATGCAAAACCGCTTACTGTGAATTCAGTACAAGATTCTAGACAATGTTATGAAATTTTTCGTCAGTTATTTAAAAAAAAAACAGTTGTTCCATACATTTTGACCGTGTAGGTATCGCACTTTTGTAGGAAAAAGCAGTTTTTTTTAATAACCGACGCTAAATATCAACGCAAGGGTGTCCAGAATCATGAACTGAATTCATGGTAAGCGGTTGTTCGTCGATGTCCCTTCCACCCTGTATAAATGGTAATTATGAAAAAAACCTGTGGGAAGGACGGATCAGAATAAATACTTCATCTCCTCATCTAGGAATAGATCATAAAACCTTGTTGTGACTATCATCTGGCATGACGATCGTATTCGATCAAGACATTACACAAAATGACCAGCCATTTCACACATTAACCAGTCAAGGATGATATGATTTATGTCACAAAAGCACTATTTTCGTGGCAGCTGTTATAACTGGACTGGAATATTATCAATACCAACTAGTACCTAAATAGAATCTCAGATACCTAACATAATGATCTAAATATACGTCTACGTATCTCAACTCGTCAACGAGATCTCATATAGCCATTTTCGTAATTAACTAGACGGTATTCTAATTGTTTTAAATAGCGTTTATTAGCTATACCTACATCACAGAATAACTAAATAAATAAATGCCTATGTTACAAAAGACATAAAACAATAACGACTGCACACAAAAATTAATAATTTTATCATAATACATTTTATAACTATCGAAGAAGTATTAAAAATACTTACCAATTTTTGGATAATATTAATTAGTGGGCATGCTAATTATCTGGTCGATTTACATTGAGCCAGTAACTGACGCCAGTGTTAATGTCAGTTAGTGACTCAACCAATCAATGAGCCAGTAACATTTTCAATCAAGATTGATACAACCATGATACAAAAGTACTGTAGAATTGCGTACCTACTTTTGTTAAAAAACTTGCATTTACTACTAAGTATTTATCCAGTTTGGCGGTAATGAAAGGTTTCCAGACGATTGCTGGGCAGTATTTTAGAAACAATGCGCTGCGTTGATTCCCAATGTGTATATAATTATATAATGTATATGTATATTGATAATAGCGGTGGCCTTGCGGTAGTATGGACAATTGTCACTATTTTTACATTAGTATTAAACTTGTAGGGGTCTGCATTATTGCCGGATGACATTTAGTTTGACTGTGAAATAATATTTATTTATTGTATAAACAGAAGTATAGCAATCTACACATGGTTAGTGAGAATATAGTCTTACCCAAGAAAATATAAGATTAGTAAAATGCATTTCTACAAACGAATTTTAGTTGTATAGTTGTACAAATGAACTTTGAAACTCGTACTGCCTCCAATTTTTGAGAATACAGTCGTGAAGTTTATTGCAGTTAATACACTGAAATTGAAGACGTACTAAATGTCAGAAGGCTACCAATATGTAAAAGCGTCTAGGCTTTGTGTAGTAAATGTGACAAACCGTAGATGGCACTAAATAGTGCTTAAATAGGACTAAACAGGTAGCTAGTAGACACTAAAGTACCACTTGACATTATATATTATTATGAATGTATTCCGAATTACGTCACAACAAATACCTAAGTATTATTTTTTTAAGTGCCACGCGACATCTGGTGGCGAGTAGTTGATCTTAACTGCTTTTGGGAAATCAAAACAGTATGTATGTAAATAAAATGTTATCCACTACATATTGATATGTTAAGTCATTTTCATGTAAGAGTGGGTAATATTTCTTATTTACGTAACATTTTTTGCTACCCTGAAGGTATAGGACTTGTTTTATTGTAAATTAATAGATGGCGTTGCCTATAAATATTTTTACACCAATTAAGTTTCGGCAGCTATTTTTTAAATCAAAGTGTTTAAATAAGATCAGTATTATATATTATTGAGGAACAAATTTGTTTGAACTAAGTTATTGTTTGCAGGAGAATCGTTGACATTTGAATTTATAACGGACAATTGCTTGGTACCTACTTCTGAAGCATGTACCTACCTACAGGTGTAAATATTTTACACCAACCAACTTGCATTTCCAATATAAACCTACCTACCCAATATAGACCTATTGTATGGAAAAACGAGAGAAAGTTTAATTTAATGTGTATCAAAAGCTAAATTTTCCGTTAAAAATTCAAACGCAATGTCTTCCCTAAAGTCTGCAATGTCGTGTCGTTAGTCAGTGTCCGCATTGACCGGGTAATATTAACATTGCACTCGTTGACTAATTCAACCGGTTGATTTGGATACTGCGAACAGTTTTGTTTTTTTTTGTTTGTGGTATCAACTGTCTTTGTATTATAGAACACTAGTTATTGCACGCGGTTTCTCTCGCGTCACAAAGGAACTTTTGAGCCAAAGGCAGCATAATTGGGTCTCAAAAAACATATTTTTTGATTGTTTTTTTTTTTTTTTTTTTTATTATTGTCAGGAAAAGGTTTGTATAAAAGAAAATTTAAAAATTATAGAATAGTTTTTTTTAGTCTCTTATTAGTTAGGTATATAAGAAATATGGCGGTATGAAGTTCATTGGGTTAGCTAATCTATAATAAAAAGACAGTTGATAGTTTGACATCGTAGCCCCGTGCCATGTGAAGAGTCTCAGCATTGTACACGTAGCAGTAGCTAAATATACAATGTGTAATAAAATGTATTTTGTGTATTACGGACGTTTTATTTCACGAACTACCCTTATAATTAATTAGGCATATCAAAATTACAAGCTGCTACTCAAAATATCATAGTAAAACCCAATAACTCTGTGATCGACTTGAGAATTGAACCTAAGCCCTTCCTCTGCATTCGCGACTACTACACTAATCTCACACAATAAAGTTGGCGAAAATTAGTCTGCTCAACCCTTTAAGGAATACAGGCGTGATGGTATGTTATGTTAGGTTTATCAAGGATTAATTTAGCATACACAATAGAAAAAAAACACTTACCTACCCACCCTCTGCACGATCACTGAAGAGTGAAGAGTTCTATGATCGCGGATAGAAAGAATATGGTTTTATTTTGTCACTTCACTAATCCAATACACATCTCTTATAAGCAACGAAAATTTGACTAAAATACCTATCTTGCTGGACGAATACCATTTTCACTAACACTTAATAAACATAACATCAACGCAAGTGCATTAACCAAATTGTTCACTGAAAAACACACTAATCTCGCGAAGTTCCAAGAGCGATGACATATTCAATTCTGGTTTAAGGTGATCTTGCATTGTATAGGCTTTCTATACATTAAGAGGCCAGCGTTAACTGGATTTGTATAGCTTGCCGTGTAGCCGAGCGTACGACCACGGCCCCAGCTCTTTGAGCACTAGCCACGGTGAGAACGCGCGGACGGATTCAATAAACAAAATATTGCGGGTAGATTTCAACAAAATCAAATCAAGTCTACCCACATTGTGCGTTATTATTTGTTGATATTCAGTTTTGAAAATAGAACGCGTTTTAGTGATTTAAAAAATCGAATCTGCTTTAGAACGAATTAGTAAATGCTTATTACATATTATCTCTTTCATTGTATAACAATACTTATGTATTTTCAACTTTATGTAAGGACGGGATTAGGCTTTGACTAGCAGTCTAAGGTATTAGGTATTACAATTTTAATGCCAGTTCAAACATGCTAGGGCATTTTCCATGCTGTAAGGTCTTTATTTTCAGTGCGCTGGAAATGACGAATAATGAAGATTTATCACATTCTAACCTTACGCTTTAGGTAAGCATGGAAACTATGGAGGGTAGAAAGTAAGGAGGACCATCTCAGTGTATTAAAAAGTGTCCATTGAAAGGGAGCAAATTAAGGTGGCGCTATAGTAGCAAGTGGAAGAATTTTAAAAATTTATTTATTTTTACCTCAGGAGTTTCATAGGTTATTATTTACTAAATTACAGTTTAGTTTGAGATTTTAAATAGTGCATATTTCTTAACTACAGAAGTCAAGAGAAATGTTAAATTTTTCAACTCAGCACACTTCACTCTGCTTATAACTGCTACATTCATATCATTTCCACTTGCTACACTAGCGCTAGTTCGGTGAGTGTTCGAACAATAATTTGCTGTATACAAGTGGACACTTTTTTGACTAATCCCCCATACAAGACGGTCCTCCTTACTTTCTACCCTCCATAATGGAAACATTGAGACCACTGACATTTAAAAAAATGGCGACGTTCAAAAGCGATTATAGTTCCAATTTTGGCCGCCTGATCCCACGAATTATTCTCAATACCTTTTTCTTACTTTTTTTTAAATGTTATAGAGTACTTTTGTGAGATGGTGTTACAATTGTTTACGTTACGTACAAAATGCATGCGTTTTGTTGATGAAATAATCTACATAATGCGTTGCATATGTCACTCGTTCAATATGGTAAATAAATAAAACGATAAATAATTATTTAAACATAATAGTTTATTGGCTTACTCTATAAGGTAAGGCATCGAAGGCAGGACGCGACATTTTGTACTGAAGTACCGCTGTTGCTCACACAATGTTGGAAATAAGACAGATTATGGAAACAATGTTGAGTACTTAAATTGATACAAGGGTTCTCCAGTACCTAATTATTTGAAGATATTGTTTTTAAAAAGAGCTGTAAACAATATTCACTGTAATCATTGAAAAAATATCAAAATGATACAAGGATTTTCTCGCTTATGTACTCTAGTTATTAAAACATTATACAAATAACGTTGAAAGCGTTTCCATCTATCATTTGCAAATAATAAATATATGTTGTAAAATGCTGTAATATACCACAATAACTGTAATTATTTCGACGTTATTTGCCTAATGCTGTAGCAAACGGAGTATAGGTTATTCTTATTATTTAACCTTTGTTATTTAGGACAGAATATTTAATATTTCAGTGAGTTAAATCAGCCGAATAAATTTGACAGATGTACTATACAAAAACTGTCACAATGTCAAACTTATCCGTCGGATAAATGTTATCTGATTGATAAATCCCCTCTACATGTAACCATATACCCTCTTATTTTCAACATCTTTTATAATTTTATTAGTTTTATGTGCTGTTCACAATAATATTTAAGTTAGACAAGCTTTGATTTTATTATATTGTATTTTATAGCATGAATGACTCAAGCCTAACATAATACATGAAGTATATTAGTTATTTATACTTTTTATTACATAATTTAAAGTATTATTTTTATTCTTGGCAACAGCACACAATACTAGTTGTTTTCTTAGAGAAATTTCGTAATAAAATATTTATTGATATGTAATTAATTATTGTTTCTCGTGTACATTATAACTAGAACTCAAAGTGTGGTGGTGGCAAAAATACAAGTTTACACAGAATATTGTGCGAATTAACATTATTTTGGGGTATTTTTCTAGACAAGGCTGACAACTTTTTTATGTTTGTAACATTGGCCCATTAGGATTTTCTACAATATCTTTGTTGCGTTTACGCACATAATTACATGCATTTCTTATTGGATGGCAAGAATCAACTTTAATTATACGGTCAATAAGTCGATTTCCGAATGAAGAGAAGATTTGAAAACGCTATTTTGGCTGTAATGGAAACTGAACTATTGTGTGATGGAGTTAAGGATTGATTTCCCAAAGCTTATAAATGCCGCTCTGTTTTAACACCCAAATTAGTTTTAATTCGTGAACATTCAAAAGTGAGTTAATGCAAAAATAGTTGCAGATCTACATTACTATTAACTATAAGAATAACATTTATATTGTTATTCAATAAAGTTATGTTTTTATCAATTATATCGAATAGGTTAATCATAAATAAATTATTTCGATTCCTGATATTTTAAAACAAATAAAAACCTCTTGCTATCTCGCTCTCGCACAGCACTGCATTGTGTATCGTACGAAAGAGATGGCATAAGATAAGTAGTTGTTGCATAAAACCATTCTTGGGTGGCAAGTATTGTCCTATTTTTAAACGACTTCAAAAAGAAGGTTTTCAATTCGAAGTTTTTTTTAATATATATTCGGCCATAATATAAGAATAAAATGAATATTGCAGGACAACTCTGCTTAACTCGGAGAATTAACTTATAGGCTTGATTATAGTGGTATAGTATGACAAGTTCAAAAAATAAAATAAGACGGAAATACTTTTAAAGCAATGATTACATCAAGAAAACAAAATGAAATATTAACATTTTATCTCGAATTGTAACAAAAACATAACTTTATCAAACAACATCCTAAAATATGGTGTATTATTTACAAATTCACTAGTAATTATTATTATTTATTATAATTAATATTTAAGCCGGTTATATTCCAAAATTGTTGTTTATTATATTGTTTAGACTTACATACATTTTAAAATAAGTATTGTATTTTCTCGTTTTTATTCAAAACTAGCTGACTCGACGTTATCCTGTCTTACCAATATTCTGATTTTGATTGTTTGTTTGTTTGCATTGAATAGGCACTGAAAGTACTGAACCGATTTGAAAAATTCTCTCACCAATAGAAAGCTACATTATTCCTGAGTGACGTAGGCTATATATTATCCCCTAAAATGAAATGAAACGTATAGTCCACGCGGGCGGAAAGCTATTCATTAATAAAATTATTAATTAAAATGTATGTAGGTTAAAACAATTTTAGGGCCTATTATATAATAATAATTTTACTGGATACATCATTCGTAGGTTCAGTGGGTTATAGCTGTTACCTGACCCACTTAGACGCCGCCTGTCCACCTAGGGTGAATCAGGTAACAGCTATAACCCACTGTACATCACACAGTACGAATAGTATGCTCACGTTCGATGGGATATAGAAAGGAGTAGGTTCTCAAATTGTATTTTTTTCCTAAATCATGTATTTCTACAAACCCAAAAAGTATTTTATGTCATAAATATTTAGGTATATTTTACATTAATGAATCAGGGCAAGTCCGTTTAAGCATTAACGCATTCAAATATGTTTAGAAGCTTCGAATATATATATATATATATATATATATATATATATATTTAAAGAGTTAAAGTTGAGCGATATATCCTATGATACTCATAAACAACGTGGCTATCTATTAAAGAAGAATTTTAAAAATCGTTTTAGTAGATCCAGAAATTACCCCTTACAATCTCACAAACTTTACCTTTATATAATATACGTAACATTGGAAAAATAAATACAAATGATTTAAGATACAACTCCTTTTTTTTAAATTGGGTAATTTGAAAATGGAACCCAAGCGTTTCTGAAGGTAGCTAGTACTGTATGATGTACGTAGGATAATATTTTATGATTATTGTAAAGCATATTTTGGTCGGACTGTAAATATGACTAAATACTAGGGAGGTAGAACATACATCTTCCACACATTTGACATACGTTTAGTATCCGCTTCGGCAGTATCCGGAATATTCGTCCAAAGTCGGCAGTATCTTGAAGTTTTCGTCAAGGATATACAGTATCTTGCTAAAATATACTCTGTATCGAACACTGTTGTTCGATACACGCAGTCTCGAATCACAAAGAGTATTTTTTGGAAAATACTTAGTAGATGCGCTGTACCCTCGACCACGTATATCACTTTATACTGAATACTGACAGTCAATGCATAAATTCTCAAGAAAAAATCCCGTGTTCTGCCAAATGCCGATACTAGACGCTCTTCAATACATACACTTACTTAAGTACCACATTTTGAACATATAATACACAGAAATAGGCAAGCTTAATCACTAGACGGTAACAGCTGCAACTGTACTGAATACCGGATATTCCGAAAGCCAAATTCATGAACGTTATTTTAACGGTGCACAGTTTTTAAGGCCGAATATTAAATACGAATGCAAAAATTTCGGCGTTCGCGTTCGGCGAATGCTAAACATCGGTATTTTACGAATTGCGATTATATTTATTACGAATTATATTATACATATTATGTTAATCAAATAGTACAGATTTTACTTCAAAAAAAGTTTTTAAATATTCGGCCTCAAATCAATATCACTCGGCCTTCGGCAATTTTACGAATATCCAATATAACTGCAACTACCACAATGTTTCTCCTATTTATAATATTTAACATTAAACAAGTGGATATACTAAAATAACGATTGTGCTAAACAACAAGATATGTGAATCAAAAGCGATTTGTCGCATTCACAGTCGAAGCGTGGCGGAATGTCGACTTAGAATTAGAAGTCGAGTGTGCGCACGTTCTACATGTTTACCATAACTTTTTAACTCTCAATAACAATCTGTATTAAGAATACGCGCACACTTGCGACACAAAACAAACACAAATTGCGACGCGAATAAGCGACACAAAAATCGCATGAAATAAATTTAAAATCGCTGTGTTTGGACAAGGTATAGCGACAAAAAGACAAAACACGAAAGTTAGAGGGTATAACTATATAACAATAAACAAAATAATATGAAATACCCTTTAAAATAACTCCTACTAACTATAAGGCAGACATTTTGTATTTTGTAATCATCTGCGATTTTTTGTCGCATAACACATTTGTGACTACGATTTTATAAAAATCACACCAATTTAAATGTACATCGATAATGCGACTTTTAGTCGCACGACCTCGCCGAATCTTGTCGCATTACAGAAGAAAGGGACGCCCAAAGCGCCCTTGATTTTTGCGTTACGCGACAAAAATTCGCAACGACTATAGATCGAAACGCAACTTAAAAATAATTATTTACAATTAGAAATGAGTATCACTAATGTTGCTATACGATAAACATAGTATTATTTTTTAATTATGGCAACACAAAAGCTTAATTAATTTGTTCATTATTATTACAATAATTATTACGAAACCACGCAAGTTGTAACAAAAAAAAACAAGGAATAAAAAAATCACATAAAAATAACGGTTCCGGGTATCGTTAGTTATTTATCGTTATCAGTTATAACGGTACTGTCACCTACTTTCTATCACAAGTGACAACTTGCGGGGTTTACAACACATAAAGTGAAATTACGCGAACATTACTACGTGAAATCGTATATTTAGTGCAAGACGACGGGACGATTAGACTGTGACTCAATTATTATTAGAAAACTTACTTTTTAAATTAGGCAGATTCGAAAAAAAAGCAATATTTACCGAGGAATCGACTACATAAAAGATTATGTACCTTAAAATAATATCTTTTGGGAATTTACTTAAATGATACTAAATAAATACAAATTTAAATTTATGAAACACCAACAAAAAATTGTAACGGCTTCACGTCGTCCCGTCATAAACAATACAAGACAATCTAAGGCACTATCACTATATTTAACGGTGGTAATTGTTAAAACTATACACTTTTCAACTACACTGGGCACGGTAACCCATCTTTTTCGCAACTCTGATCTTTATCTGATAATTTCAACAAAATTGGTTGAAAGAAATATCAACGTAATCAATTCAGCATTGAGTAAATTTTACTGGTATCACATATTCCATTCTAAAAAAGAAATCATAAAAAAAAGTGTTTAAGTTTGTTGTAAGCGTATAACCAAAATGTAGAAACCGTTTTGGATCATTAACTATTACTATTTTGTTAAAACTTATTTTCATAATTACTGTAATCTGATAGATTCCCAAATAAAATAAAATCAATAAAAAATGGCGTATTTCTTTCTGCGACCTAATTTTGACGTAAATACAAGAGATACATATCCACAATACATGAAGTATATAATTCATCGGTAGTTTTTAATAAAATACAAATCTGTAGCGATAAAAATATTCACCAAACTCCCACGCCAGCGCGGTACATGACAAAACAAACAATATTTCTACTATATTCACGCGAAAGTGTATACATTTCAACAAGGAATTGCAAGAAGAGATCTTTAACGATACTAACAGTTAATAACGGTATCGTTAGCGTTAACATCACTGTCGATGGCGGGCAAGTTATTTATGATAGAGCTTATACTCTGAACGTTATTCATATTAGGGTCGGTATTATCTGTTATATCGTTATTGGTAACGATATTAACTGGTGTCGTTACTGGGGAGTTATTTTGTGACGCACTAGGATTGTTATTATTAGTTATCGATGCGTTATTTTTAACTGTATTGGAGATAGTATCATTATTATTAATGTTTGGTCTGTTTTCTACAACGTTGCTTGAATGCGTAGCTGCTATCGATCTATCTCTTACACTGGCGGTATTACCGTTATCTTCTGGTAATTCACTGTTATCTGCACTGGACGCTGCCTCACCATTTGAAGCAGCTGCGTCACTGGAACTAGCTTGCGACGTGGTACCGTTATTTACCGTCTGAGTACCGTTACTAGCAACGGTATTACCGTTATCGCCTCCCGATGCTAGTTCGTCGTAGCACGGCGGCATTTCAACGTTATTCCTCGCTTCTTCATCGACCCTAGCGTTTAGACCTTCGCGACTCAAATATTCTGGGGGTGGGCCGAAGAACTTGCAACGCATAGCCTCATTGTAGGGGGGAGGCCTAGTACCGTCTGGTAGGACCGGGTAATTCTCGAAATTTGCGCCTAAAAGCCTAATAGTCCGTCCGTTTAGGGTGTAAGTATCATGAGAAGTCATCCTAACGAAGTCGAGGTCATCTATATTTATTTCTGCGACATTGGGCGTGTCGGGACGACGGTCGGTTTCGGCTCTCCGACCGAATCGAGGTATTGTGAGCTGGAACCTACCCAACTGTAGGGTCAACCGCTGCCTATCAAGATGGTCTATGACCCGTTCTAGCGTATTATTAGAGTTTCGTCTCATATAGTCGACCGGTGTTGCCATGTAATTAAGGTCTCGGCCAAAGTCACCCGTTTCAGGGTTGGTGAAGTAAAATTCTGAGGCGTTGAGATCGCAGTAGGTAGGGCTGCGGTAGTTGTCGAGGGTTCGGTTCCTCGTTGGTGAGTTGTTTAGCGATGTGGAACGGACGTTTGTTAATTCCACGTCACTTTGAGTGGGTACCTGAAAATGTTTTTTTTATCATCATCAACTGAGTATCGGCGGGTTTCTATAATAAAACTGCCAAAAGATTTTCTAATTATAGGATATTGACATAGACATTGACATATCTAAGCCATCATCATCATACCATCACGCCTGTAGTCCCCGAAGGTTTAGGCAGAGGTGTACTAATGTACACCCACGTTTCGCCGGTATGTTTGGGTCCCATGTAATAGGGGGCGAGCCTATTGCCATTAACCGGGTTAAAATCCAGACTTCGAGCTACTACTGAGAATTTCATTGGAAAACCCAATAACACTTTGCTCGACCTGGGAATCGAACCCAGGACTTCTAGCGTAGCAGTCACGCTTGGGACCACTAGACTAACGAAGCAGTCTATATATATATCTAAGCTAATTTATAGATATACATTTAAGTGAGACACCTTAAGAAGTATAATAGAGAATAGAAATTATCAACGGCAGTGCTCTTTAGTTTAGTGACTAAAGAGTTCTGTATACAAATGTGTCGAATCCTGCCCCTGAAGTCGTATTTTTCTTTCAATATTTTTTTATCTGATTTCTATGAGTTTTATTCTTGAAACCGGCCGTTATCTGAGTGGTTTAGGCGTTTTTTGCTAATTCACTGGAGTACGTAGTTGTATCATGAGGGCAAAACAACAGATTTTGCATTGTGTCTAAAACATGGCGCTTGACGGGTTAAAAAAAAACAATAACGAGTTCTTAATGTTTCAAAAAATTAATGCTAAATTATTTTTGAGTCGAAAATCGAAATCATCAAGTTATGTATATTTAGAACATTATACATGGTGAAAGGGACATCGACACACAAACGCTTACCATGAATTTAGTACCTGATTCTGGACCCCATGGCATTGATATTTTACGTCGGTTATTAAAAAAAAAATTGCTTTTTCCTACAAAAGTGCAATACTTACGGTCAAAATGTATGGAACAGCATTTTTTTTTAAATAAGCGACGAAAAATTTCAACGCAAGGGGGTCCAGAATCATGAACTGAATTCATGGTAAGCGTTTGTGCGTCGATGTCATTTCCACCCTGTATATACCGTAATTGTCTATTTACCTGTCGGTACCGCGAGGAGAATATAGCGGAGAGTCGTGCGAGGCCGAAGCCCCCGCGCTCCGGCGCCTCCGCCGCGGGCTCGGCTCGGGCCGGGGACTCCGCCGGCGGGCACTCCGTATTGCACTGAACATGTCAAAACAAATGATAGGAAATACATTCTACCAGGAACCAAGTGCAGTGATAGCCTTGTTATATGACCATTGGACTGCCAAGTCAAAGGTTTTGAGTTCGAAATTCAAATTCAAATTCAAATTCAAATTCAAATCATTTATTTGTTAGAATATGGTAGGTAGAATTGGTCTTATAATAATATATTTGGTTTCAGCATATTCTGCCACTAGGGCGTACAAATTTTGTCGGTTTATTAATCAAATTAAAATCTAAATATACAAGTCATGGGATATTAAAGTTTGTCAGATAAATACTCATGTACACTATAGTAAGCCTTTTGAACCAATAACTGTTTGAGGTTGCTTTTAAATAAATTTATCTTAATAATTTCATGGAAGGGTTTCGGCAAATGATTATAGACACGAGGAGCCATACAGTAGACACTATTATTCAGAAAATGAGTTTTGTTTGATGGCATACAGATTTTGTGTTGATGCCTTTTACTAGAGAGGGTTTCAAACAATGATGATGAATTCTTTTTCACAAATAGGATAAGTTCATAAATGTAAATACATGGAAATGTCATAATATTAAGGTTTATAAAATAAGGCTTACAACTATCTATTTGTTTTAACTTACATATAGACCTGACACACTTCTTTTGCGCCTTAAACACGGTTTCCCTATCCGTGGAGTTACCCCAGAACATAACACCGTACTTTAGAAGAGGCTCCACATATCCATAGTAGGCTGTTATTACAGTTGAAGTATTAGCTGTCTTCGACAGCATATAAAGCGCATACGAATATTGGCTAATCCTAGCACATACCGATTCAACATGCAATTTCCAATTTAAACTGCTGTCTATGTTTAATCCTAAAAATTTTGTATTTTCCACACGCTTTATATGTTGGTCCTGATAAACAATGTTCAAATTAGTCATCTTATCAATTCTATTTCTAAATGTCATGAGATTTGTTTTTCCTAGATTTACTTTCAAATTATTTGATGTTAACCAGTGAATTATATCATAGAGGGTATTACTAATGACATTTTCCAAATTTGATTTGTCATTACCTGTAAAAATTATAGTACTGTCATCAGCAAATAAAATACAAGGTTGGTTTATTACCTGAGGGAAGTCATTTACGTATATTAAAAATAACAGAGGGCCCAAAACACTGCCTTGTGGGACGCCGAATCCAACTTCTCTATATTTTGATGCATAGAGACACTCTTTTTTTGTCCTTTTACAAATTTTGGTAATTTGCGTCGATTGTGTTCTATGGCTAAGAAAAGATTTTATTAAATCTAGCACATTTCCTCTGACTCCATAAGCAAATAATTTATTGCATAGTATTTGGTGATCAACGTAGTCAAAAGCTTTGGTTAAGTCCATGTAGAGTGCACATGCTACGGTTTTTTTATCGACACTTGTCATGATTTCCTTTAGAAATTTATATATGGCAAGGTTTATAGATTTTTGTTTACGAAAACCGACTTGTTCCTGAGCGAGTATATTATTAATTTCAAAATAATTATACAGACTCTCGTAAATAACTTTTTCAAAAATCTTCGATAGGACAGGCACGAGTGCAATGGGTCTGTAACAGTTCATTTGAAGTTTATCATTTTTCTTAAAGACTGGTTTGATTACAGTGATTTTTAGTTTGTCAGGAAAGACACCATGGACAATACAGAGATTTATTATATGGCTAAGTATAGGGGATAATTTCATAGATACCTGTTTCAGAATTTTAGTTGAGATATCATCATAGCCAGTACTGTTTGAGTTTTTTAGATTTAGTATGATTTTACATATGTCATTAGGTATAGTCGGGTACATGAATATGGAATTAGGTCTATTAGGAATATCAATTCTTTCATGTCTAGGTTGTAATTTAGTCACTTGATCTATAAAAAAATTATTAAATGATTCAGCAATTTCAAAAGGGTCGCTAATGATGTCACCGTTAACATTTATTTTATTTATTTGCTCTTTTGGGGTATTCAAGTTCCTATTATTTATAACAACCCATGTAGCTTTGCTTTTATTGCTAGCAGTGTTTATAAAATTATCATTTCTTGACTTTTGAGTTAGCTTTATAATGCGATTGAGTCTAGAGGATAAGTTAAGGAGATTCGTCTTGTTTTCTTCGGTACGTTCCTTGCGATATTGCCACAACAGTTTACGCTTACGTTTACAACACTTTCGTATACCTTTAGTTATCCATTTTGGTCGAGCTTTAACATATTTTTTTATTAAGATCTTAGGAAAGCAAAGATCGTAGAATAAACGAAATAATTCAAGAAAATAGTCAAAGGCGATATTAGGATTATCAGTGCTATATACTTCACTGAAACTGAGGGCATTGATGCATTCCTTAAATTTGTTGATATTTTCTGTACAATAGTCACGTTTTTCAATAAACCAATATTTTAGGGCTAGGCTAGATTTCACCGGGCAAGTCAGCAATTGAGCTGTGTGATCTGACAGAGCAAACTCATGTATTTCACTTGTACATCCACGTATGTTATGCAAAAAATTGTCAATACATGTTCCGCTAGCTAGACGCGTCTTTTCCTTAATAGCTATCTTATCGAATAAATAAATATCTTAATAGCTATCTATTCGAATCTAGGGCACGCACCTGTCTTTTCGAAGTCATGTGCGTATTAACCTTTTGAACGCCATTGTCACATATATGTGACAAACGAAATCTTACCCTGAACGCCAACGTCACAAATATATGACAAATATACTTCGCACCATATTACGAAATAAACAATTTAATCATTACTTTAGTGTGTTTTCACTACCTTGTGTAATTTGACAGAAAAAGTGGCCTGGCGTCAGGGGTACGGCGATACGTTTATACTCTGGCGTTCAAAAAGTTAATAATAAATTATCACGCACTTAAACGGTCAACGAAAACATCGTGAGGACACCTGCATGCCTGAGAGATTTTCTTGACGGCGTGTGAAGTCTGCCAACCCGCAGTAGGCTAGCGTGGTGGACTATAGCCTAATCCCTCTCGTTCTGAGAGGAGACTCGTGCCCAGCAGTGGGACAATGTAATGGGTTGATGATGAAGAAGCAATTCGAAGCACATTATCAATCCTTATTTTAGCAGATAGAAGTGTAAATAATAGAAGGTTCTGACAAAATTAGTAGTAGTAGTGCCTGCTGGTATGTCTACGTGCCAGCATGAATGAGTCAACACGACCGGGGAAGTACTACACTCCCACAGAATATCGACGACAAGTAGCAGTATGTATACTGTTGCGTTTCGTACGGTGAGTGTGGAGCGCCGGAGGCCCAATTTCTCTTTCAGTCCCCTTCCTTCTCGTTTTCTACTTCCCCTACCTTTTCCTTAAATAGGCTCTACAACGTATTTGCAGATGTCTATGGGCGGCGATGACTACGTACCATTACTCCATTAGGTAGCTCGACTGCTCTTCGGCCGAGTTATCCCATAAAAAAAAATAAAAACAAAATAAGTTTATTCTAATCTATCCCCACACTCAGCAAATGTAAACGGCACTTAAGTGTGGCTTAGTATTTCTCGCTCATATCTGATCTAGGGCAGGACTTAAAGGTCTAGTAACATTATAATAATAATTGCCACAGAACAGTCATACGGTGACGTCAGAAAGTCATAGAAATGGGAAGAGAGGAAACTTTTGTATCAAGAAAAAGCCAAAAAGATATACATTTTCTTATTTAAAAAAATTCTAATTTCTAGGCGGGGTTTTAGTGGGTAAAAATCCCAAACTTTCAATGTTATTTCTGTAGACCTGAAGGTAGGTCGTTGCAATGGTTTCCTTGTAATCATCATCGTCCAGCCTTTTTCCCAATATATTTGTGTTCGGCGCAAACTGTCCTTTTCTTCCATTCATCCCTATTATAGTCCATCTAAAATAATAGGTACCCTTTGACGTTTCATACTTTTCAAGCAGAAATAACTTTGCATAGGCGTAGCTCACACAATTATGAAGCTATTTTTATTTTATCACAAGATGTTGTAGAGAGGCGAGGTGTATTGCCCCTCCAACCAAAGGGAGGATCCGCCAACCAGGCAGGTGTTTTTGCCTGGCGGGCTACGGCCCGACGGTTGATGTCAGGCGGTTGTATATACTCTAATCGCGCGGTAAACTCCACTTGCGCGATTCAGGATTTACTCGACATAGTTCCATGTAGCGCGCTAGATGTCGCTACAATGTACAATGTTAATCACTAAATTTAAATTCAAATCCTTCAAACAAGGCTCAATAACCACTTTATACAAAAGTTTTTTTTTTCTAGACTTCATTTCAATGTCACGTAGTCAGGTCCTTTAACGTAGTGTTGTGACTCTTTAAATTCACTTGTGAACACATAATCGGTAAAAGATTACGAATAATCGAATTAATTGATAACGAGGCGTTTTCAGACCAGCCGTGTTTTTTTGGTGGCATCTAATTAAAAAATCGTAATAGTCAGAACGAAACTAAAATTATTGAAAATATTAGTGTAAAAAAACCATACGCTAGTTTTTAACAAGACTTCATGAAAATAGGTGATATTAAGTCAAATTAAAATTATGTCACTTCTGTATAAATTAACTTCACGCATACTACTTAGACCCAACCCGCCTGTGTAGCGTGTATATTAACATCCGTAAAACAGTAATCAATTCGTAAATCAAAGAAATGATATCGATATCAATTAAGAATCGAATAATGTAGGAACCGATTTCTTTGACCCCATCCCTATTTGTCAATCTGTCAAAAGGTACCTATTAGATTAGATGGACCAATAGTCGTCATCTCATCGTTCAATCCCTTTTCCATCATATCTGATTTCACGCAATCCATCCCTTTTTTTATCACTGGTGAGGCTTACGCTTGACCACAACTTGCCTGATGTTAAGCATCGAAGTGGTCTACGATGGAGTGCGCTTGCATAGAAGATACCTATTCACTCTCGTCTTGAAGACATCTTTACTCTGGTCTCTCCCCTACCCTCCATCCGTCCACATTCATAAGGTTTTCTCCGTAAATACTGTTGATACTGACCTGTAGTGCGGTGTGCCTGTCGTGAGGCTGCGCGCGCGCCGGGGAGTGTGTGGGCTCGGCGGCGCCCGCCTCCAGCAGGCGGGACGTCTCGTAGCACGGCGGGAACCGGTGC
The DNA here is from genome assembly GCA_958496365.1 of Subacronicta megacephala. NCBI lineage: Eukaryota > Metazoa > Arthropoda > Insecta > Lepidoptera > Noctuidae > Subacronicta > Subacronicta megacephala. Next base: position 252,582 of record OY292541.1, on the reverse strand, counting down.
GGCTGGGGGCACGGAATCAGAGGGACTTACAAGAGAAGCATATACAACGTTCATTTTTGTCTACCCTACAGCCGAAACACCCTAACTTTAATTTGATTTGAAAAGTAAGAAAAAAAAAACGATTGAAACTCACGCGGCGACGAGCTCAAAAGTTTGTCCTAATTTACCAATTTACCTAATGTGCGCGGGTGGGTACGAAGAGCTAAGGGCGCCGGGCGGTGTTTCTTGCGCCAATTTTCGTAATAAAAATGGTTGCCCAACTTGAATAATTTTTAAATGTAAAAATATAACATTGGCTATAAATCAATCAATTCTGTTACTGATTCTGAACAAACTACTTTCGGCTTTCGGGTCAACAAAAAGTAACGTTAAATACGTCAGCAACACCAGTGGTATCACTCGCACGTTGTCATCTTGACACTTCAGCTGTTAACTCTCATTTGTACAGTAATGTCACTGGCTATATTACCCTTCAAACCGGAACACAATAATGTTAACACATTATTGAGTAACAGCAGAATATCAGACGATTGTATAACAGATCTACTACCTCAAAATAAACTTGTTATCTCTTTGTAAAAAAATGAGCGTTTTGATAGAATGGCTTAGTGTTGTCCTACACTCACCTGTGCGTACTGCATGGCGTAGTGTTGTCCTACACTCACCTGTGCGTACTGCATGGCGTAGTGTTGTCCTACACTCACCTGTGCGTACTGCATGGCGTAGTGTTGTCCTACACTCACCTGTGCGTACTGCATGGCGTAGTGTTGTCCTACACTCACCTGTGCGTACTGCATGGCGTAGTGTTGTCCTACACTCACCTGTGCGTACTGCATGGCGTAGTGCTGGCTGGTGGCCCGCTCGGCGTGTGCGTAGCTGCGTAGTGCGGCGCGCTTCATGTGCATCTTGCAGATGGCCGACACCAGCAGCACCACTGCTATCATGAAGATCAGCGCACATGCTGACAACGATAAAGATCATGGTGACTCTCCATAATCTAATAGCTTATAGCCCTACAGTATTAGCCTCACGCTATTGTGCTAGTCATATCCTTATATATTGCATTACGATGACGATCGATGCTTTGCGAGCACGGAACTGAGATTCCTGAGTACTGCCACTCGATACCTGGAATCTATTGCCCCATCTAGTACAATCCCATAGCTTAGTAATTGTTTTATTATTTCCTAATTTTATATTTCAAAATAATTAAAAATGAATGTATTCTTTCGTTACTACCTATATGACCGATAACTTGTGTGTATCAGAATGGCGGGTGTATGACTACCGATGGCGATGCGATATGCGTGTGAGGAATGTACGAGCAATGTACCGAATGTACGTTCAATTTGAAGCAATGTACTATTCTCAAACCAAAGTTATTAGAAAAAGTAAATACACCCGCCAACCTGATATCAGGTTGGCGGGTGTATTCTAAATCTGAACAAATTGCCAACAATTTGAGTGTAAAGTGCCTACCGTAGCAATGTACGTTATCATATTAAAAGCATACGATTCTGCTATTAACGGTTAAAAAGTAATTTAAAAAATAAAAATTATTCACATTAAGAGCCTGTCCAATTTTATTAGCAACAAATTTTTTGTGTGAAATGACATTTCGTTTTGTGACTTTAGTGAAGTAGTTTTTTAATTTTAATATATCGATTATGTTTCATCATTCAGCTGATAACCTGGATTAATAAAAATATTTTTTTCCTTATCAAAGCAATGCATAATCATATTTTTCTGATTTATTTTTGTTCTATTGCTTAAATAATCAAAAAATATGTTCTAATTCCATCGCAATTATGACGACGACACGGTAGCATGTTATTATCTTCTGCCAACATAGATGCCGCAGCTTCAGAGATTCTTATACGTCAACTCGCACACGTCTTCTGCTCGGGAGCTCGGAGGCGCCGGACGTGTATTGTCCACTAGTAATTGTGACAGTGACGTCGAATCTCTGTCCGATCATTACGTGTAATTATTGTTTGTTTGCCCTGATGTAATTCTGACTGTGTTAATTGTTACTTTGGCCTAGGGGCATACAAATCTTTTTTTAAAACCACGCCCTGTCATAATTTCTAATAATATAATAATTAATGTATATGTTATAATTATTAACCAATCTGTTACCTATTGTTTTAAAATTATATCAATATTTAATTTTGTCAATTTAGGTTTTACATAATCGATATATTAAAGTTATTCCAATTTTATCTACTTCACTAAAAGCACAGTATAATAATCTATACAGTATTCGCACTCCGGCCATGGCCTTGAAGTTATTACCTAAAGCCGCGCGGAAAGTAAACACGCTATAGGACTGCCGCCTACACTAGTTTAAATAATCTAGGTATTTTACTCGGAAGAAAAAGCGAAACACCACCTATAAACACAAAAACAAATTAGGTACGTAATTTGTTAAAACTTTATAAAGGTATATAAAAAATATTTTATAGTCTTCACTTTCGGAGTTGCGAGGTAGTATAAAAATGTTATTTCTGGGTGCGTTATTGAAGAATTCAAGCAATATCTATTTGCCATACCTACAATCTTATATTGTGACGATACTTAATAACTACCATCGCGTATATGCGCTATCATTTACTAATAAGATTTACAGTAAGATTTACTTAAACTATGATGTAAATCTTAATACCTAGGTAAATTATAATATAAATCTTACCTATCATTTATAACTCTCATACTCATTTCATAATTTCGTTTTGACATTTCGTCTAATTCAATAATATACATACCTAATGTAAGTACATAAGTAGATAGCCTAGCCTAGGAAGCATCTCTAGTTTTTATTATTGTGAGCGTAGGTAGGTCACTCATGTGTCGCTTTTTCCCAACATCCACTTATTAATTTATTAATCCAAGTTTTTTAATCTAACGAAAAAGCTAAATACTTACCTATTAAAATGAAACAAATTACGTAATAGCAGGTATAGAGAATAAAAATATTTTCCAGGAGAAAGTTTCCAGATAATTTAAAAATCTTATCTCTCTCTCGTATATATCGGAAATTCAAGCAACCAAAAACAGCACAATATAGTATATCATTGCCGTTTTACATATTACGTAAGTAAGTACTTGTACTTATTTCAATAAATAATTTTCAAATCGCACGCTCACTGCTTACAAAACCATCACACATTCGTTCATCACTGCGGCGCGTTCGCGACTGTTTGGGTACCACCGCGTACCCTGACTACTAAGGCGCGTAGGTATGACTCGTCTTCCGACCGTTTGTATGAAGTTACACTACTGTTAGATTCTTATATTGTGCTTAAAGTCACAAAACGAAATGTCATTTCACACAAAAGTCCTTTTAATTTAGACATAGCAACGTAAGCCGGGCAAAAATTTGTTGCTAATAAAATTGGACAGGCTCTTAATGTGAATAATTTTTATTTTTTAAATTACTTTTTAACCGTTAATAGCAGAATCGTATGCTTTTAATATGATAACGTACATTGCTCGTACATTGCTACGGTAGGCACTTTACACTCAAATTGTTGGCAATTTGTTCAGATTTAGAATACACCCGCCATTCTGATATCAGGTTGGCGGGTGTATTTACTTTTTCTAATAACTTTGGTTTGAGTATAGTACATTGCTTCAAATTGAACGTACATTCGGTACATTGCTCGTACATTCCTCACACGCATATCGCATCGCCATCGGTAGTCATACACCCGCCATTCTGATACACACGATAACTTGTATGTGTAGTGTAAACTGTAAGTATAAGTTGGTTACTAAATAAATAAATAAAAAGAAAAATATATAGGAAATATACATTTCCTGGTTTAATGATCTATCTAAAGCTTTTGATACTATCTCTTTAAATTACCTGAGTAAGTGGCATAAAAATAAATATGGTTTATCTATTTTATATTTATATTTATTGGTTTATCTAATAACTTATGGCCTAATACAGCAATGTTGTCAGTAGAAGGTGTGGTGTTCCACAGGGTAGTATGTTGGGGCCAACTTTGTTTATGATATTTAACTGAAGATGTAGAAGATCCCTTCTGGTTAATACATACCAGTGACAGTGTATATAGTAGACTGTATGAACCCGTAGTCGTCGCCAGCATGTCTGTCCTCGAACAGCGGCGGATATTCCACGTCTACAAAACCTGAAAACAATATAGAACATGTGGAGTTGGCATCCATTCTCGGCTCGCAAACTCGCCTGGTGGTACGCACGGCTACACATCACCAGTATAGGCTGGCCTTGAATTAGGAACATGCATGCGTTTTTTTTTTAATCTTTTTTATTAATTCTATACATCATAACAACACAATAGAATATATAATTATTCCCGAGAATGTTCAAATTTTTTTTTAAAATATTATTCAACATACATATCCAAAATTGAGCTGTTTGAACGCCGCCATTTTCGCGCACTTCATATGACGTCATGAGCCGCGATCATCGCACGAAGTGTTTGTTTATTACAGGTGTATTGGTTAATTCTTAAAGATTTGACCATGGAAGAAGCTAAAAACCTTTCTATCGATATTGAATAGTACCAAAATGCAAAAATACTATCAGAACTACTCCCGTAAAGTTTATTTTCTTCTTTCGGTCATCGTATATAGTCTCACCACTGACGAAAATCGCTCAAGACACACAAATTAAAATATATTTCCAAGATAATTCATCTTCTAGCAGCTTTCGACTATGTGATTAAATTCAATGTCGTGGCCCGTGACGTTTCATTTCGTTCGACCAATGACAGCGCGTTTTGTAAATTTGAATTTCGCTCGCATAATTAGCACTTTTTAATTATTATTTTATACAAATAAATAACAATTATGTAACAAAATGTTGTTACAATAATACTTTAAGTATGTTTAAGATTCCGGAAAAAAACATATAAGGCAAATTTAAACTTCATGCATATTCCTAATTGTGCGGAAAACCTTTACAATTGGAGATCAGTCTAAACTGGTTTTGTATAGCTTGATGTGTAGCCGTGTGTACCTATCACGTGTATCAGGCACAGACCTTCCAGTCGCGAGTACCGCGGGTGCTCGTCGCAGCAGGACGGCTGCTGGCACAGCGCCGCGCCGCCCCGGCAGCATGCTGACTCAGAGATGCAGCGCCCGGTCGAACAGTTCAGTTTGTCGCTACCTGGGAGCGAACATAACATATTCTGTTCATACAAGTAGACACACGTACGCACACACACACACACACACGTACGTACGTAGACAGTTAGACACACATACCCAACACACACACACTTACATACATACACACACACACACACACACACACTCACGTGCACACACGTGCGGGGGACACATGTGCGGCGCCTCGTCCTCGGCCCCCTCGCAGTCGCGGCGCCCGTCGCACACACACACACACACACTCACGTGCACACACGTGCGGGGGACACATGTGCGGCGCCTCGTCCTCGGCCCCCTCGCAGTCGCGGCGCCCGTCGCACACACACACACACACACTCACGTGCACACACGTGCGGGGGACACATGTGCGGCGCCTCGTCCTCGGCCCCCTCGCAGTCGCGGCGCCCGTCGCACACACACACACACACACACTCACGTGGAAACACGTGCGGGGGACACATGTGCGGCGCCTCGTCCTCGGCCCCCTCGCAGTCGCGGCGCCCGTCGCACACACACACACACACTCACGTGCACACACGTGCGGGGGACACATGTGTGGCGCCTCGTCCTCGGCCCCCTCGCAGTCGCGGCGCCCGTCGCACACACACACACACACACTCACGTGCACACACGTGCGGGGGACACATGTGCGGCGCCTCGTCCTCGGCCCCCTCGCAGTCGCGGCGCCCGTCGCACACACACACACACACACTCACGTGCACACACGTGCGGGGGACACATGTGCGGCGCCTCGTCCTCGGCCCCCTCGCAGTCGCGGCGCCCGTCGCACACACACACACACACACTCACGTGGAAACACGTGCGGGGGACACATGTGCGGCGCCTCGTCCTCGGCCCCCTCGCAGTCGCGGCGCCCGTCGCACACACACACACACACTCACGTGCACACACGTGCGGGGGACACATGTGCGGCGCCTCGTCCTCGGCCCCCTCGCAGTCGCGGCGCCCGTCGCACACACACACACACACACACACACACTCACGTGGACACACGTGCGGGGGAGACATGTGCGGCGCCTCGTCTTCGGCCCCCTCGCAGTCGCGGCGCCCGTCGCACACACACACACACACTCACGTGCACACACGTGCGGGGGACACATGTGCGGCGCCTCGTCCTCGGCCCCCTCGCAGTCGCGGCGCCCGTCGCACACACACACACACACTCACGTGGACACACGTGCGGGGGACACATGTGCGGCGCCTCGTCCTCGGCCCCCTCGCAGTCGCGGCGCCCGTCGCACACACACACACACACTCACGTGGACACACGTGCGGGGGACACATGTGCGGCGCCTCGTCCTCGGCCCCCTCGCAGTCGCGGCGCCCGTCGCACACACACACACACACTCACGTGCACACACGTGCGGGGGACACATGTGCGGCGCCTCGTCCTCGGCCCCCTCGCAGTCGCGGCGCCCGTCGCACACACACACACACACTCACGTGGACACACGTGCGGGGGACACATGTGCAGCGCCTCGTCCTCGGCCCCCTCGCAGTCGCGGCGCCCGTCGCACACACACACACACACTCACGTGGACACACGTGCGGGGGACACATGTGCGGCGCCTCGCCCTCGGCCCCCTCGCAGTCGCGGCGCCCGTCGCACACACACACACACACACACACACGTGCACACACGTGCGGGGGACACATGTGCGGCGCCTCGTCCTCGGCCCCCTCGCAGTCGCGGCGCCCGTCGCACACACACACACACACACACACACTCACGTGCACACACGTGCGGGGGACACATGTGCAGCGCCTCGTCCTCGGCCCCCTCGCAGTCGCGGCGCCCGTCGCACACACACACACACACACACACTCACGTGCACACACGTGCGGGGGACACATGTGCAGCGCCTCGTCCTCGGCCCCCTCGCAGTCGCGGCGCCCGTCGCACACACACACACACACACACACTCACGTGCACACACGTGCGGGGGACACATGTGCAGCGCCTCGTCCTCGGCCCCCTCGCAGTCGCGGCGCCCGTCGCACACACACACACACACACACACTCACGTGCACACACGTGCGGGGGACACATGTGCGGCGCCTCGTCCTCGGCCCCCTCGCAGTCGCGGCGCCCGTCGCACACGTACTGCGGCGCCATGCAGCGCTGACCGCACCAGAACGCACCGCGACCGCAGTACTTAGGTCCTGCAGACAAACCATATAGCATTAGCGCAGAGTCGACTCTAAGCGAAGCGTCAAATTCTTCGATAATTGTACGAACGAACAGACAACGAGCGCGATACTCCTATCGAGATCAACTGAGACCGACTGAGATGCTTTGTGCAGGCAGACGTACCAAGGGGCCATCCATAAATTAAGTCACACGAATTTCATGATTTTTAGAACCCCCCTTGTCCACAGCTGGTCGCATTTGTGATGCTCATAGTGAGACGATGCATATTAAATTATTAAATTAAAACAACGACGTTACAAAATTTTGAACACGTCCCACCCCGTGCCACATACACTTCGTCTACCCCCTCCCCCTCTAAATTGGCCCTCAATCGGTGCTGGCCATGATGCCTAATTCGCACACCTTTTTTTTGACAATATGCTATGTAAAATGAATCAATTACACTTAGATGATCTTCGATTCAGCGGTAGTTTGTGTTTACCCTAATACAACTTCCTGACGCAAATACGACCGAAGTAGTGTTTCTTACTACACTCTCTAGTTAAACGATTCTCTCACCCCTGGTCTGCACCAGTATGTACTTGGTGACGCTGAAGGGTGGTGCCGAGCACATGTACTGTCCGCTGTCCGTCGGCTGCAGCTCCTGCTTCATCAAGGTACTGCTTGTCGTCGGACCTTTGGGCTCTGCTTTGAAGTTACTGCGAACAATATCATTTGGACCAGTCATACAAAGACCTGGTGGTAACTGGATGAGGAGAACCGAGGATCAGGCTCTGTGACAGGCTCTAGGAGAGGCCTATGTTAGTTAATGGACGAATATAGGCTTATGATGATTTAAACAGGCAACTTTACTCTTAGTGGACAATAATAAAAGAAGGATTATGCAAGTTGATTATGCAAAGCAATTTTAAAGAAAAATAATTTAAGTTTTTTTTTAATAAATATTGAAATTACTTTTTTTTTTATATTTGTTCATCACCAATTAATAATTGTTATTACCATACCATTGCGTGTGCATCTATGAAGAAAATCAAATAGCAGGATCCACACTGGACGATCCCAAATCGATCGGAGATCCCGCGATCCGCGATCCAGTATCGTGTTGAGTGAATCGTGGATCGTGCTAGACCGATCCATTTTGTTGAAACTTGCGATCTTGTACTACACTCCAAGCGATCCATAGGCGATCCGTGAAAAATGGATCGGCCACGTCAAGGAACAAGGAACAAGTGCGTACGCGTGGAACGCGGCATGCCCCCACCGCCTGCGCATTTGGATCGCACGCGGCATGTCCACACTATCGGAGCGCGGAGAAGCGTCCGGTGTGGATCCGGCTATTGACATTGCAAGGCGAGCCAGTAGGAAGATGCACAGCTAGTAAATAAAAAAATAATTAATGAACTCACATGTCAGTGCTAGCCCCCGTATCGTTCATAAAGTTCCAAACATACTTCCTGGGAGTGGCATCCCCTCTCAGCTCACAGACCAGCGTCAGGTTGTCATGCACTCTCCGGACCAGCACATCGGTATACTCCGGCTCCCCAGGCATGTACAGCACCAGGGAGGGGGAGGGAATGTCGCCCGTACCTTTAACAAGAGAACATTATTATTAAAATTGGACGTAGTTAAGCAGAAACGACTCAATCCACACAATCTTCTTCTTCTTTGGGTGCCTCTCCACTACTGAAGGTCGGCAGTCATCCTTTTAAATTTTTCTTTGTTCAGAGCCAGTCTGAACAGATCTTCCAAGGCAGTGGTCTCGGTAGCTTAGTTGGCAAAGCGTCTGGTGTACTTAACCAGAAAGATGCAGGTTCAAACCCTGCCTGAGATCGAATTTTTCTTTCACTAGAAATTTTCTTTAATTAGAAAATTCAGTTCTTTGTGAAAATTTCGCAATATTTAATGCTAAAAAATAATAAAAAATAAGCATAATAACTTTGTGTTAGAGAAATCACAGCTGAAACTTCAATCACTCAAAAGTGACATTGTGTGGATTGAGTCCTTTCTGCTTAACTACATCCAATTTATGTTACTGTAGGCTACTCATTCAGCCTTGTGTGCCAAACTAATACTTTTTTTGGTTTTCCGCAAATTGTTTGTGTATTACACATTCTAGGTACATGACAGTAGAAATTGGGACATCAATATTAACTTATTCACAATTGAGTACTAAATCTTAGCTTAAAAATCGTTATCTTAGCTTAAAAATCTTAAGCTTATCACCTATATTTTATCATATACACCATATACATCAAGTATTTCTAGAGCTCTGTAAACAAACTTGGACTTAGATAGCTTATGAGTGTTTTTTATGAGTAATGTTGACACTTTGAAATAGGTAGCTGCTCTTGAAGATTATCTTAATGTAAGTATACTTAATAAATTAGTCATCATAAATTATATAATAATAGCTTGGATGAGCTAGCATAATGCTTTAGTGCTTTACTTGTTGGGTGATTGTGGTTGACGTCAGCTGCATTTTTGTAGCTACAAACCATTTTCAGAATTTTAGAACCCCTATGATCCTATATTCATGTTTGGTATTGGATCACACATAAAAAACTGTGTGAATTACTGCATAATTGAAAGCATTTATGAAATGTATGACTCTAGTTGCACGAGAAGAATCTAGCAAGAAAATTCATGGACACTCTTAAAATAAAAGGTGGGTTTACAGGGTTTGAGGACATTGGAGGATAATGTCATATGCCTGAAGTTGGAAGAAGGTTGAGAACTGTGGACCCGGCACCCCTTATGTTGCAGACCCTTAAGAGGTCTATGGAGCTCACTTTAAGACCCCGAACAAGAGGATTCCATCAACAACAAGTCAGGGTTCCCTTCCAGCCTAAAGATAACATGGCTGTATTCCCCGAATGATTAGGCAGAGGTGCACTAATGTAAACCAACACTCCCCTGGTATGTTTTGGTCCCATGTAATAGGGGCGAGCCTATTGCCATTGACCGGACACAAAACCAGACTCCGAGCTGCTACTGAGAATTTCATAGAAAATCCCAATAATACTTAGCGGAACTTATTTACTTAAAGGAAGTCAAGTCCAAAGATGCAGCATTTAACACCAAAGAACTGCAATCAGACCTCTACAACCCTATTTTTGGGCAATACCAATAAAACTGAACTGAGGGATCACAAATGTAAACAGATTCCTTAAGCGACTCCCTGGCTCTAAGCTTTTTAAATATAAGTATTTAAATTTCATCAACCTTTTGGTATTTGAATGTCTCATGTAAATTAGTGGCACATGTAAACAAAACAAAAAGTATTGTAGAACAAAAGTGAAAGGATTTACCACTGTTTTATTATAAAATACCGTTGTTAAGCTAAATGTAATAGGGTTTAAGCACAAATACTTTTCCTGATGCATTCTGAGTTAGACTTTACATGATTAGCAACGAGCCTTGTCCTTAGTAGATAAGCAAAGCTAGCAGCCACGGTCAAATTAAATTTCAAGGCCTAAAAAACCTGTATTGAACCATAAAAATACTTCCGAAGATGCCAAATTTTTATCAAAAACATGTTAACTTTTATGATTATAGTATCGGTTCTTAAAACAATACTTACATGTTTTTGAACTATACAGCAAAAGGATAACACATGACAACAAACAATTGGACGATGAAAACATTTTTATTTACTTTTCACACATTTTCAACTATTGACATTCAACAATTACGCCATTTTTGTTTCTTTAATTATATACGTTTCAATTCACTTTAACATTTGGGGTTTATAAAAATGTAAAAAACAAATAAACTATATAAATTACAATTATAATTATTCATTTTATTTAAAGCGGAGCACACGTATGTTAGGTGGTGTACTTATAAATCATTAGATTTGTGGATGTGTTCAATATTCTTTGTATTTAAGGAAGACTTGAGTTTTTATACTGCGTAGTCAGAAACGTGGAAGTAGCATTCCAATAAACGCAGACACGCAGTACTTCGAACACGCATTGTCAAGTTTCTGGTTTCAGGTCAGGGTCACGACCACGAGGTTAGTCACTAAACAAGAATAAAGAGGACATAAATCATTGGTGAATAGCGATGTTCACTGATACGAGTTGAGGACGTAAGAAAATCGTGTTTAATGTGATCATCATGAAAATGGGTTTCTTGCTGAGTAGAACGTAACGGTGATGACATTGACACTTGACATTTTGATGTTCCAATTCCAGAATCCAGTATTCCAGGTTTTTCACCTTACATTGGCTATAAGTGAGATAACAATATGAATGTGTAGTGCTTCAGACAAGGAAAGAGTATCCGTTAATAATTGTAGTGTGATTGCTTGTTAAATTATCTGACTGAGTCATGTCATATCTCACAGGCACAAAAACTAAAAACATCTAATATAAACTAAGTTTAATTTAACTTGGTGCAAAAGGATAAAAGTGCTTTAAACAATATCTCACAAAATGGATCTAGCAAGGCTTCCGAATGATAAGAAATTGCAGCTATGCAAATGGTACTTCAAAGGTAACATAAAAAGTACAATCTACTAAAAATAATGATTTTACTGAGCTTTTTTACTGATTACTTTGTGTATGTAGACCTATCTTTGTAGACTAAGATACCGCATCCAACCACCCTAGGTGAAGCTATGATTGTTGTCAATATTTGTGTTTCAGTGGGTTGTCTACTTTTGCCATTTGTATGGGCAGTAAATGCTATCTGGTTTTTCAAAGAAGCTTTCATGAAGCCTCCATATGATGAACAGAAGCAGATTAAAAAATGTGAGTATTTGTGTTGTAGACTTTGTCAGTGCCAGTGCCCAAGTTTTAGAAAAAAAAAACATTTTTGTCAACAACCTTTTTGTGTGATGACTAACTGTGTCTAGATACCTTGGAAAGCTAATTAGCTACCTAAGCTATAAATTAAATTCAATAAATCTTGCTATTTAATATCAATATTGTCTTTCAAGTTCAATGTTTCCAAATAAGTTTTTACACTAATTATATGTCTCTTCTTTTATTACATTGTATAATAACTACAATGTGTAAAAGATTAGATTATGAGACATATCTTTACCGATCCAAGCATAGATTAGTAATTTAAATGAATATTAATACATCATTGTCATAAAGTTGTATCAAGGCTTGAGATCACTGTGTGATCCTCCTGAGGGCTCTTTTGTGATCCTTCCATGATCTTTGTGATCTCCTGAGGTCCTGGCTTTTTCTTTTGTGTCTATAACTTTTGTTACTTGACTGTTAAGAATACCAAATATATATTTTTTTCTACTTTTCCAGATGTGTTAATGAGTGCAACGGGTGCCATTGCCTGGATGGCAGTCTTAGTGGTTTGGATCACCATCTTCCAGCTGCAGAGGGTGTCGTGGGGTGCCACAGGTGATGCACTGTCATTCATAGTGCCACTCGGACGAGCTTAGGTGTAGAAGTAAGGATGAATGGTGTTGATTATTCCAAGCAATGGCAGATTTGTGGAGCCTTCGGGTCAAGAACTCGTCCCCCTCTTGGACCATGGGTTTCTTATTTTGTCATGGTTCTCTCTAGGAGTCTGTTAAATATCTTTTGAAAAAATATTAAAAATACCCTGTACTGATTAACTGTTTGGTAGTTCTCATAATAAAATTGATGCTTGCTTTAGTCTATGCCCATATTTATATGTACTATGTGGAGGAAAGAATTGATTTATTCCTTAAATTGAAGTACTAAAGTTGCTGGCTATACATCTAGCAGTATCTCTGTCACATAATACGGTATATTTATATGCGAGAAAGGGTTGCCATGACATTGGTAGTTGTTTCTAAATCCATTCTATATTGGCTGTAATGCTGGTATTTTGTTAAATATAACTACATATAAGATTTGTAAGGTTTTAATTAAGGCTTTGTTAGACATGCCCAATTGAATTGAGGACAGCTAGTGCTTGTAGAAAATGGTCTCTATAATTATAATGCCTAGTGCCTAGAGATAGTGTAACCCTTTAACAATGAAGCAGGGGTAGCCTAATGGCTAGGGTGTTGGACTTACAATCATGTGATTGACTTACGATAGTGCAGTTCGAAACCCACCCATTGCACTACCGACGTGAACCCACTCACAACACAAGCAATCAGCTTAGCACTGGGTGTTAACAAGAATACTAGTAATGTGCGTCCCACATTGTTAGTAAGCTTTTTTTTTAAAAAAAATAAGACTTAATAAACAAACATTAGACACTATTTAAACCACTGTGTAATTGCTTGTAATCCACAAGCCCCCGCTCAGTAGTGAGACGAAAACGAGGCTATATAATCCCGCATGTCCACTGACAATAAAACATGTTGCGAACAGCTACCTATCCCACTCACTCTTTGAGAGATAGATATGTTTGCAACATGTTTTGTCGTCAGTGAACACGCGGGGTTAAAAAGACCTACGAGTTCTTTCAGACTTGCCACAATCATGCAACGTCAACAAAATGTGGACTGCTTGTAAATCATATGAAAACTTCAGATTTAATTATATTTGTAAGATTATTTAGTATAGTCGCCTTCAAATATTACATGAACAGTTTTCATAATTATTACCTAAAAAAACAAAAGAAACTTCATCTCAATGGGATAATTTCAAGACAAACTGACACTTGCCGTGTACTTTGTTTATTCGAAAACAGTCCCTATCTCCTTGAGATTAACATTCTGAATAAGTTATAAGTACGTCCAGATATTTAAAATGCTTACTGTACAATCGACGTAACAGTAAGGTATACAGGTACCAAACGTCATCTGCGTCTTGACATCAATATCCACCAATGGTATGCGGTTTACAGATATTGCGTTGCGTGATAAAAACTTTGTCAAGAATTAAACTAAAAAAATTTTTTACTTTTGGTTACTGTACAGTCGCCAGCACAGGTTATACAAAACTGTCAAATGTCTCCAAATGATTTTAAACCTTAAAATATTGACGATTAAGTTCAAAATCAAGTGAGAAAATTTGTCATTTTGTATAACTTGATAACGTTAAATCGCCAGCGACATTTTTGTCGCTAGGTGTTGCTGTATTGTGGCAGGTCTGTATCGACACCGCCTTGCTTGTACTGTAAAACTAATCATTAAGTAATTTAATTTGTTAATAATGAAATAAAAAATTATTTAAATTTGAAAATTGTATTTTTATTTATATATAAAACATATCTGTACATTATATACAATGCTTTTTGATTATAAATGCTATTTATGTGTTATGATTTAAATTATGTATATTTATACGTCGTTTACTTTTTTATATTTTTTGTTAGCTCGTATAGTACGCGCCGATAATGGTTATATTGCTCCTGTCAATCTCGTGATATTATCTCTTTCTCGCAACATACTGCTATGGTACGTGCGTAAGAGATGACACGATGTTGGCAGTTGCATTATAACTATTCTTTATATACATGAATTATACTATCTACTTTTTATTTAAGACAAATATCCTGACTATCCCAATAACAAATCCATCAGTTCACATCCCGTCACGGCTATACGTCGAACTATATAAATTTAAACAAATACTGTTGAGTTTGTTCGTTTGTTTGAAAGCGCTAATCTGTGGAACTACTAGTCGGATTTCAAAAATTATTTTTGTATAAGATAGCCACGTTCATGAGGAAGGCTTAGGCTGGCTAACATCACGGAAAGCGGGTGATACCGAGGAGCGCTGTTAGTCCAGTATAAGCTGACCCCTTATTGCTCAGAAAGCCTTTACCATGCGAGGTCTGCTTAGATTGGAAATGTATAGCTTGTCCTGTAGCCGTGTCTAGGTACAAAACATAGATATCTCCTTTTAGGCAATTGATGCCATTATTAGGGGAAGGTTTCCCCTAATACCGGCACACTGATGGATTTATTAATAGGACAATTAAGTTGGCGAGGTCGCTTAGGCACGGCCCAGCCGCTAGCGACCGTTTACAGAGAAAATTAAGAGGTAAACATTGTTGTATAACATATCCACATTTGTTTAACATTGCTGTTTTTAACCAGTATAACTTGACCTCGCAGTGCTTGGGGTTTCAGTACATTCAGAGGTCAGATCATACTGGAAGTGCTGGCTCCATATTGTGAAGCCGTGAGTACAAGTTCACACTATAAAACATGTTACATAGTCTGAACTCGCCTTTATAGTTCATTCATATAATAATTTGATTTAATATTTTATATACCTAAGTGTACAGTTGGCAAAAAATAAGTCAAAATTAGTTTGCACTTCGAAAATAATAAGGGTTATAACTTGTAAAAACAACTGACATTTGCTAATATTGTAGGTATTTATTTATTGTATGTTCCTTGTTGAAATTGACTTGACGGTACTAATAACAAACAAAGTTATTTACAAACTTAGAGCAAACCAATACCTACTTATTTTGCTGACTGTACACATCTTTTTTTTTTGTTAATATCACTTACAATAATTATTTGCTAGACTAAGTCAACATTTGAAATTAAAAGTCACAGTTAAAATTACAAAAATAAACAGATTAAAATTGACTTAGCTAAATACCTTCGCACATTGACCGGTTAAAGCGGGAACTTGTTTAAAATGCTGATAATGACCGGTCAACATGTGTAAAAGGAATGGCTAATACTAAATGCACTAGACTTTACACGATCGCCCACGAACTGAAAGACAAGCTTAGAACAACAGAGTAATTATGTAAATTCGGATTTATTGATAATATTTATCGTAATTATGGGTCATGATTTTACTTCAGGCTAAACGATGTCGCAATTTCGACTATCATGTACAGTGCACATCAAGTTACCACAAAATGTCAAATTATCTCAGTTGATTTTGAACTTAATCATTAACATTTTAAGGTTTAAAATCATTTGGTAAAATTTGTCAGTTTTGTATAACTTCATGTGCTGGCGACTGTACCTAGAATGTGTTATAGACAAAAAAAAACGAAAAAAAAAAAAGAATTTGACGACCAAGGCTGAACGTTTTAAGGCTTATTAATATTTTCTTGGTTTTTCGCAAATTTATCGGCTTCAATGTAATATAGCCGAAAAAAATCCAAAAACTAAGAATAAATTGAATTTCGCACCCGACCCTGACGCTTTAGCCTTAAGTTAACCTTTTTTGAAGGAATAATAGACAAACAACTTTGAAAATGACCAAAACTTCCTTGTCAAGTAACCATAGCGATTATTAATATTTATTTCAAAGTATTATTTATACAAACAAACAAACAAAAAGGCAAACCACGGCCAACGTTTAGTTGTTAGTTTTGATATACCGTTGTGATTTCAAAATGCGAATTTGGTCCTAAACAAGATTCAAAGTAAGAGTCGGTTGACAGTAAGTTCTCAGATACTGAGAAACTTCTTTTAATTTTAGTTCCAACTTCAGGCTTATTTTGACATTAACCTCCAATGTCCTCACATCCTGTAATCGACATAATGTACGCACGGCCACAAATCAAATTATACAAAACCAGTATAGGCTGGTCTTGAATTATCGGGAAAACCTTTACAATGGGAGGTCAGTCTGAACTGGTTTTGTATAGCTTGATCTGTAGCCGTGTGTACCAGTGAATAATGTAAAATGTTCATTTTAAAAGCGTGTCCATGGAGTTTCTTGCCGTATTCTTCTCCATAGGATCAACTTTTTGGAACCGTGCAACTAAAGTCAATAACGTTTCATAAACGCTTGTAAAAGCTTATTTGAAATAAAAACATTTGATTTGATTTGAGTCAGATCGTATGGCTTTTAGTCAGTGTCCGATACAACCCTCCATCTTTCACCGGTATCCGGTATCGATGAAGATTTCCACACGATAAAATAAGCGAGAATAATTATAAGACAATTTAAGATATTTACTAAATAATACTTTTAAGTAGGTAGAATAGAATAGTCATATTATTAAAATAAACCCAGCTATTATAAGCACCACAATAATATTAAAAAAATAAAAGAAAATAAATCTATTGCTCATATGCAACCAATCTGATTGAGGCGCCATCCGTTTATAAATCCGTAATAAAGGTCGATTTTGAACTTAAACACTAATATTTTAAGGTATAAAATCATTTGGAGAAATTTGACAGTTTTATATAACCTGATGTGATGACTGTACGCCGCCATTTTGAATAATGTCAGTTGAGTTGTTTCATAAATTGTTGATTACTTAATGGTTCACTTGGTTACATGTTCTTACTGTTCAACGAATTTTAATGAAATTATTCATAGAATAGGACAAAGAATAAATTGTTGAATGGTTTCTTAGTAAGGTTTTTTTTATCACTGCAACACATATTTGGCACGGGCAATGACAATTTGTCAAAAGGTTTTTTTTTATTGATGTGTACCTATTATATTATACTTTATTGTAAACCATAATTACACAAGACAAGAGACAAGTACAATACATATACTAAGGCTGCCTTGCCCAGCAGTGGGCAAGAAATAATGTTTCACTTAAAATGTATTCCCAGTAGTGGACTTTCATGAACTTTGCAATGGATCCACTACGGTTATATGGTTTTTTAGAATGTTTTGCCCAGCAGTGGACTTGCATGCTGGAGGTGTTCTTTGCAACTCTTACCTTCTGAAGTCCACTGCTGGTCAAAACAAACAAGTGGCACACACTCACACACGTAGTTATACATGTCCAGTATAAGCTGAGCTCGCATTGTATTGGCTTTCCGTACAGTGAAAGATCAGCTTAAACTAGTCACAATAATTTGATGTGCCCGTATGTGACGTCACGTGATTGTTACATTATTCTATGCGCACGCGCGGCGGTGACGACATGCGTCGCTCTTGTCTCAACTTCGCTAATTCTGATCTTGCTATCCTGTAAAACAAGATTATGACAAATAAAATTATTATCGCTAAAGTTGTAGTAGTAGTAAACATTTTTTTTTTCTTTTTGTATTTTTTTGACATTTTCCATGCAAAGATGGAAGTTATAAAGTTATTTTAGTGAAGGAAAAATACGACCGTGGGAAGGATTCGAACCTGCGTCTTCTGGTTAAGTACACCAGACGGTACGACCGCTAAGCCACCGCGACCCCTACCCGCCAGGTCGAAATTTGCCTTCACATTATTTAATTTACGTCTGAGGCGACGTCAGTGACATCTGTTGAAAATGTGCTTCTCAACCGACATGACATGCTTTACAGCAAGTACGATGTCGTACGATGCCACCTTACCTTTTAACTATCTTTTTGTTTTTGGCGCCTAAGGCAGTCCTGTCTTAATGTAATACCAGAATAACATACACATAGTAGGGTTAGGCAGAGGTGTATTAATGTACACCCACACTTCGCCGGTATGTTTAGGTCCCATGTAATAGGGGGCGAGCCTATTGCCATTCACCGGGCACAAATCCAGATTCCGAGCTGCTACTGAGAATTACATAGAAAAACCCAATAACACTTTGCTCGACCTGGGGATCGAATCCAGGACCTCTATCGTAGCACGCTTAGGACCACTAGACTAATAAGGCAGTCCATTTTCCAGAATACATTTTTTTTAACTATTGCCGACTTTCACTAACTCTGCATTATAATTATTATCGATAAATAACTCTGCAATTTATTTTTATTTATTACTAGCTGTCCCGGCAGACCTTGTTCTGCCCTATTTCTTTAAAACAAAATCACAACCAAGAAAATGCTACGCACCGAGGAAGTAATGATGTCACGTACATTAGAAATAGAAATGAAATGCAACCTCTAATCAACTTGAAGGCATACCAAAGATAATCCTAACGCGCCTTTGTTTTGTTTTGATTGACGTCAAATGATTGACACCTAGGGACAGACTGGTTTGTATGGGAAAAAGAAAAGGGCTGTTTTTAGGGTTTTTCCGGCAATTATTCGATTTTTTCTTGCCGTAAAAACCATCTTTGAACTTCAACGAACATTTAAAAAAAAGAATTGGCCAAATTGGTCCAGGCGTTGTTGAGTTATGCGCTTACCAACACATTTTGCGATTCATTTTTATATTATAGATTATATTTTCATTTTTATTAGTAGTAGTGCCTCGCTGATATGTCTACATGTCAGAATGAATGTGTCGTCACGACCGGGGAAGTACTACCCTCCCACAGAATATCGACGTCAAGTAGCAGTATGCATACTGTTGCGTTTCGTACGGTGAGTGTGGAGCGCCGGAGGCCCAATTCCTGCGTCAGTCCCCTTCCTTTCCCCTCTCTTTTCATCGGCAACGCATCTGCAACTCCTTTGGTAATGCAGATGTCCATGGGCGGCGATGACTACTTACCATCAGGTGGATTATTAACAAAGTAACTAGTGATGTGTGTGTTAAGTGCAGTGATAGCCTAGTGATATGACCATTGGACTGCCAAGGCAAAGGTCTTGAGTTCCAATCCAAGGCACGCACCTCTGACTTTTCGAAGTCATGTGCGTATTAATAATTAATTATCACGGACTTAAACGGTGAAGGAAAACATCGTGAGGACACCTGCACGCCTGAGAGATTTTCTTGACGGCGTGTGAAGTCTACCAACCCGCAGTAGGTTAGCGTGGCGGACTATAGTCTAATCCCTCTCGTTCTGAGAGGAGACCCGTGCCCAGCAGTGGAACAATGTAATGGGTTGATGATAGTGATGTGTGTTGTTATTACCGACCTGAGCAGCAGGAACAGCGCCATGTAGTTGCAGGCGATGAGCATGTAGAACACGTGGCTCCACGAGTGGCTCGACACCACGCCCGCCAACATCGGACCTATGGCTGCGCCTGCGCACCATACATCACACTTATATAAAAGGAAATTAGCAAAAAAAAATTTGTCACAATTCAGATTACAAAATTGTATTATCACTAGCTTTCCGCCCACGGCTTCGCCCGCGTGGTTTCTGGGCTTTTCTTCATTAAAATTTTCCCCGTTTTTGCAACATTTTTCATTTATGCTCCGCTCCTATTGGTCTTAGCGTGATGATATAAGCCTATAGCCTTCCTCAATAAATGGGCTATCTAACACTGAAAGAATTTTTCAAATCGGAGTCGTAGTTCCTGAGATTAGCAAACAAACAAACTCTTCAGCTTTATAACATAAGTATAGATTAGCTGATCCTTGACCACTTCGTCAGGCAATATAGCCTATGACACTCACAAATAATGTAGCTTTCTATTGGTAAAAGAATTTTCAAAATGGGTTCAGTAGATCCAGAGATTACCCCCTATAACTTATACCTCACAAACTATACCTCTTTATAATATTAGTACATAGTATAGATGTGCGACCTATATTGCTAGTAAGATTATAAAGAAAACCGGTCAAGTGCGAGTCGGACTGGCGCACGAATGGTTCCGTACTATTATCTATAGAAACGGCAAAAATGTCACGTTTGTTGTATGGGAGCCCACCTTAAATATTCGTTACATTTTAATTTAATTATTTATTTTTTAAGTGAATATATAACTACATATTCTGTGAATATTTCAAGAAACTTGAACAGGTAGGTTTGTTTCCGTTATTAATATAGAGCAAGAACGAGCAAAAAAAGTCACGTTTGTTGTATAGTCCCTTTAAATATTTATTTTATTCTGTTTTTTACTATTTGTTGTTATAGCTACAACAGAAATACATCATCTGTGAAAATTTCAACTGTCTATCACGATTCATGAGATACAGCCTGGTGACAGACGGACAGCGGGGTCCTTGTAATAGGGTCCCGTTTTTACACTTTGGGTACGGAACTCTAAAATGAGTGTACATACCGACGCTGCCGGTGCCGTCGATGATGGCGGTGACGGTGGCGAGCGCGCGGCTGCTCCCGGCCAGGCTGGCGTGCGTGCCCAGCTCCGCGCTCACGGCCGTCGTGATCAGCGCGTACGGACCGTTCACCGCCAGCCCCGTCACCGCCAGCAGCACCACGTTCACCAGGTACGACGTCGCTCCGTACCACTGGTATACGAACAGCTGCACGATGGACAAACAATGCTCTTTAGAACATACAAACGAGCAGGCGACTTACCTGATGGTAAGTAGTAATCGCCGCCCATGGACATCTACAAAACCAAAGGAGGTGCAGATGCGTTGCCGAGCCTATTTAGGGAAAGGGAAGGGAGGGAGAGAAGGAAGGGGATTGAGGGAAGAATTATGCCTTCAGCCCTCTCGCTCACCGAACGGAACGCAGTAGCGTAACGCTACTACTACCATTCATGCTGCAAACAGCCTTGCCCTACCATAATCAAAATTCAAAATCATTCTCAATAGCAGCCCGAAGACTTGATTTGTGCTCGGTTAGTGGCAATAAACTCGCCGACGATTACACGGGACCATATCATTTAGGAATGATGTAGTATCTATGGTTGAAAAAATTTTCAAAATCAATTCATTCCCGAGATTACCCCCTACAACTTCACTTAATGTGAAATACATATAAATGAAGAAAAATCATTAATGTTTGCTCCTTAAATTTTGTAATCTCTTTATAATAATATATTTCAAATAAGCTTGTACACATATATATGAAACGTTGAGACTAGTTGCACGATTTAAAAAGTTGATCCTATGGAGAAGAATCCGGCAAGAAACTATGGACACTCTGTTAATTCTTTTAAGGTCCTTGTGGAAATCTATGGGGGAGGCGTTCGTTCAGCAGTTCTTAGGAGGTAATTTGTGTGATAAGTAGTGGGTAGTGTAAGTGACCATGGGCGCGCAGACGGCGTAGAAGGCGACGCAGACGAGCGCGGGGCAGGCGCAGCAGTCAGCCAGCAGCCCCGCCAGCACCGCGCCCGCCACGCCGCCCGCGTCGAACACCGTGCTCAGCTCGCCCGACTCCCGGGCCGACAGCTCAGCTGTGAACGAACAATGCTGTAGTGGAAACCGTCATTATATCATCCTATATTTAAAAAAAAGGCTAGTAAAGTTCTAAAATATAAGATTTGAGAGGGGATGCTAAGTCTGGTATGGCAGCAGTATTGGTTGAAAGTGACAAACGGATATAGCACCCTCAAACAAACAACTGAAATTACATATGACCCCAATGTGATTAAAATAACAGATTCATTAAATACTTACACAAAGAAATACGAAAACTGAAATCTTGCCTTTGCTTCGGCTTTTCATCAAATACTATTATTTTCCTAAACATTATTCTATAGAGACTAGTATATCATATCTGGGTATATCTAATCCTTATGACCACTTACGACCACTTACTATACATATTAAGTCAAGAAGTGGAATGAAGTGCATAAGAACTTTTTTGCTGACTTTAAATAGTTATGTATTGATTTGGTTTATGTAGACGACATTATAATAATTCTATAATATCAAATTGCAATTTGCCGAGGAAAATGTTGTTTTGAACGCGTACATGGAAGTGTGGTTTTCTTTGTCAGAGGGTTATATCGGACTCATAAAGCATAAAAAATCACACTTTGTTATTTCATCAGTCCCTAAAGGATATTATGACACTCACCTGAAGTATATCGTATGTAAGACGGCAGCCAATACAGGAAGGTGTAGCTGACGAGCTTGGCGAAGAACAGCGACAGCGAGAACTCCACCACGCCCGGGATGGCCAGCGCGCGCGACAGAGACACCGCGCCCTCTGGCGGAGGAGGACGCAGGAGCGACGTGCGCTCCGTGGCCTCGTCATGCTGGGAATTGTTATTTCATTTTCAATTTGATCCATACTGATTAGATTATAAATGAGAAAGTCTGTCTTTTTATTACTTTTTATCATTTGTAAACTGCGAAACTAATTTTAATGGATTTTGGCACAGAGATAAACTGTACCTTTGAGAAGGACATACACTATCTTTTGTGTCTCAAAATGTTCTTTTGATTGTTCTTTAAAAATTATATTACTTGTACTTAGAAAAAAAAAATATCGCATTACTTTACGCTTTACTGACGCCAACATGAGACGTAAAATGTGGAAGAGAAATTCGACATCACAGGCAGTGGTCTCGGAAGCTTAATTGGTAAAGAGGCCGCTGTACTTAACGGGAGGGACGCAGGTTCAAGCCCCGCCTGAGGTCTAATTTTTCTTTCATCTTTGTGAATACATAATATACTTACTTGTGGTAAATTAGCTGAATGTCTGTTTGGTCGTAAATTGGCTGACTGTAACATAAAAACTATTATTATTCAATAATAATTGTTAACTACATTAATCTACTGGTTGCACGGTCCTGGGTTCGTTTACCGACCCGAGAAACATGTAAATGGTATTTATTTCAATAGCAGCTCGGAGTTTGAAGTCATGTCCGGTTAATGGCAATAGGCTTATATATAGGAAAAATATACCAAACTGTGGATGTACATTAAGTACACCTCTGCCTAACCTTTTGGGAAACACAGGCGTCATGTTGTGTGCTTTATTGACTCTGTGTTTTCGATCAGACAAGTTTAAGGGCAAAATTATTCAATTCTACAACAAAAAAAACTAGATTTAAAATGTAAATATTAACCTTTCTAACGCGGTTCCACTCGACCTGGTCAAAACAAATCAAGATTTGGACAATTGACATAACAATTTTATTTGAAAAGTTAAAGTAAATATAAAAATAAATCGAAATAAATAAAGTTTAAGTAATGATAATGAACTAAATAATTATGTTTACTGTATTTCACCATAAACGCATGCTAATTTATACATTTTTGATAGCCTCATTAGTCATGCATCCAATTCCCGGGTTGAACAAAGTGATATTGGGTTTTTCTGGAATTCTTAGTAGCAGCCACTAACCGGGCACATACAAGGTCCAACCTTGTATGTGCCCGGTTAGTGGCAATAGGCTCGCCCCCTATTACATGGGACCTAACCATACCGGCGAAATGTGGGTTACTAGGTACACCTCTGCGTAATCCTTCGGGGAACAGGTGTGATGGTATGTTTATATATTTTGTGTAAGAAAAATTCGATCTCAGAATTCGAAGCCAAATAAGCTACCGAGACCGACTGAATATGATGTGAGATGTCAAATTTCCCTTCTCCATCGACCGTCTAAAGGTGACTTCAGCGACATCTATTGGTAACATCTATGAACTGGTAGAACTGTAGCACTAAGCAATACGCTGGCTGACCGATTATTTATTATGACTTCATTTTTTTTTTTAACCATAATAGCGACATCTAGCACGCTACATGGAACTACGTCGAAACAAATCCTGGATCGCGCAAGCAACATTAACCGCGCAACTAGCATAGCTGAGTCGGACAGAGGTGTACTCACGGCTTCACGTCAAACTATACAAATCCAGTTTAGACTGAACTCCTATTGTAAAGGTGTTCCGGACCATTCAAGGCCAGCCTGTACTGGATTTGTATAGCTTGATGTATAGCCGTGCGTACAAATATATACCCACATTTCGCTGTAATTGGGGATGAGCTGTAATGTAATATTAACTAGTGACATTACTGTACTAATAATACAACAACTGAGGTGTCACGATGACAACGCGATACGAGTACCACTCATGTTGCAGACGCTGGGATTAATTGCGAAATACAATAAAACGTATAAGAATGTAGATGTATGGCTGTAATTTACACAATGTATGTAGTAGTGCAGTGATAGTCTAGTGGTAAGAGCAATGGACTGCCAAGTCAAAGGTCTCGAGTTCGAATTCAAGGCACGCACCGCTGACTTTTCGAAGTCATGTGCGTATTAATAATTAATTATCACGCGCTTAAACGGTGAAGGAAAACATTGTGAGGAAACCTGCATGCCTGAAAGACTTTCTTGACGGCGTGTGAAGTCTGCCAACCCGCAGTAGGCTAGCGTGGTGGACTATAGCCTAATCCCTCTCGTACTAAGAGGAGACCCGTGCCCAGCAGTGGGACAATGTAATGGGTTGATGAAGATGATGATGATGATGTAATAATGTATGTTACCTGGTCTCCCACGATCACCGAGGATGCGTCGTCGTCATCCGCCTCGTCTTCCTCATCCGACTTCGTTGTTTGCCGCGGCGGCTGTGAGTGACAGTGAGTAACAGTGAGTAATAGTGAGTGACAGTGATCCACAAGTGAGTGAAGACAGACTTAGTTAAACTCGTTGATTTCACTACTTTCTATTTTACTCCTATCGATAGTAGCTCTCTCCTAGCGATTGTAAATAAACAATCTATTGTGGATTTAGTATAGCGACATCTAGCGCGTTACATGAAACTACATTGAAACAAATCCTGAATCGCACAAGTAACATTTGCCGCGCGTAAAATCTACCGCATTGAAACATTTGTTTATTTAAAAAAAACTTAGTAGCAATGTGGTTCGCACATTACTAGTAATCTTGTTAACCCCTCGTACTAAGCTAAATGCTTGTATTACGAATGCGTTCACGTCGGTAGTGCAATGGGTGGGTTTCGAACTGGCAACCACATGATCGCAAGTCCGACGCCCTAGCCATTAGGCTACTGCCGTATATTGATTCTAATCCAGCTGATAGTGTCACGCATAGACTTACAGAGTATCTGTTGGAGACGGCGGCGGCAAGCCCCACGAGGCGCGGCTCGGGCGGCAGCAGCAGCCACATGGCTGCGCCCGCGCACCCCATCACCAGCGCCGGGTATATGAACGACAGCGACCAGTCAGAGTCCACGTACTCCGCCGCCATTATCGTGCCTGTCAGCGACGCGTTAGATTTAATCTTAGTGCAGTATCTTTAGTTATTAATATTATTCGCTGTTACTTCCATGTCAAATTAAAGTTAATTTATAGATGTGTTGGGTATGTGTAATTAGTATACCCAATTTACTTTTGCAATATCTAACGTCTTTCTTACGTGGTTTGCACAAAAAGCTGCGTAATTCCCTAGTTCAGATTAATAAAAAACTATCTCATGAGGTAATGAATTATTTTGCATATGTTTATTGTTCAAAAAGGCGATGACAGCTTATGTAAAAATCTTTTCCTACATTATTTGTCTATACAAATAATGTAGGAAAAGTGTTGTACAACTAGAATAAGATCTGTTTGTATCTCTTGTATTGGTATGTAAATAAACACATTTCAAAATCAAAATCAATATCTTTAGTGCAGTGATCATCATATCAGCCAAATGAGGTCCACTGCTGAACAAAGGCCTCCCCCATAGACTTCCACAACGACCGATCATATGCCGCCCGCAACCAACGACCCCCACCGACCTTCAGATCATCTGTGCATCTTGTTGGATGTCGTCCCACACTGCGTTTTCCGGTTAGTGCAGTGATAGCCTAGTGATATGACCAATGGACTGCCAAGTCAAAGGTCTGGAGTTCGAATCCAAGGCACGCACCTCTGACTTTTCGAAGTTATGTGCGTATTAATAATTAATTATCACGCGCTTAAACGGTAAAGGAAGACATTGTGACAAAACCTTTCTTAGCGTGTGGGAAGTTAAACCACATTAGGCCAGCCTGGTTGACTATAGCCTAATCCCTCTGGTTCAAGGAGAGACCCAGCAGTAGGAAAATGTGTTGGTGCCAGGGTAAGAGAAACCAAAGAAAAAAGCAGTTGTGAACCAATGCCAGTGAGCAGCGCGAGTCGCGACCGGTCGTTCTCTGTGAAGTCTTGTGAAGCAAGTTACCCTTTCTTTTCTTTTTTGTTTTCAATTATTTCTAGAATGTCTGTAGAAGTCTCTAGAACAATCTGGACGGATTGTTTGTAGCTGCAGCGCGAACCCCCTTTGTCTGTCAGGCTCTCATTTATCTTTACACTTTTTGGTATATTATCATCATATCAGCCTATTGCCGTCCACTGCTGAACGTAGGCCTCCCCCAAAGAGCGCCAACCATCCCGGTGTTGGGCAGCTCGCATCCATCCTCAGCCACCTTCTTTAAATAGTCGGTCCATCGTGTCGCAGGGCGTCCCACACTACGCTTGACCAAACGTGGTCTCAACTCTTACACTCGTCTCCTCCAACGATATAGGTATGTTATGTATTATATGTAGTTACTTACCTAATATGTTTCCGAGGGAAGTGTGCGAGTTCCATATGCCGAATATGAGGCCTTTCTTGCTGTTGCCGAACCACTTGCCCACGATGGCCACTGTGCCCGGCCAGCCCGTTGTCTGCGCGATGCCTGCCCCGGCCTAGGCATTGGGCAAACATTACACTATTATTATTATTCTAACTCTAGCGATGAGCAGGAATATCTTACGCATTGTGACGAGATTCTTGACGGGACACGACTTTTGACTAAAGTCTATTACTGTCAATAGTGTATGCAGGCGAACAATAGTTTTAAGGTTTTCAAATGGGGTTTGAAAACCGTAGAATCTAGTTTTTGCAATAGCACAGATTAGCTCAAATAGGTCTGAGGGACTCATTTTGCCCTACGCTTCTTTAATATAGATAGATCTGAGTTTCTGCAAAGGGTTCTAAAATAGAATAGGTATATCTGAGGGAAATATGTCTGAGGTTTTCAAATATGACATTTCCAATATAAGCTGACTTCTCACTATACGGAAAACCTATACAATTCGAGTCAGCTTACAATGGACATAGCTTGGTACGTGGCCGTGCGTCCACAAGATTACTGCGAGAACCATAAGATTACTCGAACACAGCGAGCTACTAAAAAAAAAACCAGTTATATTTAAGAACACAATACAGGTCATTTGAGACAGTTTCGGACTCACCTGTACCAACAAGTAGTATGATATGTTATGTATGCTGTAGGTCCTGCCGATGCCGAACAGGTAGCAGAAGAAGGCGGACGACAGCATGCCCAGCGACAAGAAGTAGCGCAGGTCCACGCGCTCCGCGATCATACCTGTGACGTCATTCATAATTATTTAGAAAATAATAGAACAGTTGACTGTTTAAGACTGATACCTAAGGAGAGTACTCAGTATTCGATTCTCGTTCTAATTATACATACACAACGTTAATTTTTCTTTACCCTAAAGCCGAAACAACTCAATTTTAATTTGAT
This sequence comes from Subacronicta megacephala, assembly GCA_958496365.1. Classification (NCBI taxonomy): domain Eukaryota; kingdom Metazoa; phylum Arthropoda; class Insecta; order Lepidoptera; family Noctuidae; genus Subacronicta; species Subacronicta megacephala. The sequence continues at coordinate 224,388 of OY292541.1, read as the reverse complement.
TTGAAAAGTAAGATTCTTTTATTTATTATTATTAGGGCTCAAAAGTTTGTCCTAATTTATCAATTTACCTAATTTGAGCAGGTGAGTACGAAGTAGCTAAGGGCGCCGGCAGAGGCGAGTGATGTTATAAGTTTGACGTGTCTGTGTGTGTGTGTCTGTCTATGGCATCGTAGCTCCGGAACGGATGAACCGATTTTGATTTAGTTTTTTTTTTTGTTTGAAAGGTTAATTAGTCGGGAGTGTTTTTAGCTATGTTTGATAAAAACCGGTCGAGATATCATTCCATTGTTGGGGGTTTTTTACCGAATTTTTTTTTTACGAACAATTTTTAACATGTTTTGGTACAAAAATATAACATAGGCTAAAACCATTGTAATCGATTCTGTTACTGATTCTGAACAAACTACTTTCGGCTTTTGGGTCAACAAAAACTAACGTTGTTTAAATGTAGTGTGGATACATTCCATTCCCGACGCGCGACGCTGATAATGGTGATCCAGTCACTCGTAAGTACCTGTTGTGTTGTGATAGACGATATATAAATAAATATATTATTATATACATACCTGAGACAAACATGGCTCCCGCGTATGAGAACAGGAAAGCGGAGTCCAGCGCCCCGAGCAGCGTGTTGGCATCGGTCGTGTCTGGAACAAACCATTTATAAAATTTAAAATATGCCCAGTTGGTCACAAGAGAACACTGGCCAGGGATAGTGGTAGCTAGGAACGATCAAAGATTTATTGCATCAGTCAGTTGGTTGTCGCAAGGGATGGATGTCGCCAGAAATGGTGGTAGTACGTATAGTTAAAGATTCAAAGATTTATTACATCCGCGTCAGTCGGTTAGTCTTCACTAAAGATGGTCCTTGGTATGGTCGGCGTTAGGTGGTCGTCGCTAGGTGGTCCTCGCTAGGTATGGTCGTCCCTAAGGATGGTCCTTGCTAGGTATGATCGTCCCTAAGGATGGTCCTTGCTAGGTATGATCGTCCCTAAGGATCGTCCTTGCTAGGTATGATCGTCACTAAGGATGGTCCTTGCTAGGTATGATCGTCCCTAAGGATGGTCCTTGCTAGGTATGGTCGTCACTAAGGATGGTCATAGCTAGGTATGATCGTCCCTAAGGATGGTCCTTGCTAGGTATGATCGTCCCTAAGGATGGTCCTTGCTAGGTATGATCGTCACTAAGGATGGTCCTTGCTAGGTATGATCGTCCCTAAGGATGGTCCTTGCTAGGTATGATCGTCCCTAAGGATGGTCCTCGCTAGGTATGGTCGTCCCTAAGGATGGTCCTTGCTAGGTATGGTCGTCCCTAAGGATGGTCCTTGCAAGGTATGGTCGTCACTAAGGATGGACCTTGCTAGGTATGGTCGTCACTAAGGATGGTCCTTGCTAGGTATGGTCGTCACTAAGGATGGTCCTTGCTAGGTATGGTCGTCCCTAAGGATGGTTCTTGCTAGGTATGGTCGTCACTAAGGATGGTCCTTGCTAGGTATGATCGTCCCTAAGGATGGTCCTTGCTAGGTATGATCGTCCCTAAGGATGGTCCTCGCTAGATATGGTCGTCCCTAAGGATGGTCCTTGCTAGGTGTGGTCGTCGCTAAGGATGGTCCTTGATAGGTATGGTCGTCACTAAGGATGGTCCTTGCTAGGTATGGTCGTCACTAAGGATGGTCCTTGCTAGGTATGATCGTCCCTAAGGAAGGTCCTTGCTAGGTATGATCGTCCCTAAGGATGGTCCTTGCTAGGTATGATCGTCCCTAAGGATGGTCCTTGCTAGGTATGGTCGTCACTAAGGATGGTCCTTGCTAGGTATGGTCGTCACTAATGATGGTCCTTGCTAGATGGTCGTCGCTAGGTGTAGTGGTCGTCACCAGGTATGGTCGTTACTAGGCTACTGGCGCAAGCTCTTCTCATAGCGAACACATCAACAGAACAGCATCTATCTCTAGTGAGTACTTACTGAACGGCGCCCAGTTGCACCACTGGTCGTCGCTGGGGTCGGTGCCGGGCGGCGGCGTCAGCGCCGAGCAGTTCTGGTGCAGCACACTCTTCACCACCGAGATCGGCTTGCGAGTGAGGTGGTACGTCATGTACGTGAAGAACGTCAGGATTAGCACTGACGCTTGGTACCTGCAAGCAAGGACATTAATGGACTGTAGTGTTATTTTTTTTTAAACCTTATGTGCTTAAGTGGGGGAGGGCTTTGCCCAGCAGTGGGACAGCAACGGCTAGAAAAAAAATGAAAAATATAAATGTGCTTAGCAATTTGGGTCGCACATTACTAGTATTCTTGTTAAGTCCTCGTACTAAGCTAATTGCCACACGATAGCAAGTCGGACGCCCTACCTAGCCATTCATTATGCTACCGCCACGTTTTGCCTGAGTGGCGGATGGCCTGGCAGATTTTCTTAGACGGAAGGAGGCCCAATTCCTGCCTCAGTCCCCTTCCTTCTCCATTTCTCCTTGCCCTCTTATTTCAACAGGTTCAGCAACGTGCGAGTGATGCCCCTGGTGTTGCAAGCGGGTATCTGCTTACCATCAGGCGGGCTGTATGCTTGTATGCCTTAGTTGTAATAAAAAAAAAGCTTGTAAAAGATACATATTTTTTCTAGAAGATACTAATTGTAAGTTACGATGGTTTAAGCACGTAGAGAAGATGGATTATTGGAGCTTGGAAACCAGTATACGTGGCCATAATGGATGGATAAGTTGTAGGGGCGAATGGACCACAACGAAATCGAGGACGTTTTAAAAAAAAACAAGTTAAGGGTATTACATTGCCGAATGACCTTGAGGATTCGGGTTTTTGTGCTAGTATTTGTTACTTCAGCGCCATCTATCGACATTTGATCGTACTCAATAAAAGGAACTGAAGATTAAGCGAGAATACAGATATGTCGCAGTGTCGTCATCGTATTTACCTATTTTATTCGTTCTTTGAAAGATTTAAGACATTTTGTTCCTCTAGATAAAAGTCTTGTACGAGTTACCTACATCTATAATTATTATAGGTAATTCTTGATAATTTTGAAATAAGGGATACCTACACCTTTCTACATATTACTTTAGTACCTAATGAAAATAACTAGGGTGACCTGGCTTAAAACATTTATTTATATTTACATATAATTGAATACGGGTGCCACTATAATTATGATATATTCTGAGGGTCTGATGATGATCAGGTAAGTGCTTATAGGTGCTCGGAAACGGAGATAGCTAGGATGAGCTGGCTTTCAACATTCATCTAATTGAGTGTGGGTGCTACTACATGATACATTCTGAGGGTCTGATGATGATCAAGTAAGTGCTTATAGGTTCTCAGACACGGAGATAGCTAGGATGAGCTGGCTTTCAACATTCATCTAATTGAGTGTGGGTGCTACTACATGATACATTCTGAGGGTCTGATGATGATCAGGTAAGTCCTTCTAGATTCTCAGAAACGGAGATAGCTAGGATGAGCTGGCTTTCAACATTCATCAAATTGAGTGTGGGTGCTACTACATGATACATTATTAACTTTACTTTTTGGAACGAAGTTCCTTATCGCGCGTTGCGAAAGGGGACTAGACGGAAAAAAACGACACTTAAAAGTGTAACGACGTGCATGTTTGTTTCTCTTTACAGAGAAAAAAACATGCAAACAAACATGCATGAAATGCAGAAAGTTTCGTAAGTCGAAGTCAAAGTTAAAGTCGAAGTCGAAGTTGATATGGGTGTCAATTTCAAGGTTTATCGGGATGCTAATTACGAAAATGACATTAATTTTGAAATCCAAGATGGCGGACATTATTTTTCTTTATAAATTGATATGGGTGTCAATTTCAAGGTTTATTGGGATGCTAATTACGAAAATGACATTAATTTTGAAATCCAAGATGGCTGACATTATTTTTCTTATTAAATTGATATGGGTGTCAATTTCAAGGTTTATCAGGATGCTAATTAAGATAATGTCCGCCTTGAAATATATCTAAAATTAATATCATTTTCGTAATTAGCATTGCGATAAACCTTGAAATTGACAACCATATCAATTTATGTAGGTATTTAGAAAAATAATGTCCACCATCTTGGATTCCAAAATTAATATCATTTTCGTAATTAGCATCCCGATAATCCTTGAAATTGACACCCATATCAATATTTAGTAAAATAATGTTCGCTATCTTGGATTTTAAAATTGATGTCATTTTCGTAATTAGCATCCCGTTAAACCTTGAAATTGACACCCATAGGTACTTATCAATTTATAAAGAAAATAATGCCCGCCATCTTGGATTTTAAAATTAATGTCATTTTCGTAATGAGAATCCCGATAAACCTTGGAATTGACACCCATATCAATTTATAAAGAAAAATAATGTCCGCCATCTTGGATTTCAAAATTAATGTCATTTTCGTAATAAGCATCCCGATAAACCTTGAAATTGACACCCATATCAATTTATAAAGAAAAATAATGTCCGCCATCTTGGATTACAAAATCAATGCCATTTTCATCATCAGTACCCCAAGATACCTCGAAATTGACACCCATATCAATTTATTTAAATGATGTGCGCCATCTTGGATTTTGAAATACGTCTCGATAAAGAGGGGAATAATGACTTTTGGTGACATGAAAATACGCAACTCCTATTGACCTGATCTCGCATTGTAAAGACTTTCCGTGCAATAAAGGGTCAGCTTGTACTGGTGATTATGTATAGCTTGTTAAACCTAGGTATCCAGTATAAGCTGACCTCGCATTGTATAGACTGTCCGTACAATAAGCGGTCAGTTTGTACTGGTGATGTAGGTATAGCTTGTTATACATATAAGCCGAGCATTATATAGACTTTCATACAATAAAAGGTCAGCTTACTTACGAGGTCAGATAAACTAGTATCTCAGTCGGTACCTACTTAGGTACTCCGAGGTTCATTCAAACTTTGGATAACATGATTATTATGTATAATTGAATTAAAATGATTAAAAAAGATTGTCGGCATTTAGAGCCAGACAAAGGAGTGCGCCCGTAGATTTCATTACACGTACGTTAGTCTATGATAATGATCAAGAACAAAAACAAAATTATAAACTACTTTAAATATATTTACAAACTTAATTTCTACGTAATATTTATATTTGTACTATTTACGATATTGCTTAATTCAAAAATCATTCATTTATCATCACTTTTGTAATTTATTTGCAAACAATAACGCACGTACAGCCCACCCGTCGCAAGAGTCGTCGAGACACTGATATTCGCGTCCTGAGTATTCATCACGGGCATTGCGGGGGTGCTTCACGGGGGGCGCTAGTGAAGTTTCGGGTTTTTCTTTATTATTTAAAAATATTCAAAGAAATAGGAAAAATTAAACAATACAAGTTGTTAAGTGTGTCATTACAATTTTTTTGGTATAACATTTATGCCAAACTATTAAGCGGTTAAAGAGACAAAATGCAATTTAGTTTGGAAAAGGACTATTTTCTTGGATTTATTTTAAAAAAATGGGGCAATTTTATGAAAAAATTAAACAATACAATTTATTTGTGATGACCTTAAGTATAACATATATTTTTTATATGGCAAAGGCACATAAGGATTCATCTAGAAACTTCTTTAAACCTAGGGTGTTTTTGGGATTTGAGCGATGTAATACCCTTAAGAGCAGTCTGAATTCAGGATCATACGGAGGATACTGAACGTAGATTTAAAAGAAGGTGGTTTGCCAGGATCGTAGCAAGAGACTATCTATACTCTCTGCCTTCCCTAATAGGAGTTTACCCATTTGAACTTTATCATCATCGTCTTAAGGCTTAAAATCATTCGGAGAAATTTGACAGTTTTGTATTACTTGGTGTGCTGGCGACTGTACTCATTTCAATGATGATGCAGTTTCCTCTTTTAAAATGTGTAGAAATGACGTAAGCTTTTGTCAAATCAGGCGTTCGTAAATGTCACTTCGATACTTTCATCGATATGAAGATAGCACCTATTATATAAGACCTCTGATGTAAGCAATGTGTTTCTCAAACCTACTTTATTACATAGAACTTAGAGTTTATTTTTATCATGGGGTACTAGCGAATTAAAGGTGCGTTCTGTCTAAGTTTATTAGACGCAGACTTCCAATTAGATTAAATTATTATTGAGGTAATACAACTTGTTCTTAGCTATGTTTGATGGAGATATAATGCAAGTATCGTTTTTTTTTTTTAATATTTTTTATTAAAAGTGCACCAACAACCATACATCACATCGGTAGGTACCACTGCATCCATTCCAGGCATAATATCGTGTAATTCTAGCAAACACTAACTACCTAGTGTGCTAGTTTGGTATTTAATTAATTCAATTCGTTTATCAATTGTACGTAAAACGCGATAAAGGTAGGTCGGACGGCTAGTCGCTCCATAGCGGAAATTATGCAGTCGATGACATCACGTGCCTCGTTTGGATCGACTGATTGGAACGAGGCATATTACAGTTTGTTCGAAATAAGTAAGCCGATCGGAAGTTAGCCGTTCCGAACTACCGCGGTGATAAAATCGTTTAATAAAGTGTTTTATTACATAAATATCGATATTAGTAAACAAAATAATTTGAAATGTGAACCATATATGACTCCAATTATCTTTACACCGACTCTTTCTATTCAAATTTACCACTTCTAAACCACTTGCAGACAACTTCCGATCGGCTTACTTATTTCAAACAAACTGTACCAGTGAAAATATAGGTCTATTTTACTTAGAAATGCTAACAAGCCACACAGTCGGGTACATATTAGTGTTACAATACAGGGTCCTGAAATTTATGGTCAAGTTTTTATTTTATACCTCTAAGGTGGCTAACAAGGATACCTCCCGCCTGATGGTAAGCAGATACCGTAGTCTATAGACGCTTGCAACACCAGGGGTATCACTCGCGTGTTGTCCACCCTGTACTTAAAGGAAAAAAAAGAAGGAAGGGGGACTGAGGGAGGTATTGGGCCTCCGGCGCTCCAGACTCACCATATGTAATACAACAGTATGCATACAGTTACTTGTACTTTTGCGCGAGAGACACTTCCAAAGTGGTAAAATGTGTGTTCCCCTGTAACTTCTAAAATAAAAGAACGATAAAACTAAAAAAATATATGATGTAGGATGTAGCATTACATTACATTTACATTACCATGTAAACTCCCACCGAAAATTGGTTTGGACGAGATCTAGTAAATAGTTTTTTTTTAATACGTCATAAATCGTAATGGTACGGAACCCTCCGTGCGCGAGTCCGACTCGCACTTGGCCGGTTTTTTTATGGGATTACTCGGCAAACGAGCAGGCGAGCTACCTGATGATATGTATTCATCGCCGCCCATAGACATCTGCAATTCCAAAGGAGTAGATGCGTTGCCGAGCCTATTTAGGGGAAGGGAGGGCAAGGAAAAAAGGAGAAGGAAGGGAATTGAGGGAGGAATTGCGCCTCCGGCCCTCTCGCTCACCGAACGAAGCGCAGCAGCGAAAAGTTACTACTCGGACGTCGGTCTTCTGCGAGAGTGTGGTACTTCCCCGGTCTGGTCAAGCCGGCCCATTCATGCTGCGAACAGCGTGGCCCTACTACACCAAATATTCTGTGGGAAAGTAGTAATTCTCCGGTCTTGCCGACACGCCATTCGTAAATCGCGCATTTATTTGTCATCCACTTATTATTAATATTGAAATTAAAATGAATTAATTAAATAGCTAGTTATCGTGTTATCCATTATGTATTATGAAGTCGACAATAACACTTAAATAGCACAGCTTTACTGTAGATAGTTTATTAATTAGCAATTAATTGTTGAACTAATGAGACATGTTACATCGCCATTTGGAACGCGTGCAGATAACATTGGACGTTGTAATACCTACTTGTGGAGTGCGGAGACCTCATGTTCGCACGGCTGCACATCAAGCTATACAAAACCAGTTTACGCTGGCTTCTTATTGTATGAGAAGCCTATACAATTCGAGATCAGCTTAAACTGGATTTGTATAGGTTGACCTGTAGCCGTGCGTACTGTCTATGATAGACGTAGGCCTATCATAGTCGTGGCGAATATCGCGAACCGTCTCATCATCATCATCAGCGTATACTCGTCCACTGCTGGATGTAGGCCTCTCCTATGGCTCCTTGTTCTTTTTTTAAGGTATAACTCGGCAAACGAGCAGGCGAACTACCTGATGAAAAGTAGTCATCGCCGCCCATGGACATCTACAAAACCAAAGGAGTTGCAGATGCGTTGCCGAGCCTATTTAAGGAAACGGGAGGGGAAGGAGAAAAGGAGAAGGAAATGGACTGAGGGAGAAATTGGGCCTCCGGCGCTTCACACTCACCGTACGAAACGCAACAGTATGCATACTGCTACTTGACGTCGATATTCTGTGGGAGGGTAGTACTTCCCCGGTCGTGCAACCCATTCATGCTGGCACGTAGACATGCCAGCAGGCACTACTACTACTCCTTCGGCTGTCTTAGTTTCCAGTTAATTGTATGATATTAAAATGTAAATGTGAGTACTATGTAGGTTAGCTTTAACACGTATCAGATGTATAATAAACTTCTCTGACAGTTTTGAGTATTTCACATGACCTACACAAATGTCCTGCTGATCTGGTATCGTTGTGCGACGGGTCGTTGAGCTCCCTATAAAATGGTTGAGCTACACGATGACTGATGTATGCGTGCCGTCAGTTAGGACAGGTCAACTCAAAGCTGCTATGGTTCTTTCTTCAAAAGGCCTGTTCAGATTTTGCCCTACATTGTTAAACTCGCATATCTAACAACAACTATTGTCTGGACTTTAAAAGAGACCATGATTCTCTGAGTTTGTTTCGACGTTTCTTCTCAGAGGTCGTCAGATAGGAAACGTCGGCGCCATCTAGTTAAAAAAAAAATGTAAAAATCGACTTGTAAAAGTGTCCTGAAAAGATCTATTTACAGAAATAAATATCATTTCATTTCATTTCATCTCATCCAACCACAGAATCAATCCTATGGCTGTGAGCCTGTGACTAAAGCTGTGCCGGTTCGAAACCCACCCATTGCACTATCGATGTAAACCCACTCGTAATACAAGTATTTAGCTTAGCACGAGGGGATAACAAGAATACTAGTAATGTGCGACCCACATTGCTATTAAGCTTTATATAAAAAAAAAACAAAAAAGGTCAAGGAAATAAAGCTGCGATTTTTAGTCGATTCGAGTGTCCTCAGGTGGCAGTCGATCCATGATAATTTATAAGTATACTCATATTATATCTATAGAAGAGACTGACTGACACGAGACTTTTCTTCAGCCTTTTTTTTGAGGAATAGACCTACTTTCAGTGTCGCTGTTTCGTGCTATTTTTGGGAAACCCTGTATTTAACACATTTGTTATTATTTTCTTTACTAATTTCGAATATGTATGTATAAAGACACTTAACTTAGCGATTTAACTGTGCGGCACTTCGAAACAAAGCGCAGTTCTTTCTAAAAACTGCTAGTTATTATAAATATAGTGCGTGCCTCGGATTGAAACGCGTTCACGACAGCTCAGCAGTCAGCACTATAGGCACTCGTATTTTTAAAATAAATACTGTAAGTAAACTTTGATCATGTAGTAGAACATTGTTATATTTTAAAATTGGAAGTGACCTAAATACCTACTCGCTGTGGTAAGAATCATTCGTTTGAAAGAATAGGTACCTATTACGAATGTTTTGAATTATGAAACTTATGGGATAACTCGGCAAACGAGCAGGCGAGCTTCCTGATAGTAAGTAGTCATCGCCGCCCATGGACATCTGCAATACTTACCAGAGGAGTTGCAGATGCGTTGCGGAAACGGAGAAAAGGAGAAGGAAGGGGACTGAGGGAGGAATTGGGCCTTCGGCGCCCCACAGTCACCGTACGAAACGCAGTATGCATACTGCCACTTCACGTCGATATTCTGTGGGAGGGTAGTACTTCCCGGGTCGTGTTGACCCTTGCTGGAACCTAGATATGCCAGCGTGGCACTACTATTACGAAACTTAGTGTGTGAATGAATGAATGAGACGATTAACAAAGGAAATTTATAAGTTGAATGTCAGCGGCAACGTCGGGAAAGGTCGCCCAAAAGGTAGACATACACCGTTGTTCTTGGTCCTCCAAAAAGGTCAGGTGCGTAGTACTGGCAACCGACGCGTGTATATGAAAAGTCGTAGCAAGGTATACAAGAGTCCTAGCAAGTGGTGGTCTGTTCCTGCCTACCCGTGTGGGGAAAAAGCGTGAGTGTATGTTATATCTGCTACTGGGGCTATTATAGGTTTCGTAATTATTTGTATACCGTTTGCTTTCACGGCATGCCTTCCGTGGGGAAGACATCCGGGTGTGGGTGTTTTATGTACAAGTAACTTTATACGCCGGAAAAAAACGGCGTCTGCCTTTGACCCTCGAAAATATATCCTTAGGGATGGCAGACGGTGACTAGCCAACTCACTAGCTGGGCCCAAAAAGCTGCCAGTACAGGCAGAAAGCGGCAACAGCGGCGTGAGCGGCTAGGGGTGTAGAGAGGTGCGGCCCCGGTTTCACCGTCGCGGGTCTAGAAGAGACCCGGAGTGGGTTTCCCCGCTATTATGCCATTAGACACTTCCACCCCTGAAAAAGCATACTACTGAGGTGCTGCCATTTGAAGCCCAACTACCAAAACTATAATGCACATAAAAATGTTTTTATTATGGTTTTGAAGACAGTTTTACTATTTACTAGTCATAAAATTTGCACCTGGCCACACAAAGGTGGCATGACAAAGAAGTGACAAAGTCTGTAGTATTATCATTACTATATCATAAACATTGTCCATTTTAATGCACTACTCATGTTTCGTTTATGAGCGATACTAATTTATGTTTCTAGTACAATGATTAAATCTATAAACTGAATATACACAGTTACATTATTTGATAAATTTGATAAATTCTAGTCAGGTTGGATAATGTGTCCAAATACATACCGTAATAGGCATAATAGGCAGAGGTGTACTAATGTGCACCCACACTTTGCTGGTGTGGTTACGTCCCATATAGAAGGGGGCGAATCTATTGCCATTAACCGGGCACAAATCCACACTCCGAGCTGCTACTGAGTTTTTCATAGAAAAACTCAATAAAACTGCTTCACCTGGGAATCAAACCCAGGACCTCCAGCGTAGCAGTCGCGCTTGGAATACACTAGACTAATAAGGCAGTATTCCACTGGTTGGATTCTGTGTTTAAATGTTTGCTTCAACATTGACACAATCTAAAGCTATTCATTTGCCCTTTTCTAAAAAGTTAACAATTTTGCAAAATAGCTAATGTGCGACGGGTCGTTGAGCTCCAAAAAAAATGTTTGAGCTACACAATGAATGATGTGTGCATGTCGTCAGTTTAAACAGGAAATCTCAAAGCTGTTATGACTCTTTCTTCAAAAGGCCTGTTCAGATTTTACTCTACATTGTAAAACAAACATTAACTATTAATATTATTATTATCTGGACTTTAAAATAGACTAGTTTGTCGAAGTTTGTTTCCACACTTCATCACAGAGCACGTCAAATAGGAAATGCCGGCGTAATCTAAAACTTTGACTTGTAAAAGCTTTTTTAAAGGATCTTTTAAAAGAAATACCTAATATCATTTAAGAATCAATGAATACAAGTTATTTAACTGCTGCAGTTAACTGAGCTAGTCATGCATAGCTATTACTTATGTAATCTGTGAGTAATTTATAACAACCGTGACCTGTAATGCTTCACTAGCAATCACAGCCTTGATCCTAAATCCTATGTAAAAAAATATATTAATTTAGTTATTCTGACTGCTTTATTAGTCTAGTGATCCTAAGCGCGACTGCTACGCTTGAGGTCCTTGGTTTGATCCACAGGACGAGCAAAACATTATCGGGTTTTTTGATAAAATTCTCAGTAGCAGCTCTGGATAATGGCAATGGGCTCGCCCCCTATTATATGAGAGCTAAACATACCAGCGAAGTGTGGGTGTTAGTCAACCTCTGCCTAACCCTTCAGGGAATACAGGCATGATGGTATGATTTAGTTACATATGGCTCCTGCACCCAAGAGTAATGTTTTTTGCAATATTTAAGTGGCAGGACGGGCTGAACTCTTTTTGAAAAGACTGGTCCATAACAGCAACGGACAGAGAGAAGTGGAAGTAGAGAGGGGAGGCCTATGCCCTGCATGGGGACACTACAGGCTTGTAATAAATAATAAGGCAGTGCTCCTGGACACAGCACATATCTTCTGGAGGTTCTTCTCGCTGGCCCTGACCAACTTCCCCATACATAGGCTAGTTTTATTATATTTTGAAATGTTTCTCAACATTTTTTTTTTATCTTTTATTCAAATATTTGAAAATATAAAAAGAAAATTGAAATAAATGATTAGGTATGAGGAGAAATCATTCACAAAGTCACACATATGAGTCATCAATGAGAAATGTTGTTGCCATTTACTATTAAAAAATTAAAATTTTTGACTTGTAAGTGTCATTAGAAGATTTACGCAGAAATGAATACTGTTGTTCTTTTTAATTATATACAACCTGTAGAGACAGCATTGGTTTGGTCATCAAGGTGGAATTTGCCAGTCAGACCTTAGCTGCCATGGGCTTGCAGCAAGCCAGGCAGGGGCTGGGGTACAGGGACTGTGCAGACTAGCCCAGAGATGAAGGTACTGAGAATCCTCATGAATCATCTGTTACCATAGCAGGGTGTGCTGGACATGTATCAACTAGAAAACCACGGCTATTCATTTGTCCCATATGGACATGACATTTATGACATTCATCACGTCTTGTTAACAGTAGACAATATTCCCTGCTATCCACTAACATATTAATAATTTTGAAACAAAACAGTACTGAAGTACTACAACGAACAAAGACTTTAACAGCAACAGGATGCATGCCTTTATTTTACTGATATTATGATGATTATAAAGTAGGTAAGTACTCTTTAGCAGTAGGTAGGTTAGTTACAATAGCCGAAACAAAATAAATTATTTGTCTGTGTATACAGGATGAAAATTTAGTCACCTGCACCCATTAAAGGGGTGACTCTACCTGTCATACTGACCAACTATCCCTATTTAACCCATTACAGATACAAGATAAAAAAAAATGACTTTTCATACATTCCAAATTGTGCTCTATTTACTTTGCATAGGAAGATATATTTATTTTTCATGAATAGAGTATGGGTTTCATAGAAAAAGTTGATTAGTATGATAGGTAGAATCACCCCTTTCACAGATGCATATAATTGCCTTGTGAGGGCAAAACAATAGATTTTGCATTGTATCTACAATATGGCGCTTGACAGGTTAATGTGTGCAGAAGACTAAATCAGCCCCTTCTATATATACTGTGTGTATGTTCCCTGTGGACTCCAAATGGGTCTCGAATAGAATAGAAGAGGTTAACCTGGCTTATAATGGTATATACCATGCTAGCACAGTGTAAATCAATTTTGCTTGCTGTAGTGGTGTTTATAAGTTACATCAAGTATTACAATATACAGCCTCAATGACTCACCATCGTAGTCTGTTGATCTGAAGTCGAGGGCAGCAGTAAGCACTCATTTTTTGAATGAACTGTATCCCTAGAGGGGCGTCTCTGTTTACTCCACTCATTTTCCAATATTTTTTTCGAAAAGTCCTCGCGAAACCTTCATGCACGAACCTCATTCAAGCCCGTTTACATTTACAACACCACACGCACTGTTTAAAAAACATTTCTTTTGTTTACATCGTCTCGGCAACAGCGAACTTTGATAGCGACCTTTATTATAAATTTACGTAATTTATATAAATGATTCGAGTGAAAAAGTTCTATAGAATTATCAACTTGTTAATACTTTTAACTTTAATTCAATATTATCGTAGTAATCTATGATTTTATCGATAAAATTATTATTTTATATCCTGATGTTCACGAGGACGACACGTCCACTACGGCTGGGTTCCGTCACTGTGTGCGTCTGCTATCTTTAGCCTTGACATTTCGTATGCGCTCGAATGAGTGTTGTAAAACAAGGTTAGACAATAGAGAATGCTCAAAAACTGTTGTTTTGCAATTTATTTACATCCAGTGACTCACGTCACTTGAATATTAATGTCAATTTGACGTTTATGACGTTACGTTTCGTTAAAGCGTCGTGAAGAATAACGTTTATAACTACAATGACTTCATTTCAATTCCACGATCTCTATTTACCAAAGGATTTAACCTTAGAGACACTGGTTTTTATTTTATACGTAATTTTTTATAATTACATTGATAAATTTATTGTAATTAGAATTTTTCGGAATAATCAGTTGTACTAGTTTCAATAAGGTATCACAGATGTCGTCACTGTAAATTGAAGTGCTGAAGTTCAGGTGGTAAACAAAATTACGTAAAGGGATTATTCAATACTAGCTAGTAGGTTTCCTGAGCCTTCCGCCCGCAGCTTCGCCCGCATGGACAGGAGCATTTTAACAATTTAGTTTTTTTCAGTTCAGGCGGGATATTGAAAATTATCTATAATAACATTATCTTTCCGTCCGCTTCTTTGACCCAATTTACCGAAATATAAAAATAGAAAGATGGATGGATATAAAATTCTTTCTTTTAAAAATAACAGATAATTATTTAATTTTAAATAATAACTAATATAATAATTTATAATATGTAACAGATAAAATTGTTATTAAATAGCAGCTGCAATTTTCTTTTTCGGAGTCATATTGCACGTTTCCACAGGCAAAAATCAGGATACACTGTAACTGTAAGACTTGTCTTAGTCACCTGTCACTATTGCATTCAGCAGAGATGGTATACATATATTATCAACCGACTTCGAAAAGGAGGAGGTTCTCAATTCGTCTGTATGTTTTTTTTTTTTTTTTTTTTTTTTTGTATGTTTGTAACGCGATATCTCCGCCAGTTGAGGACCGATTTTAATTATTGTTTTTTTGTTTGATAGGTCATACTTCAGAGGTGGTCCCGTTTAAATTTTATCGAAATCGGTTGAGCAGTTTTGAAAATATCAACAAAAATATAAAAATTGTTTACATCGATGATATTATCGTTTACTCTGAAACATCGCTGTCTTATTGGAGCAGTGCGTTTAGTTGGCTAACAAGTACTTCTAAACAAAACTTTCCACTCAAAATTACAAAATAAAATTACTTTTAACAAAAAAGTTAAACCGCCTTCAAAAAATAATAAAATAATTTTGTCTAAAACAGTTTGGGAAGTCGGTGGCGAAAATAAAAGACCCACTCAAATAGACGTCACCGACTTCCCAAACTGTTTTAGACAAAATTATTTTATTATTTTTTGAAGGCGGTTTAACTTTTTTGTTAAAAGTAATTTTCCCTTCAGATTTGGGATAATCTCCTTTTACCATTTGATAATTTAATTGCGTAGGAGATCACGCCTGTATTTCCCGAAGGGTTAGGCAGAGGTGTACTAATGTAGTACACCCACATTTCGCCGGTATGTTTAAGTCCCATGTAATAGGGGGTGAGCCTATTGCCGTTAACCGGGCACAAATCC
Source organism: Subacronicta megacephala (assembly GCA_958496365.1). NCBI lineage: Eukaryota > Metazoa > Arthropoda > Insecta > Lepidoptera > Noctuidae > Subacronicta > Subacronicta megacephala. The sequence continues at coordinate 208,800 of OY292541.1, read as the reverse complement.
AGACTCCGAGCTGCTACTGGGAATTTCATAGAAAAACCGAATAACACTTTGCTCGACCTGGGGAACCCAGGACCGGTTTACACAGGACAGGACAGGACCAGGACTGGGGAACCCAATCGAACCCAGGAACTCTCGCTTTGCAGTCGCACTTAGGACAACTAGACTAATGAGACCGTGAAACATACAGAAGTTTTGGAATTACATAAAAAAGTCTTCTTGTATAGTAATTTTATTATGTCTAGGGTGCTAAAATGATTCACAGATTCATTTCTGGTTCAAGTTTTTTAGGATTTTTGTACAATCTGAGTTCAGCTTATACTTGGCGTGTAGATATAGCACCAAAAGTGGTCATTTTAGCACTCCTGAAACATAATTTATTACTTACGGTTGTAGGTGTATTTTAAAAATATTAAAATTTTATGCGTTCCTTACGAAGTGCAATAAAAAAAGTAATAAACCTTTTTAATTAAACACTCGTGTACTTACATTGTATTTACATAATTAATCAATATATTATTAATGTCGCTAAACTTAAAAGGAGATGGTAGTTGGAGCTGTATATATTTTCTAAAATAAACATCATGTTTCTATTTGTAAGTATGTCTAGTATCTACTTTTTTTTATGGGATGGGGCAAACGAGCATACAGATCGCCTGATGAAGTTTTTATTTTTTTATTTTATTTTTTATTTGATCATGAACAATGTACATTGTGTTTGATTTGTGTGACATACATGCATACATAAAATTTAATTACATATTATGATAAAAACAATTATTATTACAGAAAACAAAAATCTTATAATGACATTTCGTGATTATTTGGTCTGACAATAATTAAAATACTAATTCTAGATTATAATATAAACAATAATTCAATGGATGGTAAGCGATCCATCCCGATCCCACCAGAGGAGTCACAAGTGCGTTGTCGGCCTATTCAAGGTTTGGGGCCTCCGGTATCCTCACTCACTCGGCGAAACACGACGTAAGCGTTGTTTGACGCTGGTTTTCTGTTACGCCGTGGTATCACTCCGGTAGAGCCTACCCATTCATGCCGAAGCATGGCTCTCCCACGATAAAAAGTTATAAGTAGGCACAAAATACTCTGCCTTCGCCAGGGGGATAGTCATCGACCTAGCTATAATTGGAACGAGGACCTCGCCCTCGGAGGGGTTTAACGAAAGGCTGGAACACTCTGTTAGGCTCTTGGTCGGGGAGCTCACCCCTAAGAAAATCCCGCAGTTTATATTAGCTACAGGGTTTAGCGGTGAACTCTGAAAATAGTCCGACTGCGGTCGCAGTGATATTATAGCCATAAACATCTAATAAAAGAAAAATTGGCTCTTGGTCTACATGTATTTGTTTTTTTAATCGGTAAGATCCATAGGATTTTATTCTCTACTAGCTTTCCGCCCACGGCTTCGCCCGCGTGGTTTATTGGCTTTTCTATACTAAAATATGTATGTATTATACATTATAAACATTCCTCTTGAATCACTCTATCTATTAAAAAAAACCGCATCAAAATCCGTTGCGTAGTTTCAAAGATTTAAGCATACAAAGGGATATAGGGACAGAGAAAGCGACTTTGTTTTATACTATGTAGTGATAAAAAGGGAGAAAGGAGAAAGGGAGAAAGACTATCTTATTAGTCTATTGGTTCTAAGCGCGGCTGCTATGCTAGAGTTCCTGGGTTCTCTCTGGAATTCTCAGTAGCTGCTCGGAGTCTGGATTTGTGTCTGGTTAAAGGCAATAGGCTCGCCCCCCATTGGGACCTAAATATACCGGCGAAATGTGGGTGTACATTACTACAACTCTGCCTAACCTTCGGGGAATACAGGCGTGGTGGTATGTTATGTTATGTATGTTAAAAAGGGAGGATAGCCATAATCTTATGCATGGTTATCCTATCTTTATACAACCACTAGCTTTCCGCCCACGGCTTCGCCCGTGTTTTTTTTGCGGACTTTTTTGCTATAAACCTCACGGAGCCCGAGACCTTTCCAACGAATGCAAAACCGTGGAAATCGGTTCGTGCGTTCTGGAGTTATAGTGTCAGGAAGGAAAACCCAAATTATTTTTATATAGTAGATGATCTGGGCGAAAGTTATGAGTAAGCATATTAACCGTGAAACAAACGTACAGAATACTTAAGTAATAATCTACAAGATAAATGAGAATATGTAGCTATGTAAACAAGTAGGTACTCTTGTATTGCATACAAAACACCGACATTGATTTTTGTATGTATAAAAATTAAATAATTTTTGCATAGCGCGACTTGGTGTTGGAGTTCATCCGGGTTGTATATACTATGTATGTGTGCAGTGATAGCCTAGTGATATGACCATTGGACTGCCATGTTTCGAGTTCACATCCAAGGCACGTACCTCTAAATTTTCGAAGTCATATTGTGCGTATCATCACGCATTTTAACGTAGCGTAACGTGGTTGACTACAGCCTAATCCTTTTGACTCTGAGAGGAGACCCAAACCCAGCAGTGGGATAATATTTGAGTTGGTGACTGGTGGGTTTTCTAGCGTTCATTAAAAACCTATGGGGCCCGTGTCCAACAGTGGACAGGATAGCGACGGTCGATGATTGCAATAAAGGCGTACTCTCCAGCTGAACTTGAAAGACAAGAATTGAATCTTCTCTCCCAATGCAAATAACTTGCACCTAGTATTTAGTAGTGTCTCGCTGACATGTCAACATGTTAGCATGAATGTGTCGTCACGACCGGGGAAGTACTACCCTCCCACAGAATATCGACGTCAAGTACCAGTATGCATACTGTTGCGTTTTGTACGGTGAGTGAGGAGCACCGGAAGCCTAATTCCGCCCTAAGTCCCCTTCTTTCTACAGCACATCTGCAGCTCCTTTGGTATTGCAGATGTCCATGGGCGGCGATGACTACTTACCATCAGGTAGCTCGCCTGCTCGTTTGCCGAGTTATCCCATAAAAAAACCCTAAGAATTTTTGTGTCAAGTTTCCCAGTAATGGAATCCCAAAATATTCTGCATCGAAAATGACGTAGATAATTAAATTAAGATGCGACGCGAACGTCTCACTATTACTAAACAACGTCACAGTTTTTATTACTTTGTTATTTAATTACTTATATTTAATACATTTTTATCGTGTTTAATTACCTATTTATTACACTGTTCGGGTTGTAGCGAATTGATAATTTATCTAGTTACGTCAAAGTAAATTATATATAAGTCTGGTGGTCTCAAGCGTGATTGCTACGCTAGAGGCCCTGGTTTCGATTCCCAGTAGCAGCTTGGAGTCTTGATATGTGTCTCAATGCATGGCACCTTAACATACCGGCGAAGTGTGGGTGTACATGAAGTATACCTCTGCCTAACCCTGCGGGGACTACAGGCGTGATGGTATATAAAAACTAGTTGCTAAAATTCGGTTTCGGCGTCGGTTGAAAATGTGTTCGGGTATTAGTATTTGCTCACGACTCGTCGTTATCATATCAGTCTATTGCCGTCCACTGCTGAACATAGGCCTCCCCCAAAGAGCGCCAACCATCCCGGTGTTGAGCAGCTCGCATCCATCCGCTGCCAGCCACCTTCTTCAAATAGTCGGTCGATCGTGTCGCAGGGCGTCCCACACTACGCTTGACCAAACGCGGTAGTCCACTCTTCTTAATTATTGTACAGACTGTCCCTGACCTCATCAGCGGGCCCTATCAGAATATCAGCGCTGCAGCAGTGCTGAGATAAGGACCCATTTTTTTTTCATTTGTTGTAATTGTAGTTCCTGGTTTTTTTGACCTATGGTTAATTGTGCGTCGTTTTGGGCGAAAAGAAATGTTTTTTCTTTCTTTTCTTTTCTTTCTTTCCATTCTGACAGAACTCAAGATAATTTTCATTGATTTTGGTGTTCGTTTTTTTTAACCCCCGACGCAACGCAACAAAATACGGGGTGTTATAAGTTTGATGTGTCTGTGTGTGTGTCTATCCGTGGCATCGTAGCTCCCGAACGGATGAACCGATTTTGATTTAGTTTGTTTGAAAGGTAAATAATAGGTCGGGGGTGTTCTTAGCTATGTTTGATGAAAATCGGTCGAGATATATTGCAATGTAAATGTTTGTATGATGTATTGTGTAAACTTTATTTCTTCACTGTAACACTTGTCTGCTCCAACAACGTCTATGCTTCTGCAGACACGGCCGGCCCTCTTCCTCTCTGTATCTCTGTCTTGTCGCCAGAGGCTCCAGGCGGTGGTGATGATGAGCGCGGCGGTGCTGGCGACGGTGAGCGTGCGCCGCGCAGGCTGGCTCGACCGCGTCGTCGCATACTACAAAAACAACTTCTTCAAAGACGTCGAGAAATACGCGCCCATCAAGATTAATGGTGATTATGACGTGGTTATAACATAATACACAACAGACAAACAACAAACAGATACTGCCCTAAAACCTAATCCACAAAAGGTATAGACAGGCAGACGGAAACATATAGATTGACATAGTTCATTGTTTTATGGGACTCGGCAAACGAGCAGACCATGGACATCTGTAAAACAAAAGGAGTTGTAGATGCGTTGCCGAGCCTATTTAAGGAAAAGAGAGGAAGGGCAGACTGAGGGAGGAAATGGGCCTCCGGCGCTCCACACTCACCGTACGAAACGCAACAGTATGCATACTGCTACTTGACGTCGATATTCTGTGGGAGAGTAATACTTCCCGGGCGAGCCGACCCATTTATTCTGGCACGTAGACTTCCCAGCACGACACTACTACAACATATAGAGCGTGACAGACGGGCGCACATCATTTTGAAACATAGTATATAGTGTTTCATGTCTTTCAGCCGAAATCCGTCCGAAGCCAGCTGGCTACGTTGACTCTAAGCAGTGGGACTACGACTCTGTCATACGGCTGCTGACGCTCATTAGACAGAGCGAGAACGCGGTACCCGTGCAGAGGGCGCTGCGCCGCATGATGAAGCCCACCAGACGCATCATGATGAGCATGAAGGACAGCATGAAACACTTCCCCAGTTTGACCAAAGTAAGACACCCTAAAAATTGAAGCTAGGTGACAAATTTCCTGAGACATGCGTCGTCAGCGACGTCGGTTGAAGTAAATGCGACGTTTCCGGACTTCACTCCACATGGACCACATCTAAGGACACAAGACTTCGCCTGACGTCACTCGCTACAGACATAAGTCGCGCGATGTCGCCAGATATTATGTCAAGGGAAATCTCCTAGCTTCTCTTGACATGGCGTAGGACATTTGTCCCTTCGTTTATCCCTGGCTTAACTGTATACATATACCTGTACTCCCTTAAAGTTACCGTGAGATTCTGCCAGAACTGACCACGCAACTTCAACCCTCAACTCCTCTTAGAATGAGACCTGCACTGGACAGCGTGGTGGACTATAGACGGTTGGCAGATTTCACACACCGATGAGGAAATCTCTCAGGCATGCATTTCGTGTTGTTGTCTTTCACCGTTATTGTGAATCGTACGTGCCATGTGTTCGAATGAACAGTTCAAAGTTCACAATTAAGAGTTCTGACGTCTAGCGCAAGGCACTGAAAAGATCTATACTAAAAGGACCATAGGTCTCAGGCATTTTTGACATATTCTTATAAGTGCAGTGATATCCAATAGTGACCATCAGACCACCAAGTGAAAGGTCGCGAGCTCAAATCCAAGGCCTTTGATTTTTCGAAGATAAGTGTGTTTAAGCACTTAAACGGTGAAGAAAAACATCGTGAGGAAACCTGCATGCCTGAGAGATTTTCTCGACGGCGTGTGAAGTCTGGCAACCTGCAGTAGGCTAGCGTGGTTGTCTATAGCCTAATTCTGTGAGATGATAACATAACATACCATTACGCCTGTATTCCCTAGGGGTTAGGCAGAGGTGTACTAAAGTACACCCACATTTCGCCGGTATGTCCCATTTACTAGGGGGCGAGCCTATTGCCATTAACCGGGTACAAATCCAGACTCCGAGCTGTTACTGGGAATTTCATAGAAAAACCCAATAACACTTGGACCTCTAGCGTAGCAGTCGCGCTTAGGATCACTAGACTAATGAGGCTGCTGGACCAAGGCCTCTCATGCATCTTCCATTCGTTTCTGCTCTGGGCTACTCTAGACCATTTCTTTCCCGGTGCCTGCACTATGTCATCGCGGGTTTATGATGACTTATAATTGACCAGCATGAGAAGAACACGTTCTACTACGATGTGGAGTACTCCGACGATGACTACAATGAGGCGCCTCCGCCGCCATCCATCCCTGAGGAAGACGTGGTGCTGGTGGTCTCCAACCCTGTGGAGGCCCGCCTGCCCAGCGCCAGGATCAGCGTCAAGCTACTCAGGTATCTTCCACCTTCTATGGATTCTGTACGACAGTTGATACCATTGTATTGCCAAAAGTTCAACCCCTAGGCAAACTGTGTGGTGATAGGACAGAATCAGACAGTGTCTGAATAAAATTATAATAATTATTATATACCGTGGAAGAGCCACGCTTCGGCACGAATGGGCTATCCCTCTTTTTTATAGAGTGAAAAATCTTATGGATCCTTCCGATTAAAAACTGCACTTAATGGGGAAGTGCCTTATAGGCTATGGGACTTGTAACTATAGACCAAGAGCCTAACAGACTATTCCAGCCTTTCGTTAAACCCCTTAGAGGGCGAGGTCATCGTTCCAATTATAGCTGGGTCGATGACTATCCCCCTGACGGAGGTTGATAATTATGTGCCTATTAATTTTAACGATGGGAGAGCCATGCTTCGGGACGAATAGGAAAACTGGCGGGAAACAACGCTTACGTTGTGTTTCGCCGAGTCAGTGATGATATCGGAGGCCCAAACCTTTAAATGGACGCACGTGCATGCAACGCACTTTCGATTCCTCCGGTGTTGCAGGCGTCGATAGGCGGCGGTAAACGCTTACTATTAGGCGATCCGTCTGCTCATTTGGCCCAAAAAATATCCTCAGTTCCTTTCAGATAGGTATCTCGTAAGAGATACATCTGACTAGCTCAATGTTCATGACGAAAGTTTAAAAACTACGAAAAAAACAACTAAAAAGAACTTTTTCGTAGTTGGGTTTTAGATTTTAAGTAAGCATTGTATTTCCCGGGTAACATATTATTAGTAGGAAGAAGATAAAAAGAACAGTGAAAGAAAATATGTCCCTATATTTTACTAGACTTTAGTAACTAATTTAATTTTTCAGGGAAATTTTGGTTGCTCGGGCATCTGCTGCGAGACATATGCCTTCAACGGCTAAATCTGTGATGTAAGTTAACAACATTTGGCACATCCATCCTAAGGTACTTCAGATCTAGGTAGAACAGTATGTTATAGTAAGTGCGATACATCCTACATCCAACCCTCACTCAACAATCACCATCATAGGCAAACACGTACAAATTGTAAATTTTTCTGGAACCTGGAATGGCTGCGACTCACACAGTCATACTACAGCCGTATTTTGACGCAGGGAGCTAGCCTTGGACCAATTTTATTTAATGAACTCACGACTCGCTGGCTTACACAAAATGTGCAATGAAATATTATAATAAATATTTATTTTTATTTTAGACCGTGGAAGCCGATGAACAAGACACAGCCCGCTACCGCTGATGGTATGACATCATACGTCATCATTTTTGTAGTACATTATAGAGTGATCAACACTTAGTTCATTACAGTGATTTTTGAAATTAAGAGCTCGTACAATATACTTAGAGATTTTACAAAATAGCATAAAACACAGCTCCTCCATAATGGCTTAGGTATAAATACATAACGTGGTGATGACGATGCGGACGCACTCGAATGCCTCCAACCTCCAACCAGATATCCAGTTGACCAACCGTGACGTCACTGGCAATGACATCAGCTGGTCTTGCACGGGGATTTGCATAACTTTTTTTATGCAACTAAGGTGGCAAAAAAGCATACGGCCCGGCTGATGGTAAGCGGTTACCGTAGCTTGCGCGTTGTCGAACCTGTGGAAAAGGGAGGATTAGGAAGGGGACTGAGAGAGGAATTAGGCCTCCAGCGCTCCAAAATTAAGAGGAGTCTGTTCTTCCGAGAAGTGAAACAACAATACATTTGCAACATTTTCGCGCGTATTTCGTGTTCCGAAATTTGGAGATAACTCTTTTAAAATAGTTATTATGTAGATTTTTTTTTTGTAAAAGGATATTCATGATATTATCTGGGTTCCCCATGAGTCAAAATGGTATTGATACATTATCTTGAAATACTAGGAAAAGTTGGGACATGATTAGTAATTTTCGAGCTCGTGTAACTTTTTAACCGTGTATTGAAATGAAGTTTAACGTTCAGGGAACACGTATTATAGAGATAAGATTGTAACTGCAAATCTGCAACTTTCATTGGTTAAAATTCAAGATAGGACCAAACTATTGAAATAGAACTACTTTTTACGGATTTTATCGCGTTATATTGATATTTTTCAAATTCCCGACGTTTCGGATCCTTTACAGCATCCATGGTCACAGGTGGATGTAAAAAGTAGTTTTATTTCAATGTCTAATATTCGCGTCAGTGTTAGAACACAGTAGGACCAAACTACTTTACACGACTATCCTCTTAAAACGAATTAGTTGAATAGCATCGTTTGCAGGGGACTCTGCCACCGACGCGACTGACAAGGGGGGCGCAGCCTCGGGCGGCGGGGGGGACCCCACCCCGGCCGGCACCACCGGGGCCGAGGGGGGCAGCAGCCCTGACGACCAGGCCACTACCGCAGCAAATTGATTCCAATTTAATAGTTCTAAATAAATATTTATAATATTATCTCTTTTTTTTAAAAAAAAAGCTTATCAGCAATGTGCGTCACACACACATTACTAGTATTCTTGTTAACCCCTCGTGCTAAGCTAAATCGTGGGTTAAGAACCAGAGTAGCGTAAGATCAAAAAAAAAAAAAATTTTCACCATTCGCTTTTTTAATCCCCATATTTTTATGTGCCAAAAAACTGGAGCGATGTAGTGTGTAGATTGCTTAGTACAAAAATAACGTATCATTAAAAATGATTTTTGTTTAGGTACTGCCAAAATGAAGTGTTTTTACTTACAATAATCATGACATTATTTTGTCAAAAAAGTTACGAGCACAACGATCGAAATTCGATAAATACGGAGCGAACAGGACACCGAAGATGCCTTCAATGTAATCGCTCAAATAACGTATCTAATCATACGTTTTTAACGCAGAATGTTTAATTATGTAACCTCGGTTTGTTTCGTGCAAAATAAGCGTAAAGTACCGTTACTGAAGGCCATTTTAATGGAAGTTCCTTTGCATTCCATACATTATAGAATTTATGCAACAGCCAAAATGACGATGTCAACCCTTTTTTTAATAAAATCATTTTTTGATTGCCCAAAAAGTTACACTATTCTGTAGCCCTTAATTAAACAAAGCTTTATTATTAGTTAAAAATCAGATATCTAACTACTATAGATTTTGTCATGAGAGAGCTATAAGATAACGGTAGTTAAATTTGAGTTGTTTTTCGGCTCTCCTTTGAAGTTGTCATTTTGCCCTTAAGCTAGTCTGGTTCTTAACCCCCGAAATGCTTGTGTTACGAGTGGGTTCACGATCACGTCGGTAGTGCAATGGTTGGGGTTCTAACCGGCAACCACATGATCGCAAGTCCGATGCCCTAGCCATTAGGCTACCGCCGCTTCATCTGAAATAATATTTCCCACCTATTTTAAGTGCCTATGTATTTTACAAAAAAAAAGTGTGTAAGCGTTATATATACATTATCTAGTACCCACAGTACGATTACAAAATACGGATGCACTCGTGGTCTCTCCCTGGCAGCCTGAGTTTCCTATTCACTCACAATTATTTATACTGCTTTTTTGCATACTTATATGTAGGTTTAAATCAATATAATTTTGATAATAAGTATCTGTTTCGTATGCATATTTCGAAATGTCTTCATATGGAAGAAGAAGAAAGAAAGAAAACACATTTATTGAGACAAGGAGACAACACACAGATAAAATTTACAGTCACAGTTAAAAATCAATTACAGTCACAGTTAAAAATCAATTGCTGTTCGTTGGTCTCGCTAAAACTCTAGAACGGCTAGACCGATTTGGCCAATATTGGTTTTGAAATATTTGTTTGTAAGTCTAGGGAATGATTAAGCGGTGAGAAACTATTGAACTCGGTGACGCTGCGATCGAGTTTGGGCAGGACAACGTCGGTCCACTAGTTTGAAATAAAAACATTTGATTTGATTGATTGAAGCGCCATGGTATGTATATGTTATGTATTAACAATATTGTGTTATGTATCTGCCACCTGTCAGTTTGTGTGCCGGCGTCGCGGCGTTCACTCAACGCACCGAAGTGCAGTGACTATAATAACTTATTTTATAATTTATTTGAGTAATTTTGTTTGGTAAGTTTATTTTAATTTTTATATTACATACCTAATCTACTTTCAATTCATATTTAATTATTTACTAATATATATTTTTTTAATTTTGGTATTCTTGAGGAAAAAAAAATTTAAAAAATATTAGTGTACATACTTATAACAATAAATTTCATTATGAATAATTGCAAAAATGGCAAACAATATAAATCATAATTATATTATTTTACGCCTGTATTAAAATACGAGTATTTCTTACTTTTCCAAAATTTAAAAAAATATTTATACTTGTAGTGGCTCGCTGATTCACACGCGTCCCAAGATGATTTATCACTACATAGTTTAAAACAAAGTCGCTTCCCGCTGTCTGTCTGTCTCTATGTATGCTTAGATCTTTAAACTACGCAACTAATTTTGATGCGGTTTTTTTAATAGATAGAGCGATTCAAATGAAGGTTTATAGGTATAAAATATACATAATTTATAGTATAGAAAATTCAAGATAACACGCGGGCGAAGCCGAGGGCGGAAGGCTAGTATTACTATAGGTATTAGTATAAATTGGCTTCTAGGCGGAGTATGAACATGAAACATGCACTAGACATTTAGAAATCCAGAAATTGGCTGATTTTTTTTACACTTTATCACGCTTGTATTCCCGGAATGGTTAGGCAGAGGTGTACTAATGTACACCCACATTTCGCCGGTATGTTTAGGTCCCATGTAATGGAGGCTCGCCTATTTATTTATAAGTTTTATATTAGTAAGTTTTTGTACATGTGTGATGTGGTGATTGTTTGCATGTACTCAGCATTTCCTCTACTCTAGTATAAAAGCCACACAGCTGCGATAACAACACTCAGCTCTTTTAAAATTATTAACTTACAGTTTTGCTATTCATTAAAAAACGGTACTAGAATACTATATTGTGAATGTCTTTCATGATTTTTACTTCAATATGCTATATATACGTAGGACTTAAATAGTTGTCTTTCGAGCGTATGGCACCCGTGGGTTGCAGCTGAATATCAGCGTCAGTGGTACCTAGCATCACTGACATAATGCTGAGCTGTGGCCCTTTTGGCACAATTAGGTACTTTATAAAGGCATTTATCTTGTTAGTTTGTTAGTCTTAAGTAACTATAGTTAAGGTTTTATATATGCTATTAGTTTTTGTGCCAATTAACACATTTTCTTTCTTCTTTCTATTGCCATTAACCAGGCACAAATCCAGACTCCGAGCTGCTACTGAGAGCTTCAAAGAAAAATCAATAACACTGGTCGACCTGGGAATCGAACCCAGGACCTATAGCGTTGCAGTTGCTCTTGGGACCACTAGAGGCAGTCTAGTGGTCCAAAACGCGCGCTTAGTATTTTTTTTAAATAATGATCCAAAATTTAAAAAAATCGCTGTCTCAAAATTAACGTACCTTATTAAAAGGTATTTAGAATGGTATGTAGTATTAGTATTATGTATTATTAGGCTGTGGTCTAAATTATGCAGTGTTGATTACATTAATTGTTTTGTTAGGTACATACTAGTTGCGGCTCGCGGGTTCACTTGTGTCCTAAAGGATTTATTTACTATAAGTAACTCGGTTTCTAGGCGGTGTTTCAACATGAAACATGCATAAGACCTCCAGCAATACAACAGTGAAAACTTCATCCTATTTCGTGCAGTAGATTTTGTGTTTCGCCTGGTGCACATACAGACAGGAAAACAAGAATTTAAAAGATCATTTGTTTTGGCTTCACATTGTACAGACGCCAGCAGGTCAAGGTATACATAACATACCATCACGCCTGTATTCCCCGAAGGGTTAGGCAGAGGTGTACTTAATGTACACCCACAGTTCGCCGGTATGTTTAGGTCCCATGTAATAGGGGGCGAGCCTATTGCCATTCACCGGGCACAAATCCAGACTCCGAGCTGCTACTGAGAATTTCATAGAAAAACCCAATAACACTTTGCTCGACCTGGGGATCGAACCCAAGACCTCTAGCATAGCAGTCGCGATTGGGACCACTAGACTAACGAGGCAGTAAAATATTATTATTAAGTAACTACTTAAATATGAAATATGATTTAATTTCATACGAGTAACTAAAAACTGCAAGCAAAGCATGTTCGATTGGCGTCACACAACGCGCCCACGCGGGTTAAAAGAACCAATATAAGCATCTTATATTGTGGTTAAGTTATCACTTACGAAATAGTATTTTTTTGAACGCGGTGCGAGCGTTGTGCGAGTGCGGTGCGAGCATTATTCGAGTGCGTTTCGGATGGGGTGCGAGTGCGGTTCGAACGTGGAACAAGCGCGATTCGAGTGCGATTCGAGCGTGGCGTGAGCGCGGTGCGAGTGCGGCTAGAGCGTGATTCGAGTGTGGTGCGAGCGCGATTCAATCGCGATTCGAGCATGTTGCGAGCGCGATGCGAGGCTTGGCTCGTGTTATTTTGAGTCTCAAGCTCAATGACGAGTTGATAGTTCAAGGCTAAGCATTGTTAGTGATTTGTGCACAATATGACATCACAACGTCGTAAAACGTTTACCATTGAAAAGTGCCACTTGTCTTTATCTTTTTTATTAAAAAATACCTACACTGAAGTAATATAGAGAAAAACTACAAATTGACACAACGATTTGTAGTTTTTCTCTATACTTGTTTAAACTAAAAACTCATTTATTTTCTATGACGTCCGCATCGGACCTATTACTGATCTACGTGTTTCAAATCAAATCAAAACAAATGTTTTTATTTCAAATAAGCTTTTAGAAGCGTTCATAAAAAACATTATCATTGACTCTACTTAGTTGACTGCCTCATTAGTCTAGTGGTCCTAAGCGCGACTGCTACGCTAGAGGTCCTGGGTTCGATCCCCAGGTCGAGCAAAGTGTTATTGGGTTTCTCTATGAAATTCCCAGTAGCAGCTCGGAGTCTGGATTTGTACCCCCTATTACATGGGACCTAAACATACCGGCGAAATGTGGGTGTACATTAGTACACCTCTGCCTAACCCTTCGGGGAATACAGGCGTGATGGTATGTATGTATCTACTTAGTTGCACGGTTCTAAAATGTTTATCCCATGGAGAAGAATCCGGCAAGAAACTCCATGGACACTCTTTTAAAATAAAAGATTTTACATTATTCACTTTACATTAGGGCGATAAGTTTATCTTCGATTAAAACAATAAACAAATTATGTCACATTCCAGATACTCAATGTTAATTTATTTAATTTGGAAGTAAGAACCTATGTGGATTGGAAATATCTAAAATAATTAGTTCTTGACCTACGAATAAAAAAAAATAATTCGTAGGTCATCAAAAGTCTACTTTTTTTTGCATTATCTAACTACTTACATAATGATATATTGGCGTTTTGTCGAACTGGCCACTTTGATCTCAAATAATCACGAATTCCAAACACTGCCTCATTAGTCTAGTGGTCCTAAGCGCGACTGCTACGCTACGGGTCCTGATTTCGATCCCCAGGTCGAGCAGTGTTATTGGTTTTATCAAGAAATTCTCAGTAGCAGCTCGGAGGCTGGATTTGTACCCGGTTAATAGCAATAGGCTCGCTCCCTATTACATGGGACCTAAAAATACCGACGAAGTGTGGGTGTACACACGTACATCTCTGTCTAACCATTCGGGGAATACAGGTGTGATGGTATGTTATTTTATGTTCCAAATACAAAATGTAGTGAACTGAGATGTTTGAAAAATGATCAGAATACCTTACGTTCGTGCGTTACGGCACGCATGCGCTCGCGCGGGAGTCACGAGCGCGTGCCGGAATGTGCGCGAGCGCAACCGTACGGTCTAGCCTCCTACACTATACACTTGAAAAAAAATCTGCGTTTTCCTACAAAAGTGCAATACCTACACGGTCAAAAATGTATGGAACTGCAGATTTTTTTATAACCGACGAAAATTTTCAAAGCCAGGTCCAGAATTATGTACTGGATTCATAGTAAGCGGTTGAGCGTTGATGTCCCTTCCACCCTGTATATTTAATTTTTTGTGCGATCCTCTGTCAGAAGTTTGAAGTGTCATTAATATCTAGGTAATATAAGATGTTTATAAATAAAAACTTAAACCCTACTACCAAAGAAATCAACTGAAAAGCATCAGCAACAAGATATTTTCCTTTGTCCAGGAACAGTGGTTTTCGGTTTGTGGCTAGCCGCTGCTGTTATAAATATTTAAGTTGGCAGTCACAAGCCATAGTGACAGTGGCAACTTTATAATCTTAGCATGAAAAATGCCTAAAAATACAAAAAGATGAGCTTGTTTTATAAGTGTACATACGTGTAGCTGTGATTAATAAACGTAACTACAATAAGCAAATAAATAAAAACAAATATTAAGCAATATATATATATATATATATAAATAATATGGAAAAATGGAGAATCCATCGATAATATTTATATAAACTGGGAAAGTCCTTGACGAAGATGTACCAAACCAAACGAAACCAGTATATTATGCTGGCCTTGTATTGTAGGTAAAACCTTTACAATGGGATGTCAGTCTAAACTGGATTTGTATAAATTGATATGTGTAGCCGTGTGTACGACCGGCTAAACGTCAAACTATACAAAACCAGTTTACGCTGGCCAGTTATTCGTGGATATATTCTATGACAGGACAAAGATGTTAGGTAGGTACCTAAGATTCCTTATTTCAACGGTCACCTCTCACAAATAATATTATGAGCCATTCCATTTGCATATTTAATCACTAATGTCACATTGTCAAATTACATCTAAAGTTGAGTAAATCAACAAGTGCTTAGTTTGTACCTAGTACGTCTACTTACTAAGTAGGTAGGTATTAGTCATTCTATGTTTGGACTTTGGTTTAATACCTCCACCTCTGAGTTCGTTTCGGCGTCTCTTCTAGGTCAGATCTATTTACAGAAATAAAATATCATTTATGTACTAATCATTTAAGCTCCGCTGATCGTGGTCAGTTTATTAATGGGGAACCATTCTAGCATTTTGATAACTGATAATAGCATATTTCAATTCCGATGGTCATACGAACACTTGCGATAATCGTAAGTGTTAGTCAGAAACCCAAAAAACCTGACTACCAGTCATAACATGCCATCACGCCTGTATTCCCCGAAGGGTTAGGCAGAGGTGTACAAATGTACACCCACATTTCGCCGGTATGTTTAGGTCCCATGAAATGGGGGGTGAGCCTTTTGCAATTAACCGGGCACAAATCTAGACTCGGAGCTGCTACTGAGAATTCCACAGAAAAACCCAATAACACTTTGCCCGACCTGGGGATCGAACCCAGGACCTCTAGCGTAGTAGTCGCGCTTAGGTCCACTAGATTAATGAGGCTGTCTAGCATTTTCATAACTGAGAATAATAATAATATAGCCTTTTTATTTCCCCAATAAATTCAATTACAATTTAATTCTTATTAACTATATCATGAATATTTATTACATTTGATTATTAATTCTATACTTTTATAATACATTAGTTATTGTTTATTCGATGATTATTAGGGAACTCTCTACGAGTATAGGCCTCCTCCAATAATCTCCACTCAGATCTGTCCTGGGCCATCATTACCCAACTGTCTCCAGCAATCAGCAGCATCAACTGAGAATAGCATATTTTAATTCCGATTGTCATTACGAACATCTATGACGAGAAGTTAGAGGTAGTCAGAAAGCCAAAAAGCCTGACAACCAGTTGGTACTTCGAATATCGGTGTTACCCAGAAACAGTTGTGGAGGTGTAATGGCACGCTATGTGTAAAATACTAATATTTAAGCGTCGGTAGCCTAATGGCTAGGGCGTCGGACTTGCGATCATATGGTTGCCGGTTCGAACCCCACCTATTGCACTACCGACGTGAACCCACTCGTAACACAAGCATTTAGCTTAGCACGAGGGGTTAACAAGAATACTAGTAGTGTGCGACCCACATTGCTAGTAAACTTAAAAAAAAAAAACAAATTTAGCCGCAACTAAACCTGTTGTGGTAGGGCCACGCTGTTCGCAGCATGAATGGGCCGGCTTGACCGGGGAAGTACCACACTCTCGCAGGAAACCGACGTCCGAGTTGTAGCGTTTCGTTACTGCGCTTCGTCCGGTGAGCGAGAGGGCCGGATGCCCAATTCCTCCCCCAATCCCCTTCCTTCTCCTTTTCTCCTTCCCTTCCCTTTCCCTAAATAGGCTCGGCAACGCATCTGCAACTCCTTTGGTTTTGCAGATGTCCATGGGCGGCGATGACTACTTACCATCAGGTAGCTCGCCTGCTCGTTTGCCGAGTAATCCCATAAAAAAATAAACTACATAGTTATACCACAGTAGACTGGAAGCCCAACATACTTAGTTGTAAAAAGGCAGTAGGTACACTTCTGCCTACCTCAAAGAATACAGGCGTTATATTCGCCAAGAAATAATTCACAATAGATCGTTGAATGGAGTCGACAAGTACTATAGTGATATAAACTTGTGCTTATATGTTAAACAGAGCCATTCAACAGGCTGGCATCGAACCAAGTGCCCTCCTAATGCGTTATGCTGGTCCTACATCCGCAATCATAGATATGAATGAACCATTTAACGGTTACTTGTACATACTGCTACATATGTCATATCAAGTTATAATATAACCAGTTTAGACTGACCTCCCATTGTAAACGTTTTCCGCAGAATTCAAGGCCAGCATATACTGGTTTTGTATAGCTTGATGTCTTGGTGTATGCCGTGAGTACCAGTACCTTACCATCCCACTGTTGGGCAAAGGATGCAGCTATTGAATCACAGATTGGATGGTTAACTATAGTATATTTACAATTAACATTAACTTCAAGAAATAAGTAATAGAGTGGATAATACCTCCCTCTGAAATTCAGTAATAATAATAAGAAAGAAATGATTTTTTTATTGAAAGAAAATTTCCTAGTGAAAGAAAAATTCGGCCTCAGGCATGGTTTGAACCTGCGTCCCTCTAGTTAAATACACAGTCTCGGTAGCTTAGTTGGTAAAGCGTTTAGTATACATATCCACAGGGACGCAGGTTCAAACCCTGCCTGAGGCCGAATTTTTCTTTCAATAGGAAATTTTCTTTCAATAGAAAATTCATATCTTTGTGAATATTTCGCTTTATTTAATGCTCAAATATAATAAAAATAAGCAGTAATAATAATAATGGCATTGTTATTGGTTACAAGTGAACATGACAGACATTTTCCTACCTAAACTCGATCTCAACGCCATCTACCGGCTACAATTGTGATTCTACGTTATCCAGGGATGAAAATTTCATCAAAATCCTTCAGCTTCAGCATCAATAGCCCCATCCCTTTCTTATTTTTCACCACCTAAAACTTCATTATCGCTGATTTTCGCTGCTATACGTCCTCAGAGAATCGAACACGACACCTCACACTCAACAGCCACTCTTTTGACCACTAGACCTACAAGTTGAACATAATTATTAAATGAGAAATATTTATTCATCATTTGTTTAAATATTTAAACATTAGTAAAACATGTAGTTTTTATTATATGTTTATTTTGCATAAACGATATAACCAGTACATATTCATCAGTGTATTGAATCTACGTAAACGCAACGGACGAAGGAAAATAATTATTCAGCCAACAACTTTATTTTTAATCAGGTATTACATAACATACCATTATTTTAAAAAAGTTATTAAATTATCTCGGACATTATTCATATTTAAGTTGACCTGTCCTAACGGACGACACGCATACATCAGTCATCGTGTAGCTCAACCATTTTATAGGGAGCTCAACGACCCGTCGCACAACGATACCAGATCAGCAAGACATTTGTGTAGGTTGTAAGACAATACTCAAAGCTGGCATAAAAACTTTTTAAGAATAATTCTGACATACCTAGGGTTGCCATCCGTCCGGGACTGTCCGGGACTCGTCCTAGTTTAGAGGGCGTCCGGGGAGCGTCCGGTTGGGGTTTCATTTGTAGTCGGGGCTTAAAACGTTGTATGTCATCCATCGCTGCCGGACATGCTATCACGCCTGTATTCCCCGAAGGGTTAGGCAGACGTGCACTCACATTTCGGTATGTTTAGGTCCCATGTAATAGACGGCGAGCCTATTGCCATTAACCGGGCACACATCCTGACTCCGAGCTGCTACTGAGAATTTCATAGAAAACCCCAATCACACTTTGCGCGACCTGAGGATCGAACCCAGGACCTCTAGCACAGCAGTCGGGCTTAGGACCACTAGACTAATAACGCAGTCAGTCGCTTCCAGACGATATAAAAATTTAAGCTATGCTTTTTATATTTACTTGATCCTCAGATTATTAATCTGAGACTTGATCCTATTTAAAGTTCATTCATTTGTAATTAATTATTATGCTTGAAAATTTGCATGGCGTGAGCCTGAGTATGGCGACATAATATATTCTTAGTTGTAACACCTGTATACCTACCCATATTCTGCAAATAAAGAATTTGATTTGATTTTTTATTTTGCTGAGTAACTTTAATAAAACACGGTAGACATGTCCAGGGTCAAAGGTCCAAAATCCAGGTTTTTCACGTTTCTTGTCCTGGGACCTCATTTAAGAGTAGTGTCCTTCGCGAACGCAACAATGTTGCAATGTTGTCGCTATCTCTATCCCTCACGATACGAACGCGTGCCCGAGAGGTGAAACAACAATACATTCGCAACATTTTCGCGCGTATTTCTTGGTCCGAAATTTGGAGATTACTCTTTTATTATAGTTATTACGTAGAGATTCCTTTTTTTTAACGGACTAGAAATTTCGAAAAGGAGGAGATTACTACATTCGTCTGTATATATATTTTTTTCTATGTATGTTCACCGATTTCTCCGTCAATTGCGGACCGATTATGAAAATTCTTTTTTTTGTTTGAAAGGATATACTGTCAAGTTGGTCCCATTGTCAGCCAATTAGGATCTGATGATGGGATCCTGGAGAAATCGAGGGAACTCTTCAAATATTATAGGCAAACCTGTAATACTTTTGATTTTTTTAAAGTAACTCGTGCATTTTCTCTCGGAAAGCATCATTTGGTCAAGTGAAACTGTTGATGGAGACCACGGATCACCTCTAATGTATATTTCCCCATTATTCAAAAACAGTGCAATCAATTTGGAAAAGTACAGTTCGCACTAGGAGTCTCGTGAATTTGCTCTGACTTCCGAAACTGTTTTACACATACCTAACATTATTTTTTAAAGGCGGTTTTACTTTTTTATTTAAAATTATTTTATGTAAAAGGATATTCATTATATTATCTGAGTTCCCCATGAGTCGAAATGGTTCTGTATTGATACATTATCTTAAAATATTAGATCTAGCATAAAGTTGGGTCGTTTCCATCGAAAATTACCAATCTTTGAGCTCATGTAACTTTATAACCGTGTATTGAAATCAAGTTTTACGTTCAAGGAACACGTATTTTAATGATATTACTATATTTAAGATTATTACTACAAAATTTCAAAGTCTTTAATTGGATAAGATTCAAGATAGGATCAAATTACTTTTGTATCGGGCGCGGAGCGGGTTGGCAACTAAAGAAACACTGCTGCCTACAGACGATCAATAATAATTTTTCACACCATTAGCAATATTTTTAATGAACGTTAGTAGAATTCACAATTTATAACGCGGAAGTGCGAATTCAGTATCGTACAAAAATAATTGTCAAATTACGTAATACTAAGTTTAAGTACTTTAAACTCATCACTTAGTGAGATGAGGTGACTTTTTTGGTACTTGCTACTTTATTTATACAGATTGATGTTACTTGAATATATTATGCAATGCAAAAGCCATTTTTTGGTGATGCGAAATGAAAATTGATAAAATTAAAAAAATTCAAAAACCTCTTACCTCAACCGATTTTCATCATACATGCGAATAACACTTCCGTAGTCGGAGGTGTTCTTCACCTTTCGAACAAAAAAAAATATCAAAATCGGTTCATCCGTTCGGGAGCTACGACGCCACAGACAGACCCATACAGACATGTCCAAACACAGACATGTCCAATTTATAACACCCGTTGTTTTTGCATCGGGGATTAAAAAAAATGGATATTCGTATTGGTATCTTCGGTTCATCAGCATCATATCAGCCTATCGCCGTCCACTGCTGAACGTAGGCCTCCCCCAAAGAGCGCCAACCATCCCGGTGTGTGGCAGCTCGCATCCATCCGCTGCCAGCCACCTTCTACAAATCGTCAGTCCATCGTATCGCAGGAACTGTAAATGTACGAGTAAGCACATTGCAGTCACTTATGTCTAAGTACTTAGTTTATTGTAATTTACT
This sequence comes from Subacronicta megacephala, assembly GCA_958496365.1. Classification (NCBI taxonomy): domain Eukaryota; kingdom Metazoa; phylum Arthropoda; class Insecta; order Lepidoptera; family Noctuidae; genus Subacronicta; species Subacronicta megacephala. The sequence continues at coordinate 188,035 of OY292541.1, read as the reverse complement.
GATGATGTGTATTATTTCACATAATTGTTATCTGTTTTAGATTGACATTGATTTCTCAGATGCTGAGAACCTTTTCCTAATTTTAATCCTGACTTCAGGCTTCAGGCATTATAATTATGACATAAACCTCCGATGTACTCACATCCTGTTATTAGTGGTGTAACATAGCGTTGGGGGGGGGGGCGGTGGGTGCGGTCCGCACCGGGCGGCACTTTGGCGGGGGCGGCATTTCAATGGTGGTCAAAATAAATAAATAATAATATAAAAAAAAATGTTTTTTTCGTCTAGTTTCCTCTGTAGTTCTTTTGAATGGTATGCTACCATTGCTACCAAGTTTCTTATGTTGGTTTAGTTGTGGAATAGAATACAATATCAACAATGAATTTTACTTAGTTTTTTTTTATGTGAGAACATTTGTTTACTTTTCAGTTTAGTTTTGTCATGCCCTACATTTTATGTTATTCATTTAAAAAATGAAAGGGCGGCAAATTCGGGATCCGCTCCGGGTGCTAGTGACCCACGCTACGCCACTGGCTGTTATCGCCATAATGTAAAGTGAATGATGTAAAATCTTTTATTTTAAATGAACATTCATTTTGGAGTGGAGTTTCTTGCCGGATTCTTCTCCATAGGATCAAATTTTTAGGAACCGTGCAAATAGAGTCAATAACGTTTCATAAACGCTTGTAAAAGCTTATTTGAAATAAAAAACATTTGATTTGATTCGATTTGCAGGGCGTTCTACTATTATCTTGTCCAAACGCAGATATCCAAAATCCAAAATAGGTAAAAATTATCTACATCCGTATCCGATACTTTTTAGAGGATCTTTAGTGTCATGGAGTTCAATTTGACTTAAAATCAAAAAACTTACTATTAACTAACATTCAAATGACTTTCTGTGTCTTAAAATAATAATCATATTGTATCATGTTATTATCGCAACGAGGCACTAGTTACTAAACTCAACGTGTTAATTTGTTTAACAAAACGTAAGTATATATTGATGACGTCATCAATATATACTTTGTATGGTTTTACTAACATGTCAATTTATTGTGCATACAGGATGCAACGTTAAAAAAACCAACCAGTAAACATACTAGGATGGGTGGTATGTACTTATAATTATTATCACTACATAGTATAAAACAAAGACACTTCTCGCTGTCTGTCTCTCCCTATGTATGCTTAGATCTTTAAAACTACGCAACGGATTTTGATGCGGTTTTTTTAATAGATAGAGTGATTCAAGAGGAAAGTTTATACTCATATGTATAATAGATACATAGCTATTATAGTACCGATAAGTCGAGAAAACACGCGGGCGAAGCCGTGTGCGGAAAGCTAGTTGAAGCGGCGGTAGCCGGTAAATAAATGGGTAGAGCGTCGGACTTGTGATCATGTGGTAGCCGGTTCGAAACCCACCCATTGCACTACTACGTGAACCCACTCGTAATACAAGCATTTAGCTTTGTTCGAGGGGTTAACAAGATAATTAGTGATAGTGACCTACATTGCTAGTAAGCTTTACTAAAAAAATAATCCAATTTTTTTTTGTTCTGTACTCAGATCAAATAAAAAGTAAAAATGGAACATTGCGAACAAAGAAGTGAGGCGGGCTAAAACTACGCCATGCCGTGTACAAACGCAATTACACGCACACGTGTACTAGTTAACTACGCCTTATCTTTTCAGTCAAGCTTTCGATAGCTCGATAGTTCGACTGACAAGATAAAGCGTAGTTTCGGTATACGTGTGTGCGTGTAATTGTGTGTTGTACACGGCATGGCGTAGTTTTAGCCGGCCTCACTTCTTTGTTCGCAAAGTTCCATCTTTACTTTTTATTTGATCCGAGGTTCTGTATTGATATGTATATAAGGTTGCCTGGAAGGAATCGTATTCTGTGATAAGGCCGCCCATTGTATGTTTTTATGAACAATTGTGTCCCTGTTTATTTGTGTACATACAATAAAGTAGGTATATATAAATAAATAAATCCAATGTTACGCTAGAGGTCCTGGGTTCAATTTCTAGGTGGAGCAGTATCATTATTTTTTTTTATAAAATTCTCAGTAGCAGCTCGGAGTATGGATTTGTGCCGGGTCATAACATAAAAATTTCCTTTATTTGCATAAAATGTGGTTGATACAAATGAAGTATTTATAAAATTAAAGCTGCAAAAACACATTACGGTTAATGGCAATAGGCTCGCCCCCCTACATGGGACCTTAACATACTTATATTATGTAACTAGACTTTATTTAATTGTAAGACTTATCGTTGAAATGTTTTGTACTTTCTAGTCTAAAATAAACATATTATTATTATTTATACCGGCGAAGTGCGGGCGTAGTACACCTCTGCTTAATCCTTCGGGAAATACAGGCGTGGTGGTATGTATGTATAATGACGAATCGACGCCTTAGAGTGGAAACCTCGTAAGTGTAATAGAAGGAACTTTTCAGGAGAAAGAAAAAACCGGCCAAGTGCGAGTCGGACTCGCGCACGGAGGGTTCCGTACCATTACGATTTATGACGTATTAAAATAAATTATTTACTAGATCTCGTCCAAACCAATTTTAAGTGGAAGTTTATATGGTAATGTACATCATATATTTTTTTTAGTTTTATCGTTCTCTTATTTTAGAAGTTACAGGGGGGGGGGATACACATTTTACCACTTTGGAGGTGTTGCTCGCGCAAACTATTTAGTTTAGAAAAAAATGATATTAGAAACCTCAATATCATTTTTGAAGACCTATCCATAGATACCCCACACGTATGGGATTGAAGAAAAAAAAATTTTTGAGTTTCAGTTCCAAGTATGGGGAACCCCCAAAATTTATTGTTTTTTTTTTCTATTTTTGTGTGAAACGGCTCATATAATACATCTACTTACCAAGTTTCAACAGCATAGTTCTTACAGTTTCGAAAAAAAAGGCTGTGACACGATCGGACAGACAGACAGACAGACATGACGAATCTATAAGGGTTCCGTTTTTGCCATTTGGCTACGGAACACTAAAAAACTGCGTGCTGTAAAATTTTTGTACGGCGTATTTTTGTTTTTTTTTAAAATTATTCAATATGGAATTTTAACCCGCTTTTATATCCAGAACTGTTCATCTATATATCCAGGATGTGCGTAGCGAGGTTTTCTTCCAAGAAACGCAATTTTACAATAAATTTGAGCATTTTACAATAATTAACATACATTATTAACTATAATACGCTTATAATTACCATATTTGCTTCATATGACCCCTTACATAATCTACATAATATATATGATTATTTTTAAATTATTATGAACTTTATTGTTCTTTTTGTTATTCTTGAGGTTACAAAATAATACATCAAACATTAACCTTTTTATTTGTGTATTTTCTTCACAGGTTTTAAGTAGGTAATCATATTATTCATCATCGCCTTTTATCAATTATTTTTATATATGGGTCAGGTTTCAGTATAACCAGATGCAGAATATCAATATTTTACACAATGCTACTGCCTCATTTGTCTAGTAGCTACCGAGACCACTGCCTGTGATGTCGAATTTCTCTTCCACATTTTAAGTCTTTATTATTTAATGCTAAAAAATTATAAAAAATAAGTGTTATTATTGGGTTTTTCTTTGAAATTCCCAGTAGCAGCTCGGAGTCTGGATTTGTGCACGGTTTATGGCAATAGGCTCGCCCCCTATTACATGGGACCTACACATACCAACGAAGTATGTGTGTACATTAAATACACCTCTGCCTAATCCTTTGGGGAATACAGGCGTGATGGTATGTAATAGATAAATAGATAAACTACGCTCACCAAACATACCACATCTAGTAACTATTGATCAGTTTACAAGGAACTTTAACTTTACTTATGTACATAAGTACACCTCTGCCTAATCCTTTGGGGAATATACAGGTGTGATGTTATTTAATTATTTATTTATGTAATGTGTTTTGTATGCCAGAGCAGCGATGGTTCCCCGGCCCGCCCCCCCGTCGCCCGCGCCGCCGCTCATCCCGCAGTTCTTCGCGGGGAAGGAGGTGTTCATCACGGGAGCCACTGGCTTCATGGGCAAGGTAACTCTCCAACATTATTTATTAACATTTCAATAAGTACCTACAGTAACAGTCTACAAAGTACAGTTCAAAATCTCAGATGAAATAAAAAGTTAAGATGGAACTTTGCGAACAAAGAAGTGAGGCCGGCTAAAACTACGCCTAGCCGTGTACAACACACAATTACACGCACACACGTATACCGAAACTACGCCTTATCTTGTCAGCCGAGCCATCGCGCTATCGATAGCTCGGCTGACAAGATAAGGTGTAGTTTCGGTATAAGTACCCTTTTATTTGATCTGAGGCTTTAATAAAAAATAAAAATTGTTGATGGGTTGATAATCATGGAGATTTTCTCTCCTCCGTGGTTGCTGATGAACTGAGGTTACTCGCTGTACGAAACGCGACCTAAATGGTAGAGACTGCTGTGCTGCTAAATTAAACACTGGGATAACTTATGCTGTATGATTCTGGCTGCTAATAAGTAAGTACGAATGCATCCGGTTTGCTATCCGAATATGCACTGAGATCACGACGCACACGTGGCGGCGGTATTGGTAGCCCCAACAAAAGGTGGTCAGGCGAAACACCTATGTGGGTGTAGGTGGTAGGTCACCCACGACCACCACCCATGGATGGAGTCCATCACGACCCGCCGCCTTCCCCGGGAGGTGGAGGTCCATCAAGATTTCCACACGATAAAAGACTTTGCAACATCAACAACGTAGGTATAAAAAAAACCAGATACCTACTAACTTTTTTTGTAAACACAAAACAATAGCGATGAGTATTTTTTTTGGTTTTTGTACTTACCTTAAATATTACAAATAATATCAAGAAACTAATAAAAGAAAAAGCAATTTGAGAATTAGCTTAATTTTTCAGAATCGCCCTAATAATGTATTGTTTGTACACACGGCTACACATCAAGCTTTACAAACCAGTATAAGCTGGCCTTGAATTGTTCCGAAAACCTTTACAATGGGAAGTCAGTCTAAACTGGTTTTGTATACTGGTGTATTTTGTGTACTGGTTTTGTATCTGGATTTGTGCCTGGTGAATGGCAATAGGCTCGCCCCCTATTACATGGGACCCAAACATACCGGCGAACTGTGGGTGTAGATTAAGTACACCTCTGCCCAACCCTTCGGGGAATACAGGCGTGATGGTATGTAAATGCTTAAAATATTTAAAAAAAATCTCTTTGTTTGTAAGCCTTTTTGTTATGGGATAACTCGGCAAACGAGCAGGCGAGCCACCTGAGGGTAAGTAGTCATCGCCGTCCATGGACATCTGCAATAAGGAGTTGCAGATGCAATTGCAGAAATCTGGCAGTTTAATGTTGAACCACCATTCTGATACAGTTAAAATAGCAGATTTGGGCCTTTTGGTAAATGATGGGATGGTGATGATGATGATATTGATGTTGCAGGTGTTGGTGGAGCGCCTGCTGTGGACCTGTCGCGACGTGGCGCGCCTGCACCTGTTGATGCGGCGCAAGAAGGACGTCGCCCCCGAGAAGCGCCTGGCACAGCTCAAGCAGTCGCAGGTCTGTATACGATGCTGGAGTTATGCTCAGTTTCTATACAACATTATTTTTAGTATATGCGAAACCAGAATATAGCTTATTCAGAATAAGTAACTGAATCGATTCCAATATTTTTAACAGCACGTCACATTTTGTCCCAAAGTTTTAAGTACCTATACTAAGTACCGCAATCATACGCGCACAACACAGGTCACTGCCGGTCATAGCGGCACTAGGCGCGGGCGCACAGCAGGGTAGAGGGGTAAAACAACCCCTTCAGTAGCCCGAAGTCGATGCGACAGACAACCAGATAGCATAACAAGCTTATAACTTTGATATTTTTCAAGACACAGTTTTGAAATTTTGTGCATAGATTCTTTACCTAAAAATACTAGACACGTATTTTGCGTATACTAAACCTGACCTTGTATATGCCACCTATCGCATCAGGATACGGACCATATGAATTTGATCAATTGTTGTGAGCGAGAGCACGCGGGAAGCCACTCCGTTCTTGAGCAAATACTTCTGTCGAAGGATGCGATGGAAAGGGAGAGGAAAGTATCCACCTCTCCCTGATCCGTAGTAGAAGCACCGGGCGCCAGAAAGCACTAACGGACTTCAGGCTTCTATGACCCGTGGGCGGCCATCCTATGGGAGGCTTACTTGGGGGAATCTGTCGTCGTCCGAACAGACAATGCGTTGGTAGCGTGCGTGTTTGATCTACGGGTAGCTTTGGCAGAGAGTAAGGCAAGGTCGAGCCGCATGACAATGGTTTCGGTAATTATACCAGAAATGATCAACCAAATTACATTGTCCCATTGGACACGTCTCAGGACGAGAGGGATTCTGCTATAGTCCTCATCGCTAGCCTAACGCGGGTTGACAATACGCCGTCCAGAAAATCTCTCAGGAGTACAGGTTTCCCTTCGCCATTTTCACGCGAGATAATTTAATTATTCATACTTCGAAAAGTCAGAGGTGCGTGCCTTTAATTCTAACCATTTGACTTGACAGCCTGTAATGGGCGTGGTGAATGTCACGAATATCAGGGTCTTCACTCTGACGATCGACAGGGTGCAGTGGAGTGATAAAGCTAGCTCCTGGTTCAGTGTGTCGTTGAGTGTTATTCTTATTCTCTCTGTCCAGGTGTTCGACGTGATCCGCGAGCATTGTCCCCAACAGCTGGACAAGTTAAGCGTGATCCCCGGTGACGTCACCCAGCACAACCTCGGCCTCAGTGCGCAAGACATCAGTCACCTGAGTGAGGTGAGTGTACTCTAAGGAACTCACTCTGCTGAACCTAAGTTTGACCCGGCACTGGGGACATTCAGAATGACACTGTTGTTTGTCTTTTTTTCTTTTTCTTTGTATTGTAATATCGTATGACGAGTCGTTGAGCTCCCTAAATAATAGTTGAGCTACACGATGGCTGATGTATGCGTGCCGTTAGTTACGATGCGTCATCTCAAAGCTGATGACGGCCCTTTCTTAAAAAGATATTGCCCTACATTATAAAACTCTTCAAGGTATTTGTTAATACAATTACTGTCTGGACTATAAAGGAGACCATGATTCTCGGAGTTTGTTTCGGCGTGTCTTTTCAGAGTCAGATAGGATAGAACTTGACTTGTAAAAGTGTCTTTAAAAGATCTAATTACAAAAATAAATATCATTTATGATACCTACGCTTCTTCGATCGTGAAGAAATTTCCAGATTTTATAAATGTATTTTACCTCTAAGTTGGTCCTATATCCATTTAGTTGAGGACTGACCATTGTTTTTCCCAAAAGTGAACTAAACTAGTTTAATAATTTTCATGTTGTTCAGGTGTCGGTGGTATTCCACTCGGCTGCCACAATAAAGTTTGACGAGCCGCTGCCGGTGGCGGTCGATCAGAACGTGCGCTCCGTGATCACACTCATGGATATCTGCGACAGACTACCCAACATTAAGGTAAGCTCACGTAGCGACATCTATCCCACCACGGAGGAACTACGTAATCTACAGTGCACTGCGACCTTTAACAGATGGCGTCACCAAATTCTGTATCGCGCAAATAGGATTTTTGTGAAACTTCTCTATTCTCAAGTGTCTCATTAGTCTAGTTTGTGTGAATTTATATTTGTTCACCACTGGAGACTCCATTATCAGAGCCGTCTTTAACATACTGGAGGCTTTAAATATGTATTTTAGAATAATGACTATCATTATCATTATCAGTTGATAGAAAACTATTTTACCAAATCAAAAAGAGTATGAAACCAAGGGGGAGGGCCTAAGGCTCGTGGATCACGGAGCTCTTATAGAAGAAGATAAATATTCTCAACCAAGATAATCTGAAGAGATCGGCGTCATCAAAGCGATTCTTCGAACCGGTTTGCAGGGTGGCTTTAATTTATCTACTTCGGTTGAGTGAGTTCAATAAAAATACTAGGTACTGAGCTTGAAACTGTTGTGTCGTTGATGTTGTCAGGTGCTGGTGCACGTGTCGACGGCGTACAGCAACGCGGAGCTGTCGAGCGTGGAGGAGCGCGTGTACCCTGCGCCGGCGCCGCTCCCCGCCGTGCTCGCGCTCGTGGACGCACTGCCGCCGCACCTGCTGCCTGAACTCACGCCCAAGTACGTCACGTCCACGGCTACACATAGCGTTGCCAGGCGTCCGGACAAAGCTGGACATAGGCTTTTTGATTGCGTGTCCGGCCAAAATAAACGGTGTCCGGCTTTTGTTAACCTTTGTTTTTAATTTTTTTTTGTCGTACCTATTAATACTGAGACACAAATCCTCAATAATGTAGGGTGTCCGGCCTTTTTACCCAAATATCCGGCCAAACTGGCTCGTCTGTCCGGCTATCATGTTTGGCGACCTGGCAACCCTAGCTACACATCAAGCCTACTAGCTACTAATCCATTCCTAGGAATGAGTTGTGGAGGTCATATCTGGTTAGACTAGGAGCCCACCTCAAGAGGCTAGGAGGAAAGGCCTCAACAGGCTAGGGTGGATGGATGAACGAGGTGTCAAGCTATATTGTCCAGTATAAGCTAACCTTGCGTATACTGAAAATGCTGCTTGATGTAGCTACGATATGATTATTATAAAATAAACACCGTAACCACAGTATATCTGTTGTGGTAGGGCCACGCTGTTCGCGGCATGAATGTGCCGGCTTGACCGGGGAAGTACCACACTCTCGCAGAAGACCGACGTCCGAGTAGTAGCGTTTCGCTACTGCGTTTCGTTCGGTGAGCGAGAGGGCCGGAGGCCCAATTCCTCCCTCCATCCCCTTCCTTCTCCTTCTTCCTTCCCTTTCCCTCCTTTCCCTCCTTTTCCTTAAATAGGCTCGGCAACGCATCTGCAACTCCTTTGGTTTTGCAGATGTCCATGGGCGGCGATGACTACTTACCATCAGGTAGCTCGCCTGCTCGTTTGCCGAGTTATACCATAAAAAAAAAAAAAAAAAATCCTCATCGTCTCTTATATTTATTTATTTATTTATTTGATGCACAAAACACATTACAATCTCAATATAAACAACTTAGAACTAAACATTCTGATCTAGATTGTAACATAACAATATGTGCATACTACGAAATCACAATAACAAAATAATAAAAAAGCTCATAAAATTCCGAACGAATAAAAGAAAACATAAAATGACGCATGTCAACACTGGTAATGTCACAAAAAGTATGGGTTTAGACCGGTTAAGACCCTTCAGTTCAGGGCTCAGGCATAGCTTCCCGGGCCCGAAGGATCCGTAGTTAGCTTACAATGGAGAATGCCTTTAATGACAGAGATAAATTTGTTAATGTTGTGATTGTGTATGTCAATAAGTTCGTGATTGCTCTTTGCCATCTCGTTATATTGACGAGCCATCCTGGTCAAAGGGTTGTAGTATGAAATGTTGTTTTTGTGAATTTGTAGCGAAAAGAGATTAACTTCATTAGATCTGCGGGCACTAAATTTAATGTTAAAACTTATGTGTGATAGTAATTCAGGAGAGTCTATAATAGAATGGGTAATTTTATAGAGGTAAACTAAATCGAAAATTATGCGTCTGGTTTCTAATGGTTGAACATTAAATTTTAGGAGTCTATCACGATAATTTAAGCTTGACCGGCCAGGTTTTATGCGATAAATTAGGATTCTGAGAAATTTCCTCTGAATGCGCTCAATTTCGTTAATGTGCACCTTATAATTCGGCGACCATATAGGACTACCGTATTCTAATATGCTTCTCACAAGGCTGAAGTATAAATACAAGGTGCTACGAGGATTTTTAAAACCTTTTGTAGATCTTAAAACAAAACCTAGCAGATGGTACGCTTTGGATGTGATATGACTATAGTGGGCACGGAATGAAAGTTTATCGTCAAAGAAGATACCCAAGTCTTTTGCAATATAAGACCTATTAATTAATTGACCTTCTATGTCGTAGTTCCATATAATTTTATTACGTTTGTTAGTAAACGATATGACAAAACACTTGTCTGTGTTTAAATACATGTGGTTAGATTTACACCACTGTGATACGGTATTAATATCACGCTGTAAGGCTAAGCAGTCATCTGAATTATTAATAGACGTAAAGATTTTTAAGTCGTCTGCATACAAGAGACAATTGCAGGACAGGTGGTTGATAAGATCATTAATAAATACTACAAACAATAATGGCCCTAAGTGGGAACCCTGAGGTACTCCAGATGTTACTTCTACGGGTGTAGAGATGAAGCCTTTCAATGCGACCAACTGAGTTCTGGAGTCAAGGTATGAGCAAATCCATCTATATAAGCTTCCGTGGATACCGTATGACGCTAACTTATGACAAAGCAGATGGTGATTGACTTTGTCAAAAGCCTTGGAGAAGTCAGTGTAAACAGAGTCAACTTGGCCACCGATGGCAAACGCTTGACAAAGATAGTTCTTGTATTCAAGAAGGTTAGTGACCGTTGACCTTTTTTTAACAAAACCATGTTGTTTATCTGAGAGAACTGGCTTAAAATGACTGTACAAATGAGTATACACCACTGACTCAAATAATTTAGCGAGACATGATAAGATACTTATCGGTCTATAATTTTTACAATTTGACTTATCGCCACTTTTATAAATAGGTATGATGTGGGCAGTTTTCCAACGCTTTGGAAACACGCCACTACTTATCGATTTGTTAAAAAGAACGCATAATGGAATTGATAACTCCTTTCCGCACCGTTTTATAAAAATGGGAGGCAGAAAATCAGGGCCTGCCCCCTTATTTATATCTAAATCTTTTATCTTACTTTCGATATCACTAACCGTAATAGAAAAGCCAGATAATGTATTAGAAAAAGTATTATTTATAGCATCTGACTGGCCGGTGTAAGTTTTAGTTTTATTGCATTTGCTGTCAAAAACTGAACCAAAGTAATGGGAAAAAAGGTCACAGATCCCCTGTCCGCCTGATTCTGAAGTATTTTCAAAGGTCACTGTGTTGGGCATTGAAATGCGGCCTTTACGATTATTCACAAATCTCCAAAATGATTTTATATCCTTTACCAAAGAATCCTCAACGGCTGAGATATATTTGTCGTAACATATCTTAGTAAGAATTTTGCATCTCTCCCGAAGCAGAGAGAAAACATCGTAATCGCGGGGATTCCCAAACCTCTTAAACCGTTTATGATATAAATTCTTTTCTTCATTACATTTAATTAAAGATTTGCTGTACCAAACTGGATAAGATGAAAATTTGCTGGAACAACTTGGCGTATGTCTTCTTATTATTTGAAACAATAATTTGTAAAAAGATTCAGTGCATTCATCGATACATACGGAAGATAAAATTTCCGACCAGTTTACAGACTGAAGTTCTGATTTGATTTTCTCAAAATTACATTTAGCAAAATTAAGCCGTTTAATGTTAGCGCGTTGAAGCCCTTTCGAGATATTAATTGGAGATAAAGTAATCGAAATCGCAGGATGATTTCTATATCTTCTAGATCTTATAGCTCCGCTTGTGTTTTATTTCCAGGCTGATATCTCCGAAGCCCAACACGTACACATTCACTAAGGCTATGGCGGAGCGCGTGGTAGCCGAGCGAGCTGCCACCTCCAACTACGCCACCGCCATCTTCCGGCCGAGTATAGGTAATACAAAATTAAACAATTTCAAGCTAACTTAATTGAGGCAGTTCTTAATGTTGATTTTGGCTAATCGTGTTCGTTTTTCAATTTCTTAGAGACATGCGAATAATTTAGTATGATGTCATTTAAATTCGTTAGGTTTTTAATAATGTTGTTTCTACTCAGCACTAGATGGCGCTACTGTTGATATTGTTGTGGTTGTGCATCTAGACAGTTTATTTCTTATTCGAAATAGACCATTTATAATTTAAAATAATTAAATAATAATATGGTTAACCAGGCGGATGTTTCTAGCCTAAGGTACTATTAAATTTTTGGTAAATTTCGCGTCCTAAGGTGAGACGATCAGGAGATCTCGTAAGCGCGACTGTTGAACCCAGGATCACCAGCATGTCGCTAGAGGTTCCGGATTCGATTGCGAAGTCGAAGCAGTGTTATTGGGTTTTTCTACGAAATTCGCAGTAGCAGCTCGAAGTTAGGATTTGTGCTCAGGTAATACCAATACGGTCGCCCCCTCTCTAGACACGCGGCGGCGTGTCAAGCCAAGTTCAAAGAAAAAATAACTGGCGACACATTAACATTGGACCAGTGAACTGTAAGGACCAGTGAGCAAAGGTGTCCACCTTGCACAGCTTTGCCTAAAACCCTTCAAGGAATACAGTCTTCATGGCATGTTACAAGTCAATCCAGCAGTGGCCAATCAAAATAATATCGTCATGTTCGTGCAGTGATCTCGTCACTCCGGCACCCGTTCCCGGGGTGGATCGAGAACCTGAACGGTCCCAGCGGCGTGGTGGTGGGCGCCGGCAAGGGGCTGCTGCACGTGCTGAACTGCTCCGGCAGCAGCCGCGCAGACATGATCCCCGTCGACATCTGCATCGACACGCTCATCGCCGTCGCCTGGGAGACCGCCGTTGATGAGTTAGTGTTCACTTAGTTTTAACACGATTTTAAATAATAATAAATAATAAAGACTGCCTCGTTGGTCTAGTGGTCCCAATCGCGACTGCTATGCTAGAGGTCTTGGGTTCGATCCCCAGGTCGAGCAAAGTGTTACTGGGTTTTTCTATGAAATTCTCAGTAGCAGCTCGGAGTCTGGATTTGTGCCCGGTGAATAAATAATAGAATGGCAATAGGCTCGCTCCCTATTTTATGGGACCCAAACATACCGGCGAACTGTGGGTGTACATTAAGTACACCTCTGCCTAACCCTTCCGGGAATACAGGCGTGATAAAAAATAATAAACTGTGCATTTCGGATATCAAGGATCCATAGAATGTGTTGTTAGTAATTACAAAGACTTTAAATAATATGATAAAGTTTTAGGAATGAGTGATTATTTCGCGATACTGCTTAGCTTAGTTTGCTAATGTAATGATTTTAATTCAAGTTGTCAACGATGGATAATGATCACAAAATAGTGCTGGTGTGGGAGCAATGAGAGAATATCAAACATTCTTCAAGTCAAGTTCATTCAGTTAAGTTTTCTGCTGATGCATCGCGATCGCGATTGATTCGATCTTACAATCCACACTACTGCTCCTCTAATGTAGGTTTACACACGCAGCATTTTTTATCTTCTAAGATTCTCGGTTCACATATCCCTACAATACTAGGGACAGGTATACTAATGGTGAAATGGTGATTCGGGCCATTTTCGACCCCCTGTAACTTCGTTGTGGTAAAAACTAGAAGCCTATATTTTCAGTGACCAGGAGATAGTATTATGTGTTTGTATTGTGCAGCTGTCGCTCGGTGCGCGTGTACAACTGCAGCTCGTACGAGCAGGGCACGACGTGGGGTGAGTTCCGCGGCCGCATGCTGCGCGCCGTGCGCCGCCACCCCTTCGACAACGTGCTCTGGTACCCCTTCGGCCTGCTCATTGAGAACACGTACGATTCATCTATACTAATATTGTTGTTGTTTTGATATTATAAAGCTGAAGAGTTTGTTTGTGTGTTTGTTTGCTTGAAGGCGTTAATCTCAGTAACTACGGGTCCGATTTGAAAAAATCTTTCAGTGTTAGATAGCCCATTTATCTGCTATATATAATCACGCTAAAACCAATAGGAGCGGAGCGTAAATGAAAAATGTTGCAGAAACGGGAAAAAATATTATTTTAAATGCAGAAGAGCCAGGAAACCACGGGGGCTAAGCCGTGGGCGGAAAGCTAGTTAATTATATTTTTAGCTAGACTGCCTCATCAGTCTAGTGGTCCTAAGCGTGACTGCTACGCTAGGGGTCCTAACTTTGATCCTCAGGTCGAGCAACGTGTTATTAGGTTTTTCTATGAAATTCTCAGTATCAGCTCGGAGTCTGGATTTGTGCCCGGTTAATGGCAATAGGCTCGCCCCTTTTACATGGGAGCTAAACATACCGGCGAAGTGTGGGTGTATGTTAGTACACCTCTGCCTAACCTTTCGGGAAATACAGGCGTGATGGTATGTTAAATGTATATATTTTTAACTAGCTGGCCCGGCGAAACTCGTACCACCATATTTGAAACGACGGTAGCCTAATGGCTAGGGCGTCGGACTTTAGATCATTTGGTTACCGGTTCGAAACCCAACTATTGCACTACCGACGTGAACCCACTCGTAACACAAGCATTTAGCTTAGTACGAGGGGTTAACAAGAATACCAGTATTGTTAACAAGAATACGAAATAGTTATATGAAATTCTTTTAAAAACCATGTAGATAACCAGTCAGTTAAAATAGTCACCTAGGAAAACTTGTGATGATGTTGTTGATGTGGGTGTTATTGCTAAGTGGTTCTTGACATTACTCATTATTTGTTGGCGTTAGAGCTTTTTATACAATCAAATTCCATCGAAGCAAAATCCGTCGAGGATATTTCTGAATTTCGATAAAATATTAATGATCGCCCCGTGAATCCTGGACACTTGGTCTAGTTATCTGCTGACTGGCTCATCGTCATTACCTATTGAAACAAATCAACATGATTCTGTTAATAACATTATTTTTCCGTTGCAGTATGATGCAGACGATACTGCAGACATCGTTGCAGACTGTACCACTTCACCTCATGCACTACATGTCCAAACTATGTGGAATTAAAGCAAGGTACTTATTAACTAACAATACACTCGTAGCCGAAGGGACGGGCCTCCTCGCAAAACAAGAATTAGTTGGCAGACTTATCGTATCGAAGTATTAAAAGGCGGCAAATTAAGTATATGAGGCGTTTAGGGGGGCGGGAGTCAAGCCAAATCTAACCTAATGTAGAGAAGAGGGCGGTTAAGCAAGCATCACGTAATTTTTATCCGCAGTGTAATATTGCGAGAGACCTGGATTAAATTCAGTAAAACATGTTTCTCCACTAAAATATCGCTAATGCCTGTACCTACCAGGCAATCCTTTAGAAACATCTCACGTGAGATTACAGTCAGTTCAGTCTAGCCAAATCTCACAACATCTCGTTGAAGGGGGTCGAAAAATCGCGGATATCGCCTCACGTAATTATTGTACGCCCCTAAAATAACAAAAAGCAGGACAATTTACTTGATTTGAATTCAAATACAGATTCAAAGATGCCGTTTCCCATCCAGTAGCTATATCAATGAACATTTCGTGTTTCATGTGTGACTGCTTCGTTGGTCTAGTGGTCCCAATCGCGACTGCTACGTTAGAGGTCTTGGGTTCGATCCCCAGGTCGAGCAGTGTTATTGAGTTTTTCTATGAAATTCTCAGTAGCAGCTCGGAGTCTGGATTTGTGCCCCGTGAAAGGCTCGCCCCCTTTTACATGGGACCTAAACATACCGGCGAACTGTGGGTGTATGTACATAAAGTACACCTCTGCCTAACCCTTCGGGGAATACAGGCGTGATGGTATGTTATGTTATGTTATTTCGTGTTTCAGACCAAGCCTCTCAACGATCTGCAAGCGCCTGAACGCGATGAACGACGCGCTGAAGTTCTTCGCGATGCGCGAGTGGCACTTCAGTACGGAGAACGTGCGGCGCCTGCAGCACAGGCTGTCGGCCCCCGACGCGGCTCTCTACAACCTGGACCCCAATACTATAGAGTGAGTGGCTCAGAGCTCTATGACATACAAACATACCAACATCCTGTAGTAAGCCAAGTCGTACTACTACCTGGGTCTGTATTTCAGAGCTCAGATCAAATAAAAAGTTAAGATGGAACTTTACGAACAAAGAAGTGAGGCCGGCTAAAACTACGCCATGCCGTTTACAAACACAATTACAGGCACACACGATTTCGATAGCTTGACTGACAAGATAAGGCGTAGTTTCGGTATTGTTTTATAGTGTAAAATTGTGTTTGTAAACGGCATGGCGTAGTTTTAGCCGGCCTCACTTCTTTGTTCGCAATTTCCATCTTAACTTTTTATTTAATCTGAGTTTCAGAGTATATACAATCCGAATATTTTCAAAAGTAGGGTGAACAGAACAGGTATCTTCTGGATGTGCTCGCTCCACCTTCATTTTGCCTCGGCAACATTGAAAACCCATTTATAATTTACAAAAAAAAGGTTGAAAAGACCTTGTGTCTAACACAACTAATGCCATGGTAGCTAGAAAAATAAAAGCAATAATATCATAACAATGCTTTTGATATGAGATGGATTGTGAGTAAAATATTACCATTGTACGTGTTGGAAGATAATTTGTATAAATTGTTTGTTACCTTTACAGTTGGGACGACCACTGTGAGGACTTCATAATAGGCACGCGCAAGTACTTACTGCGAGAGAAGGATCAAGACATCCAGAGAGCGAAAACAAGAATGAACTTGTTAGTATTTTGATTATAAGCACTATTGTAGATACTCTCCCATAGATGGCGCTTGTTTCAGAAACCTGACATTATTCCATGAAACAAGAATATCATGATAATTGCTTAATTGAATGAAGTCAGACACTTACGCGGATATTAAACATTGAAATAAAATATAATTTAAACGGTATAAACGGTTTATCGCGATATATTGATATTATTTATGTATCCTATACCTTCCATGATCCTAGACCATGGATACCGTAAAGATTTGAAAGAATATCAATATAACGCCATAAAATTCGTAGAAAGTAGGTATTTTTATTTCAAAAAGTATTTATTTATTAATATTTGACAGCTTACACATGGTCCACAACGCGACGAAGTTATTCCTAGCACTACTACTGTGTCGAGTAGCGACACGAACGACTCCTGCCATCTTGCGGACAATAGCGGCACTACTACAGCTACGAAGAAAACACGCCGCGGTCTGATTGAATAGCAAAATAAGATAATTTCTAAATAATTAAATTATATGCTGGGATCTAGCTTTTAAATGGTTCTCATAATGGCTCAACTAGATAAAAAAGTGTAATAAATAAATAATACTATAGTATTTTAAGTGAACAACCTTCACGAATATAATTGTATGGGTAGGTAGACAAGTAGTTGTTAGAATAATATGTTATAAAACCTATATTGTACAATTGTTCCAAAGTTTGTTCGATATAAGTACGTCTATGATAAGTAAGCCTGTTTGAAGTTATCCGCAAGTGGTTAAGCAGTGGTACATTTTAATATCCAGAGTCGGTAATGACAATTAAGTTCGTACATGTTTCACATTAGTGAATATTTTCATTACTAATTCTGATATTTATATATAAAAAATACACGAGTTACTTTAAAAAAAAAAACAAAATTATTATGGTTTGGTTTGCCTATAATATTTGAAGAGTTCGATTTCTCCAGGATCCCATCATCAGATCCTAATTTGCTGGGACAACCTCGAGAGTATATCCTTTCAAACAACAAAAGAATTTTCATAATCGGTCCGCAACTGACGGAGAAATCGGTGAACATACATAGAAAAAAATATATACATTAACCTGTCAAGCGGCAGATTGTAGACACAATGCAAAATCTATTGTTATGTGCTCAAAAGAGGAACTGTACCGACGTTGATATGACAGAGGGGCATTAAATTACACTACGTATACTATACGTGTTTAGTATTAATTCGATACGGTATAAAAATAAAAAGAACCAAAAATGAGATTTTTGTTTTTTCAAACAAACTAAATAGCTTACAAATCGGAATAAAACGCAACCACCCCTTGTAAATAAATTGAACTGACCTTAGATACCTAGGTAACAAAGCGGCAACGTCGCACGCACGCCGCAGCGCGGCGTCGGCGTGTGTTCTCTCGATACAAAGCGGGCCGCCCGGCGGTGGCGCGGGCGGCAGCGCGCGGCGGCTTTTATGTTAGGTAAAGTTTTGCGCACAACAACAATCACATCATAAACACAAAATATTTAAATTCTCGATGTGTCCGCCATTCACATTAATGCACAAATTATACCGACGGAGAATATTGTTATTTACTTTTATAATTAAATCACTATCCGTCACTAAGCACTTTAATTTGTGAAATGCTAAAATAGGCATGCACTTCACCCTTAATGTACCTCCACAAAAAGAAATCGATGGGAGTGAGATCTGGAGATCGTGGTGGCCACCGAACAGGTCCAAATCGACCGATCCATTGCTGCCCGAACATTTCTGTGAGCCGCTCCCTGGAAGCTACCACAGAATGTGGAGGCGCTCCGTCCAGCTGGTACCACAACTTGCGATGAACGGCTAAGGGAAGTTGGTCAGTGTGTTATTCTTTGTACCTACTGCCAATTGTATGGCGCGGGCATTCCTAGGGCAATTGCGGCTGTCACCATACCTATCTCGGTAGGTTCGCAGAGCTAAAGCTGCGTTTCCACGACATTCGCCGTAAATTAAAATCATGTCCGTGTATTCTGACGCGGTGTAAGTTACACGAGGCATTGTTTACACTTTAATTACACACACACAAAGTTTAAATTAATTATCACAATAAAAGCAGTCAATCACACAAAAAAACACTAACACTTAAATAATAATAATCCCAAGTTACGTGTAATAATGTCTTAAACTTATTTAGTGTCCTATCACAATAACAATATTGTCAGCGCGCGAGTTCGATAAAACAAAAGCGGCGCAGGAGCGTGTTACGTTACATAAGTACGTTCCCAAAGGATTGCGCCGGCGAACTGAAAAAACAAGTTTTTAGCTACCGATTGCAAGGATCTAAGATGCAATAGCAACACAGTGACCTATTTCTATTTCTTTTACGCGCAGGATTTATTGCTATGATTGTCACTCTCGTAATGAAAGTGCAAGTGTGTGTATTTATTGCTTCCTTGTTTGCATTGCCATCTTTTAGCGAAATATTTGGTTGTACTTGTGAGTTGCGTCACAGCGGCAACAACGCATCGTAGGTTATACTCAGATTTATCATTTTAAGGTGCATGACCTGCGCATCAGCTGTTAGGAAAGATACATCGTGTTCAAATGGGGAAAAAACTTAAAAAATCATTTGCGACTAAACTACTGCTCCTATTTAATTGATTTTTAGTACAGAGCTTGAAAATGGTACCTAGTATAAGCAGTTTAAAGGAAAGCCCCTCTGTCGTATCAACTTTGTATACAGACGAACCTCCTCCTTTTCAAAATTTCTAAAGTCGGTTAAAAACACTGCTAGCGCAGTAGTTCGGAACAGCTTACTTCAGACAAGCAGAGTTATCTCGAACAAACTGCAGTCATAACTAATACTACTTTCGCTTCATCTACATTCATTAATCTCTTCATGCATGACCGTCGGTTTAGGGTGCTCGGATCCTGGCCTTTTTTAAGAACATCCGCAATTTGGTTGCGGTACGTTCGCCGAGGTCTTCCCCTTCCAACTCGTCCATCCATACTCACTATATATACTTGTTTCGTCAATCTCCGTTCATCCATTCTCTCTACATGACCAAACCATCTTAACATACCTTTCTCAATCCTTGTTATCCAAGTAGTGTGCCAGGATCGTAGCAAGTGGAAATCTATAGTCTCTGCCTACCCCCTTGGGAGACAGGCGTGACAATATGTATGTATGTATGTATAACTAATAAAAAAAGGTAGCTTCTTGTAGGTAGAAGGTATGTTATTAAGTGATATGGGACAGACAATGATCGTTTGTCGCTGTTAATTAGTTAGTTGTATTAGCTTCCAGAGTAGGTAAGTACATTATCCTAAGTATTATTGTGCAAAATATCGATGAAATCAAAGTTACCTGTTGTGATAATAATTATTATTTACATTTTACATTTAATCTATAAATGTATTGATTGTATGGTGCAGTACTTATTTAATAAATATTTCTTTGTAAAACCCACATCTTTATTTTACGATGTGATCGAATAGACTGCCTTGTTGGTCTAGTGGTCCCAATCGCGACTGCTACGCTAGAGGTCTTGGGTTCGATCCCGAGGTCGAGCAAAGTGTTATTGAGTTTTTCTATGAAATTCTCAGTAGCAGCTCGGAGTCTGGATTTGTGCCCGGTGAATGGCAATAGGCTCGCCCCCTATTACATGGGACCCAAACATACCCGCGAAATGTGGGTGTACATTAAGTACACCTCTGCCTAACCCTTCGGGGAATACAGGCGTGATGGTATGTTATGTTATGTTATGTTATCGAATTGACGAAGAGTGTGAATTAGAATTTGGTTAGAAGATTCGACACTAGGTATTGAATTTTGATTTGAAGATAACATTACATAACAGGCCACCATTCCTGTTTACCCGAAAGGATAAGGTAGAGTTGTGCTGAAGTAAGAACCACCCACAGTTTGTCGATATCTTAGGTCCCATTTACTAGGGAGCGAGCCTATTTCCATCAACCGGGCACGAAGCCACTGAACTGCTACTAAGAACTTCATAGAAAAGCCCAATAACACGGCTCGACCTGGTAAAAGAACTTAGGACCTCAAACGTAGCAGTTTGTTGAAGATATCCCAAGTGAATCGATCCGGTTGGAACTAAAACGAAATAGATCGTAGAACGCTGTATGTAGTTTAAAACCCAGACTTCAAGGCCCTAGCTAGAACTAAGTAACCCTAACAAAAAAGTTAATAGAAGATACCTTCTGAAAGCAGGGAATATAGAGATATACTTACAAAGATGGTGCGATGACATAGTGAAGGCAGCGGGAAAGAAATGGTCTAGAGGAGCCCAGAGCAAGAAGATGCATGAAGAGGCCTTGGTCCAGCAGTGGACAGCATCGGGCTGATGATGGTGATGATGATGACTACAAGGAATATTGTTTAGTGAGGTTAGGTTAGTGAGCGGTTAGGTTTCTGTTGTGGTAGGGCCACGCTGTTCGCAGCATGAATGGGCCGGCTTGACCGGGGAAGTACCACACTCTCGCAGAACACCGACGTCCGAGTAGTAGCGTAGCAGTAGCGTTTCGTTACTACGCTTCGTTCGGTGAGCGAGAGGGCCGGAGGCCCAATTCCTACCCAATCCCCTTCCTTCTCCTTTTCTCCTTCCCCTCCCTTTCCCTAAATAGGCTCGGCAACGCATCTGCAACTCCTTTGGTATTGCAGATGTCCATGGGCGGCGATGACTACTTACCATCAGGTAGCTCGCATGCTCGTTTGCCGAGTTATCCCATAAAAAAAAAAGGTTTGCTTGGTTGTTTTTTTTTGGCTAATAAACAAAAAGCGTACCTACATACGCTAATAAACCAAACGCATGCATTTTTGATAATAGCTTATCAAAACACCGGAAATGAATAATGAATCTTAGTAGATGGAATTTTTTATTTATTTATTTATCTTTATTCAAAAAGGTAAGTATATTATAAGCTAAGCCCCACAAAACCGTTGCAATGGTTTGACTGTGGGGTCGATGAGTCTCTAAACATACTTCAAACTAAATAAGTACTATTTTTAACTTACACTTATGTAAAACTTAACACATTTCTAAATAATATAATTTTAATTTACGTCTAAATCTAATTGTGTTTCACTCCTTATGTCTGCCGGCAGACTGTTCAATAGGTATGGTTCAATAGGTATGGTTCAATAGGTTGGCCAAAGTTAGTTACAACTAACCTGGGTGCCTAACCTTTAAATTGCGAGTGATCCAGTATCTTGTCATCAGGTAGTCTTCGCTTATCATCAGGCGAACTGGCGGTTAAGCGTAGGCCAATAAATGAAAATTAAAAAAACAACTACATCATCAGAGTGATATCTGACTTTGCCAAATCCTCTACACCGCACCATATTGACTCTTTCAGTAAAATCTCTTCGTCCTCGTCGAATGAACCTCCTTGGTACTTCTGATACTCCTGGTGGACGAATAAAATATGATCGTAGACTATTTTGTGGCTACCTTACAAAAAAAAAGTTAATTGACAATAATTTAACAACTAATCAGAACAGTTGCGTCACTCTACAATTAAGTATTTACTATGTTTTTCGATAAACTGCTTCGTGTGGTTGCTATTTAAAAGACTCCCAGTATTCCTTGCTCTTAAAAATACCTTTTACCAAGTGATAAAAGGAACTCTTTCGTTCCTTCTCTTTACTCTTCTTGTTGACATGGTCGTCATCTAAGAAGTGTGGTTGAAGTTGGGTTGTTTCCTTTGCCTCTCGAATGTATTTAATTCGAGTAAATTTTCCTCTCTCATTCATAAATGCAAAGTGAACGAATATATTTATGTGGTCGGTCGAGTCCCGAGCGCTGGGAAGTCCGGCGGCGGCCACTCATGCAGCCTTCACCCTTTGTATTACGTTCTTGTTTTATCCTATAAACAGAATTTATCACGTCGCTTGCACATCGATCTTCGGAAGACAAATCTTGCGTACTGATTTCAAAACTTGTCTGTGATCTTTACGGCAAATGCCTTAACCGTTTGTTCTTAGAAAACCATATAAAATAGCTGCAACTATGTGAGTTTTCGTGTGGTAGTTTAGAGCCTGAGTTTGGGCCCAATAACATGAGAGTTGGGACTTGACATCTCAAACTTACTGACGGTGAACTGTAAGGGCAGAAGAGTACACTTTTACTCCAAAAGTTGGAGTAAGTTAATTGTCCAGAACACATTACGTGTAGTTGTTTTGTGTTTACTCTGTGGTTTGACCAAACATTTCCGTTACATCTGGGGCTGAAGTGACCGTTTGTGAATCACAATGTGGTTGACGGTGAGCCAGTTTAAGCTGACCTTTCATTATACGAAGAGTCTCTACTATCAGATGTCAGCAAAGGTTTTTTCAGTCACTCTGGAAATATAATAGAGTAAGCATAGCGTGTGTTGTGGATGGCACAAACTTAGGGAGGTCTACAACTAGCAGCGGGTGAAGTCCGCTTGTAGATGATACTGGTGATGAAGAGCTTAGAGTACTCGGTGTGTACTCCGTAAAAACTTTCGAGAATGATTTTGGGGCCACGAAAGACAATAAACGTTGGTTAAGTTTATTTTTGGTCCCATTTAAATGTCTTATAGATCTGATGATGAGTTTCAGAGGCAGACAACGGAACTCTTCGAAAATGGTGAAGATGTGATCGAAGAAAGAAAGAAAATAACAATTAAACAGTAAAACCGCCTTCCTAAAAAATAAAAACAATGGCTTTAATTTTAGTGGGTCTTTTGTTTTCGCAACCGACTTTAAGGCGGCTATACTTTTTTTTTATAGAAGTGGGTAAATATACGTGAGACTATCTATGTTTCCCTCTAGTGGGATCATTGGTTCACCTCTCGTGTGGTCCCTTTCGTAACAATCCCATCATTGTCCTTGTTAGTCACTCGCACTTCCCTGTCGCTACTCGCTACTGTTTACCTTCTCTCGATCTCGACTGAGTAATGAATGGAATATATTACAGTTTCAAATAGGTACCTATTTTATACTGATGACGAATACCGGCGCCCGCGCCGGGTGTTATTTAAAAGTTGTACCTCACATCTAAGTACATTCTCGAAAACAATGTCCCTGTGTGGGAACTATGATTGTTTTATAACATACCATCACGCCTTTATTTCCCGAAGGGTTAGGCAGAAGAGTACTTAATGTACACCCACAGTTCGCCGGTATGGTTTAGCCGGGCATTTATCAGAACTCCGAGCTGCTACTGAGAATTTCACTGAAATTTACTTTGCTCGACCTGGGAATTGAACCCGTAGCAGTCGCGGTTAGGACCACAAGACTAATGAGGTAGTTATGATTTTTTTATATTTGTACTCTTTTTCACATAATATAATACTTTTCTGTGTTATAATCATATTTATATTGGGGAGGAGTACAATTGTCCAGTTGAACTATTAAAGCAATAAAAAAAATATAACTTCTTAGTAGTAAGTACCACAGTGTGTTCATATTCACGCGCATCAAACAAAACATGGAGTATTGTTCTTTCGGCACCAATTTTTTGACCACCCATGGTTTGAGTACCTAAGCTATTCCACTTACAGCACCAATAGGTTGTTTCGTGCTCAATATGCTAATATATACCTATTGGTACTGTAAGTGGAATAGCTCAGCTCAGGTGCTGAAACCTTAGGAGTAGGGTATAATTGGGGGTTCTGCATCACTTGCTCTCGCGTTCGCTCGAGCCGCGTGATGCAGAAGCCCCCAATTATACCCTACTGATACAAGTTGTCGATTGCGGATTGCATTCAACCGTAAAACGCACGCGTAGCATTTTATTAGATTCGTAACTGTGCATTCATCGGGGAGCCCGACCTGCTAATATCGTCATACAATTGCAATGCACTGTACGTAGTTTGTTTTTAGATGTCTGTGTTACAAACGTGTAAAAACAAACTTTGTAATATCACCCATTAGCTCTGTTGGTTAGATCGATCCCCTCATAGGCAACGAATGTTTTTCTTACCGAAAGAATGTAAAAACTGGTCATATTTTTTTAAAATACATACCATCACGCCTGTATTCCCCGAAGGGTTAGGCAGAGGTGTACCAATGTACACCCACAATTCGCCGGTATGTTAAGGTCCCATGTAATAGGGTGCGAGCCTATTGCCATTAACCGGGCACAAATCCAGACTCCGAGTTGCTACTGGGAATTTCATAGAAAAACCCAATAACACTTTGCTCGACCCGGGGATCGAACCCAGGACCTCTAGCGTAGCAGTCGCGCTTAGGACCACTAGACTAATGAGTTTTTAAAATAAATAGTGTAAATCTGTTAAGCTTATAGCAATGAGTTTTTTATATTCATAAACACATACCACAACACCTGTGTTCCCCCGAAAGGTTAGGCAGAAGTGTACCAATCAATGTACACCTAAAGCCGATATGTTTAGTTCCCATGTAATAGAAGGGGCTAGTCTATTGCCATTAACCGGGCATGAATCCAAACTCCGAGTGGCTATTGAGATTTTCAAAGAAATCCCTAATAACGCTGCTCGACTTGGGAATAGAATCCAAAACATCTAGCGTTGTGGTCACGCTTAGAACCACTAGGCTAACGAGACATTTTATTTTTCATTAGAAACGATACAGCAATGACAAAAGTACATACAAGTTCCTTTTAAGAATTTCGTCTCGGGTATCCGCGACAACGTGGCGCCACTTCCTAAATTGGTAAAGGAAGGAATTGTATTTAGTATGTGAGCTATAATAAATTAATTTTAACTCTATTTACCTCTAACATAGAGTTTAATTTTATATCAAGTTATTATTTTAAAATTGAACTCTAGTGACATGTTGTAAATTCATTATATGAGAGTGCAATTAAAGGAAAAAAATTATTTAACTGGTACGAATTATTATAGCGAGCCGCTTGCACTATTCGTGCAGGATAAATAAATAATGTCGGTGAGTATTTATGATTGTTTTATTTTATTGGGATACTGTTATTTTATTAAATGTACTTACATAAATAATTTACTTTCAGGATTCTGAAGATGTTTTTAATTTTATCCCATGTTCACAAAAGGAGCCAAAGGGACCAGCTAAACTCAATTTAAAGAGAAAAGGGGAATTGTTATCATCCACACAAAAGCGCAAGAAGATTCAGGCATATTCATATACCAAAACAAAGGCTGAAAACATATCTCCACTATCAAGGACAATCAAAATTGAAATTTATACTGATAATCAGCCTAAGAAGCCTTGCAAGTGCAGCGCAGACAAATGTGTGCAATATGTTGTAAAAAATATAACTAGTGATGATGTTTATTTAGATATAGAAACATTAATTGGAAAAATTTGTGAAAATATACAATCATGTTAATTGAAATAAACAGCTTCAAAATTTTTAAAATAGTTTGATTGTATATTTCCACATTTTTTCCAATCCTAGTTGATAAGTGTAGATGTATGTTTTTAATTGTATTTAATTAGTTTAAGGGTTTTTAGTAGTAGATGTAGGTATATTAAGTTTTATAACTAAGTGATTACAATTAACCCTTGTTTATGTATTAATATAAATCCTTAAGTATATTAAACATTATTAATTCCAACTTTTTAATAAATTTATAAAATAAGTAACACAGAATCCCTAAAAATAAAATACCTAGGTAAAATCTTGTAATAGTTGTTTAAACGACACAAATATGTATTTTGAGATATAGTTAATTAATAAAACACCTCTACCTAAATAATGTATAGTGATATTCTTTGTATTAATAAAAAAAAAATACAAATAATTTTGTTTTATTTATAATCACATTATTATAACAAAATTATTATTTTTTGTATTAAATTGTTATTATTATGTACATAAATACATGAGACGCATTGAATTGGTTTTATGAATAAATAAATAAATATCTTTGGAGCAATTTTATATAGTCCTAAATGAAGCATAGCTTGTACTATGGGTGGTACTATGACAATGGATATAATACGTATATACTTTTTTGTAAATATATAAGTACTTATAATACGTAAGAAACACCCAACCAAAAAAAAACGCGTATGTTCATCATCACGTATATATTTGTGTCATGTGGGAATCGAACCCATGACCTCATGATCAGCAGTCCGACACTCGAACCACTAGACCGCGGTCGTTTCCGACGAATGTTTATTGTTGATGTTCGGAGTTAGTTGGTCTCTATCCTTTTATGATTTACATCTCAAATTGCTTGTTGCTGCGCTGTTATGGATAAAATGATGAGGAAGCATAATCCATATATGTATCATTCGGGAGTATTCATAATTGAGACTGGTATGATAGATTAGTTTAAATAAAATTATGCTCTCAGAGCACTTATCATAGGGTCTAAATTGTCACAGTATAATTTAAGTGATATTTTTTTTTGTTGTAAAATCTTCAATAGAGTTTATGTATGAACGCAGCTTTAGTTTAATGGTTTATAAATTGAGGCCTCCAGTAACTATTCCTTACTTTACCTTTTGTATTTCTTAGTGCATAGTAGCTCTTGCGTTGTGGTAGTTATTATTACGTGTACTTTTATTTGTGATTTTCTGTGCCAGAATCCTGCAGTAGTAAAGTATGTAAGTACTTATAATATTTTTTCATTTATAGTAAAGAGATTTTACATAATCCTGAATATTCTCCATTCCCCCATCTAATCTCCTATTTGTTATTTATTATAACTAATGATGTAAAAATAATTTCCTAGTGTGCTTATTTACATTTCACATTTTATCTGCCTCGTTATTTACGTTTTATCTGCCTCGTTAGCTTAGTGGTCCTAAGCGCGGCTGCTATGCTAAAGGTCTTGGATTCGATTCACAGATCGAAAGTGTTATTGGGTTTTTTCTATGAAGTTTTCAGTAGCAGCGCGGTGTTGGGATTTGTGTCCGGTTAATGGCAATAGGCTACCAAATCGTTAAAGCTGTCAAACAGAAGTTCTTGATCCGATTCCTAAGTCAAATGTAGTCTAAATTTAATAAGAAATCTCTTGGTAAATATTATTAACATTTTCACCCAATTATGTAACATACTTCTTATTTCTTGTTAGTGTCGTGATGTAATATTATTTTTAATTTTTTCAGGGCTCACGTTAACAATCCGTTTTTATTGAATGAAGAGGATTTGGTGCAGCCTTTAACTGCAACTGGTTCGAAGAAGAAAACCGAACCTGTCAAGCGAGCTAAAAAAGCTCAAAAGAAGAAAGATCTGCCTGTGAAAAATCCATTTGCTGATGAATCTGACTCCGACAGCGATGCGTTTAAGTCTACTGCTGGTACTACCACACCAGCTGTCAAACGAAAGAGAATCGCTGTGTTTCCTGACTCTGAGGTAAGTTTTCCTATTGTTTAGAAAATTAATTATACTTTCATACTATTTATTAAATTACAGGTTTATTTTACAATAATCTAACGACTAAAATTATCGATTAATGCTTATCACGGTCCTGAGCAAGTATCTACGATGAAGTGACAAAGGGTCGTCTTTGTTTGTTCGTTCTACTCATCCTGGCTAATTTTACTCTTTAATAGGAGAACTGAATCTAGATCTGTATAGGTACACTCCATTTATTAATAGATAATACATTTTAAACTTAATGTTTCAGGACGAAATACCACAACAGCCAATTCGTGCTGTGCCTTTAAGAAGCGCATTCTCCCAACGAGTAGCTTCGGGCTACACGTACCAGGCTGATCCAACGAAAACAGGGCAGTACTACTTCGAACTGAGAGTGTACAACGCTCGCGAAGCTGAGCGTCTATCGTACAACGAGCGCTGGAAACAAGCTCTCATAACATTGAAGCTTGCTACTGACCAGAACACCGCTGTTTGGCCTGCATTAACTAGTCTAGTTAATGCTGGTCGAGATGAAATGAGGAATATTCGCCCGGTGCTGTATACTAATCCTCAATAAAAAAAAACATTATACGTATTAAGATTATATAATTATCTTAAAACAATCTAAGATGTTTTTGATTGTACAAAAAACACACATTATATTGATGTTTTAGATTAATGTTATCTTTTTCATTTTATACTATACTTTATAATATTATTACCGGATATATTAAAAATTTTACTGTCTTTACAAATTGCAGTTACTTAACTTAATTTAATGTGTCTTCTCTTACAGCAATTTTACAAATTAAAAAATTGAATAAAGTTAAAAATAAGAATTAATAAAATGAATTTACAAATGAGATAATTATAAATTTATTGTTGGTAAAATCTAAACATAAAATTTAATTGAACATATCTTTAAAATGATTTTTTGTAAAGACTGTAATATATATGTTTCAAAGTTGTCATCACACAATAGAACAAACATCCATAAATCAAATCGTTTGCTAAATTCTGAATTTAACAATGTTCAAGTTATTGCTTCTGCATTTAAAAAGAGAATTATAAGTTATAAGATAAATCCGATTGCTTATTCTATTACACCGGAGACTTTTTTAAGTCAAACTTCAAAAACTGTGTATATTATCATAGAGAATGCTATTAAGAAACATAAAGCAATTAAAGTAAATTTTGAATTGTTTATTTCATACATTTTACCCAAAAACGATGAAATATCTATGAAATCTTTCAACACGAAATTTAATATTATAGTACAGAGTACTGACGTCGCTGATATGTACCTAAAATGTTCTGAGAAGTTAATATCAAAATGTTCAGAATTTGAACTTTCAGAATCAGGTTGGACAATTAATTTTATAAGTCACTTGGAAATAAATATCAATAAGTATAATCCTCTAAGAGCTGGAACTTACATACAGTTACCCGCAGTCATAAGAAATACAAAATCTTGTTTAAACATACATAATTATGACAATAATTGTTTTTTGTGGTGTCTTGCAGCTCATATGTATCCAACTGCTTATAATCCTAATCGTATAAAATCATACCCGCACTATACAAAGCTATTTAATATAAATAATTTATCATTTCCACCGAATTTTGAAGATATTAAAATATTTGAGAGGAATAATCCATTTATTAGCGTGAATGTTTATGGTCTTGAAGCTAATAATCACGTAACTGGTCCTTTATATGTAACAAGTAAACGAAAACTTATTCATGCTAACCTGTTATACATATGTATAAACGGAAAAGCACATTTTTGTTTAATAAATGACTTTAGTCGACTTCTGCATCGCCAATTAACTAAACACAAGTCTAAAGTATTTTTATGTGATGAATGTTTTTTATATTACGACCATAAAGAAAAATTAATGAATCATAACTGTGGTAGAAAACAAACTGTTTTACCCGACGAACATAGCAAATTGCATTTTGTAAATTTTGAAAGAACACAAAGAATACCTATTGTGATTTATGGCGATTTTGAAAGTTTGCTTTGTGAATACTCAGATAAAAATAAATCTCTTTTTACTGAAAATGTGCAAACACATAAAGCATCCTCATTTGCTTACTATATTTGCTGTAAATCTAATCCCGAATTTAATGATTTTGTTAGTTACAGAGGTCCAAATTGTGCCCAAACATTTGTTGAAACAATAAAAAATGATGTCAAAAGGCTTTATAATATTTTACAAGATGATAAATCTATGTTACCTCTTACCCAAGAGCAGTTGACTACTCATAACAAAGCTACTACATGTTACATATGTAAAACTAAGTTTGTTAATAATGATAAAATAGTTAAAGATCATGACCATTTTACAGGCAAATATAGAGGTCCTGCACATAATCATTGTAATATAAATTTGAAAAAATGTCAGTTTATACCGATAATTTTTCATAATTTATGTGGTTACGATTGTCATTTATTTATTAAAGAATTATCTGGTATTCTTGGAAGGATCAATTTAATTCCTAAATCAAAAGAAAATTACATTTCGTTTACCAAGTTCATACCGATTGATAAAACCAATACAGCTCAGTTAAAGTTTATAGATTCGTTTAATTTTTTGAGTACTAGTTTAGATAAATTGGTAAAAACTTTGCATACAAATGATTTTCATCATATGCGATTGTATTTTCCAGATGAAGATTTATTTAAATTAGTTTGTAGAAAAGGTGTGTACTGTTATGACTATATGGATAGATGGGAAAAATATAATGAAACTCAATTGCCTAACAAATCACACTTCTTCAACAAACTTACTGGAGAAAATATTTCAGTAGATGATTATCAGCATGCCATAAGAGTGTGGAAAACTTTTAAAATAAAAAATTTAGGACAGTATACAGATCTTTATTTAAAATGTGATGTACTTTTGCTCTGTGATATCTATGAAAAATTTAGAGATATGAGTTTGGAATATTATAGTTTGGATCCATGCTTTTATGTGTCATCTCCATCATTAAGTTGGGATGCTATGCTTTTATACACCAAAGTTGAACTTGATTTAATTTCGGATGTGGATATGTATCAAATGTTAGAAGAAGGAATTCGGGGAGGTCTAGCTCAGTGTTCACTGAGGTATGCTAAAGCTAATAATAAATATCTCTCGACTTACGATACTGAAAAGCCAAGTACGTACCTAATTTACCTAGACTGTGTTAACTTATATGGCTTTGCAATGATGCAAAAATTGCCTATGTGTAATTTTAAATTTATGAGTGAAACTGAAATAATAAATTTCAATGTCATGAATATACCTAAAATGAGTAAACAAGGATATATTCTTGACGTAGACCTATGTTACCCAACTAGCATTCATTATAATCATTCAGATTTACCTTTTGCGGCAGAAAAGTTTTTCCCTATGCAAAGTCAATGTAAAAAATTAATAGCGAATCTGTATAACAAACACCACTTTGTGATTCATTATTTGCATTTACAGGAATGTGTAAAAAATGGTTTATTATTACTTAAAATACATAGAATACTAACATTTCACCAAGATAACTTTTTAAAACCATATATATCTCTAAATACTACTCTAAGACAAAAAGCTAAATCGGATTTCGAAAGGGACTTTTTTAAAAAACAAAATAACTCTATTTTTGGGAAGACGATTGAAAACAAACGTAAACAAGTTGATGTTCGACTTGTTCAATTATGGAAAGATAAATTTAATATAACTAACAGATTACATGGTGCAGAAAAATATATAAGTGCTCCAAACTTTAAAGACTTGACAATTTTGGGTGAAAATCTAGTAGCTATTCAGTTAAATAAGACAAAAGTAATTTTAGATCGTCCTATTTATATTGGATTTTCGATTCTCGAAATTTCTAAAACACATTTATATAATTTCCATTATTCAGTTATGAAAAAGATTTATAAAAATAATATAAAATTGTGTTATACGGATACTGATAGCCTCCTTTATCATATAAAAACTGATGATTTTTATGATGACATGAAATATAATATCATGTTTTTTGATACAAGCAATTTTGTGGAGAATAATATATATAATATGCCAAAAGTCAATATGCAAATACCGGGCTATTTCAAAGATGAAATGGCGGGAGAAGTTATTTCAGAATTTGTTGGTTTACGCGCAAAATTATACTGTGTACAGTTAGAGAAAAAAAATATTAAGAAGGCGAAAGGAGTAACTAGGCCAATAACAAGAAAATTGGATATTGAAAAATATAAAAGAGCTTTAAATTATAATGAGAACTTAAGAGATGATATGTACGTTATTCGGTCAAAAAATCATTGTATTTTCACACAAAAAATAAATAAACTGATACTTAACAGAGATGATGATAAAAGACAGTTGATAAAAAATAGTTTTGATACCATACCATGGGGGCACTGTAGTACCATACTTTAGTAATAAGTAATAATTATATTTTATATTATGTTTTATTATGTGAAAATATTAGTACTCAATACATATAATTGAATTATAAAATTGTCTTTTTTTTTTCTTTTAGAAATTATCTATCCCTAACTTGTTAAGTGAAAGGTAAATAAAACGAGGTATTAAATTTTATTATAATGTATTTCATTTAAATATAACATATAAGCATAACATTTAGAATAAAATAAATGTTTAGCACAATCTCAGAAAAGAGATTTACAATCGATCTGAGAAATTAATTTTTTTCACTATTTTACTGATCAAATATTCAGTTTCGTCCATTATCTCATCACCATTGTTTCTGACTAGGTATTGAACACTTACACGAGCGCTATCATTTTCACTACAGCTCATTCCGGAAGCATTTTCATCACCCAAGTCATGAATAGTTATATTTATCAAATGATGAGCTTTTCCTGGTTCTTTCCTAATAATATAAGACGAAGATGTGCGAAATGGTTCTGATATATGCGAAATAGTTTTTAAAGAAAATTGAGATTTCTTACTTTTTTTCTTATTTATAGATTTCCTTTTTTTCTCTTTTATTTTTTCTGTTGATTTTTTTAGAGGTGCAGTTTTAATAACTGGAGTATTAGTGGCATTCATATCTTGTGAAAAATAGAATGATTTAACAACAGTATCGTTATCTATAAGATAAGGATCACCCAATTTCTGTAAAAAAAAAGATGAATTAATTACAAATATGAAAACGGGACATTGTTTTGAAAAAGCAAATGATGTACACGCACAATATAAAAAATAAGAAAGGATAGTAGAAAAAGACAAAAAAAGGCATGTTGGATATACATTGTATGAATGTATATCTGAAAATATATAAATATTTACACATTTATAGTCAGATACATACCTCATGTAATCGTGATTGTTCCTGTCCTAAAGAAATCTCATTATCCATAACACTAGGACTGTATGATGATGAAAAAGACATTATTCTGAAAAGATAAATAAATAATCAAAAGTTATTGGGATATAAATAAACACATTAGTTTCTTTTATATTAATCAATAATTATCAAAACTTACCTTTAGTAACAAAATATATGATTTAAAATTAATGTCAAGTGACTGCCTTTCACTGGCTGCGGCGATTAAATGATTTTGTTGTAACAAAAAAAAATCTTAAATATTTAAAACATTATATAAACATAATGTAACGATACTATAGCCGTTATTTTTATTAGGTATATATTAAAGGCCAGAGGATAGTGCAATTAGTAGGCAAGATGAAGTTGATCAAACAACCCATATCTTTAAATGTTAATAATATTAATTTTAATGACTCTAGTTGTCATATAAGACACAGTGCTTTATTGCCTAACACAATTCGTTGTATAATATGTGGACCCTCAAACTGTGGTAAAACAAACGTTATGATCAGTTTATTATTACATGAAAATGGTCTCAAATTTAAAAATATTTATCTTTACTCAAAAACTAATTTCCAACCAAAATATCGTTTCTTAATTGAAGTCTTAAGAAGAGTACCTCAAATCAACTTCTATGAGTTTAGTGACAATAAAGATGTTATATCTCCCAACGAAGCTTTACAAAATTCTATATTTATTTTTGATGATGTTGCAACCGAGAATCAGACGAATATTCGTAACTATTTCTGTATGGGCAGACATAAGCACATTGATTGTTTTTATTTATCTCAAACTTATTCAAAGATTCCGAAACAATTGTTACGTGACAATGCTAATTTTCTTATAATATTTAGACAAGATGAAGTGAACTTAAAACATATTTATGAGGAACATGTCAGTCCTGATTTAAACTGGAACCAGTTCAAAGAAATTTGTAAAACAGTTTGGATTAATCCTTACAATTTCTTACTTATTAACAAAGAGTCTACAATAAATAATGGGAGATACAGAAAGAATTTCGATACATTTTTTAAATTTTAATGGAAGTGTCATTCGAATTAATATAATTATGACTAATATGCAAAAGAAAGTTAGTATTGGTTTTTCTTTAAGTGAAACCAGACGTTGAACATTAAGATGGATAAAAATATTAAAACAGAATTAATAAGGTCTGTAGACTCCATAAAAAATAAAATAAAACAAATGAAGGCTCAGGAATTCACAATGAATTTGACGATCGATAAGATGCTAAAACCTATAATTGATCCTCTTAAAACCCTAGCTGATTCAAACACATCTATTGAAAAAAATAAGAATATGGAAATTACAACACTCACTAGATCTGACAACATTGAATCTGCTGACATTAACAATAGCTCATTTACGAAATTTGAAGACTGTGTCGATCCTAAACTAAATTCTGCAGAGGTTATTGATAATTCACCTAAAAAGGAAATGGTAGATGATTTAGAAGTTTCATTAGAGGGTCATGATATCGATGATATTTATGAAGGTATAAATATACCGTTCGGGATAAGAAGTGAAAACAAAAAAATATTGTTGGGAAATTCCGTAGTATCTTTTTCTAAAGTAGACAGTTTGAATAACGATAATGTACTTTTAATTAAAATTGCTGATAGAGCTTATAATTTCACACCTGGTTTGAAAGAACTATTACTTCGTAGAAAACCTGATTTAAAATTAATATCTAACAAAGATAAACTTGTCTATAAGGATATGTTACATTATACAAATGTGCATAAAAGAGATTTTAATCCTAAAGGTCAAATAAGAGGCGATAAAGGAATAAAATACCGTGAAATCATTAGACCACTCTTTGCCGATTTGCCTCATGATAAAGTTCCCGCTAAACTTGGAGGTAATTTGCCAAAGTTAAAGCAATACAAAAATAACACTGACTTAGTGTATTGGGATGATCCCAATGAATTGGTTGAGAGATTAAAATTATTAATTGCTTCAAGAGATGCTGGAAATACAAATCATGATAATGAAATTTTATCAATAATTGAAGAATTGAAAGAAGCTGACATTATTAAGGATAAATAGTAGGAACAATGTGTCTTTCCCTCAGTATCATAGAAGATTTGGTGTGGATTATATATTAAATTGAGAACAAAACTGAAACATGAGCAAAGCCGATGTTGTCAATGAAATTCATAAAAATGCAAGGGTAAACTTTCCGCGAAGACAAGTTATCACGAAAGATATAGATGATTTATGGCAAGCGGATTTAATTGATATGCAATCAATTTGTAGAGAAAATAAAAACTTTAGATTTATTCTCACTGTTATTGATTCATTTTCAAAATACGCTTGGGCTTTTCCTTTGAAAAGTAAGACTAAGAATATCGTCTGTAACACTTTCAAGATTTTGTTAGATAAAGGGCGTGTCCCTAAAAATCTACAAACAGATAACGGAACAGAATTTTATAATAACACATTTGAAAAACTTATGAAATCCCACCATATTAATCATTACTCAACGTTCTCAACGAAAAAAGCTTCAATAATTGAGAGATTTATTAGAACACTAAAATCTAAACTTTATAAGGAATTTAGTTTAAAAGGAAACTATAAATGGATAGATAACACTCTTGATAGTGAAATGTATAAATACAATCATACTTATCATCGAACAATTGATGAAGTCCCCGCAAATGTTAATAATAAAAATAAAATACGCATACTGGAAAAATATGCAAGTTTGGCAAAAAATAATAATATGAAAACTAAGTTTAATGTGGGTGATTATGTGCGGATCAGTAAGTATAAGGGAACTTTCGAAAAAGGATATACGCCCAACTGGTCGACGGAAATATTTAAGATTAAAAAAATACAAAATACAGCTCCTATTACATTTTTAATTGAAGATACAATTAGAGGTCGACCTATTTTAGGTGCATTTTATGCACAAGAGCTTCAAAAAACGAAAAACCCTAATGTATATCTAGTCGAAAAAGTTCTAAGAAATAAAGGAAACAGAGTTTTAGTGAAATGGTTAGGTTTGCCTTCAACTGAAAATAGTTGGATTGATAAGTCAAATAAATTATAACAGATAAACAGGAGTTACTTTAAAAACACTATTTATTAAATGTTCAATCTATGATTCTTCAGTCTTATGATGTGTTTTGGAGAGAGTAGTCTTAATCCATGACTCTTCTGTCCTATGATGTGTATTGGAGAGAGCAGTCTTCTTAATTGGTTAATAAATCATTTGCCATTTGAATTCCATTTACCAGGCTACAATTATTGTGGTCCTGGCACGAAATTAATCAAGAGGCTTACACGCGGAGATAAGGGTGTTAATAAATTAGACGAATATTGTAAAGAGCACGACATCGCATACCATAAGTCCCCAAGATTAGAAGATCGGCACAAAGCAGATTTAATTTTATTAAATATGGCAAAAGAGCGTGCAGTTGCTCCGGATGCTAGTCAAAGTGAAAAATTCGCAGCACGTTTAGTAAGCAATGTCATGTCAACAAAACTCAAAACTGGTTCTGGCCTAAAAAAACATAGCAAAAAATGTTCTCGAAGAATTGCAGATGGAAAAGGTTTAAAAAATAATTTTAAGAAGTTTATTATGAAAACAAAAAGACATATAAAAAAATTAAAACCAAAATGTAAGAGAGTTGCAATAAAATTAGCTATGGCTGCTGCCAAGGAGTTAGCCGATAATTCATCTATTAAACTTCCTCGAGTTATTCCTATACCGAAAACCGGTGGAGTTTTACCTCTGATCCCAATTTTCGCGGGATTATCTGCAGCTGGTGCCTTAGCAGGTGGTGCAGCTGGCATTGCTAAAACCATTAATGAATTTAAAATGGCTAAAAAATTGCTAGCTGAGTCAAAGAGACACAACGAAAAAATGGAGGCTCTTTATATAGGAAAAGGACTACACTTTAAGCCGCATAAAGATGGCCTTGGAATTTTCGTATCAAAAGAAAAAAACTAAGATATCGGCTACCCAAACGAGCTTTAACTAATTTTGACATTTTAAAGTATGGAAATAGTATTCCACATTTTAGAGGCGTTTTTATGAGAGATGAGCTCCCTAAACACCCTTTTAAAAAAGAATGTGGAGTTATTAATTTAGATAGCTCAAAAAATCCTGGCTCTCATTGGGTAGCCTATGCAAAATACAATGATTACATTGAGTATTTTGATAGTTATGGAAATCTTAAGCCACCGAAGGAATTCATAAAATATATAGGTGCTAAAGTACACTATAATTATGATAATATACAGCGTGATCATCCTTTTAATTGTGGGCATCTTTGTTTAAAGTTCTTAAATAATTTTTGGTGCAGTGAAGTAATAAAATGAATGGGATTATTCAAAAGAGTTTAGTATACAAGCATGTCTATTACGGTTACCATCTCCGGAAACAGTTCAGAATTAGTTTCATACTTTCAACCACCGCTTCATTTATCTGATCAATACGAGTGCGGTTTGCTGTACTTTTCATTATTAAATTCAAAACCTGATGCACCTATTATTGGCAGCGGTCTGTCTATGATCAGAATTGAATGTGATCTTGTATACGGTTCATATTGCAACGGTTTACCAACACATTTTATTCATGAATTTCTATATGATACTGCTCTCAACAGTCATTACGTAGACATACCCCAAAACGTTGTATACTTTCCAGTAAACAAAAATATCATTCCATCTATATCTGTTAAAATTGTTGATCAGTTTGGTCATTGTATTAATTTTGGAGAGGAACACATTCAGTTACGTCTTCATTTAAGAAAAACAATATGATAGTTTATAATAAAAACGCATCAGTGACTTTAAAACGTCTTATTCCTTCTGCAACTACTAAGGTGCACAGACGTAAGAAAAGGTTGAAGAAATTAACGAAAGCAAATAAGAACTTTCTTAAAGCCCTTGGTTTTAAAATATGAATATGCTACAGATTACTGAATTACCACATTTTGACAGTTCGATTGAAAGTTATGAAGTCCATTCATACAATCCCTACAATAACAGCTTTAGAGAAAATGATGAAATCAGAATCCCCATTCACCAGCAAGACGTATACGTGCTACCATCAGCCAGTTCAATTTACATCGAAGGCCAAGCAAAGCTCTTCGGTAAAGATGGGAATCCGATCAAGAAAACTGTTACGTTCACTAATAACCCTGTTATGTATCTGTTTCAAGACATCAGATATGAAATGAATGGTATTGAAATAGATCGTATTAAAAATTCTGGAATAACATCAACAATAAAATCATACATATCATTAAATGAAGCAGAAAATAGAGTTGCCGCCTTATGGGGTTGGAACTTAGAGGGATTTCAAAGTGATGGGCATTTTAGTGCTGTGATACCATTAAATAAAATTTTAGGCTTTGCAGAGGATTATAACAAAATTGTGATAAATTGTAAACATGAACTTGTAATGAATAGAAGTAACTCTAACTTAAACAGTGTTATTCTTACTGATGATGTGGTTCATTTTCAAATAGATATACAAAGAGTTCAATGGAGGGTTCCGCACGTAAAAGTTTCAGATCGAGAACGACTAACTCTTTTAAAACATTTAGAAAGAGATAAACCTATTCAAATGGCTTTTAGAAATTGGGATTTATATGAGTATCCATTACTACCTAAAACCACAAAGCATTCTTGGTCAGTTAAGACTGCTTCACAACTAGAAAAACCCAGATACGTCATTTTTGGTTTACAAACTAACAGAAAAAGCAATAAAACTAAAGACAGTTCATTATTCGATCATTGTGAAGTGACAAACGTTACTCTCTTTTTGAATTCACAATATTATCCATATGAACCTATGAGTTTAAAGTTTCCCGAGAACAAATACAGTATATTATATGAAATGTATGTGAAATTTCGTCAGTCATATTACAACTGTCCGATAGACCCGTTGTTAGATTTAAGGGACTTCAAAGAAAAAGCCCCCCTCTTTATCTTAGACTGTTCAAGGCAAAACGATAATTTAAAATCAGGTCCAGTGGACGTGCGGTTGGAGTTTGAATGTTCTGCATCAATACCAGATAAGACAACTGCCTATTGTTTGATTATAAACGATCGCCTTGTGGAATACAAACCTCTCAGCAACACTGTGCGCAGGTTATCATGAATGCTATTGTGGACGTTCAAGGTTTTAAAACAGAAGCAAATGAATTTATCTTAAAAGAAATTGCTATGATATGTGATAAAAAAGTTCAAGTATTTTTAATTAAGCCCCCGTTTCCGTTTTACAATTTGACAAAACCAGAAAGACGGCAAGTCAGTTGGATTGAACGTAATAGAAAAATATACTGGGGAGAAGGATTTGTTCCTTATTCAAGCCATCAAAATTTAATAGCAGATATTTTAAGAGATAAATGTATCTATACTAAAGGTTTAGAAAAAGTGTTGTGGCTAAAAACTATTTTAGAAAATAATAATAAGAATATATATAATTTAGAAGACAGGGGTTGCCCTAGTTTCTTAAGCTTGTATAATCAATATAAAGGTTCTAATGATTTGTATAGTTGTATCTATCATAACTCAGTATGTGCTTTAAAAAATGTTTTGTGTTTAAAAAAATGGTGTTTAGATAATAAACTATGTAAATATTTTTTCTCGTTTTATTATTAGATTTTTTAAATTCCCCATCATTATTTTTAAGAAACTGAAAAGTATAAAATGATTCTAAAGTTAAGGATGATAGATGATGTTATTGGCAGTTGAGCCTGGATAATCTTATAATTTCGTTTATAATCATTTTATTTCATTATTTTTTTTACATTCGATTCCTACAATTGTAGTGAAACGGTTGGATCACAAACTGAATTAAACAATTTAAAAAATAAATTATATAATTGATAGCAATGCAAGACTCTGTGAAATGTCTGAAATGTACTTCCAAAGGTATTTGTAAACTTATTATTAAGAATGCAAAAGGCGAGACTATATATGTTGGTGATAATATGAAGCATGCTCATAAAAAATCGCGCGCAGATTCGTCAAAATTTCAGGTCAACGATATTATGCAAGGTTTATTTTACCAAAATATGAATATGATAGTGATACCTGATTCAGATGTTATTATACGCTTTGATATTCTACCAGAAGATGAAATGCCTAATAATTAATAATTTAAATAAAGCATTACCAGTTTATGATACACGAATCGAATAAAATGATTATTCGCTTGCGTTTACGGTTGAATGCAATCCGCAATTGACAACTTGCATTAGTAGGGTATAATTGGGGGCTTCTGCATCACGCGGCTCGAGCGAACGCGAGAGCAAGTGATGCAGAACCCCCAATTATAACCTACTCTTAGGTGCTCGAAAAATTGGTGCCGAAGGAGGAATACTCCCAAAACATGCGTACATTACTGCATTAATCTTCCTATGGCCGTGGACTCCTGGTATTAATTTTCAAATACCTATACCTACTACAACTACAAATATAAAAGCATGGAATAAATATAATCTAGAAGCCACGTTCAGTCACTTTAAAAAAATGGGATAACTCGGCAAAGCAGCAGGCGAGCTACCTGATCGTAAGTATTCATTGCCGCCCATGGACATCTGCAATAGCAAAGAAGTTGCAGATGTGTTGCCGAGTCAAGGAAAAGGGATGGGAAGGATAAAAAAGAAGGAAGGGGACTGAGGGAGGAATTGGGCCTCCGGCGCTCCGCAGTCACCGTACGAATCACAACAGTATACATACTGCTATTTGACGTCTATATTCTTTGGGAGGGTAGTACTTCCCCGCTTGTGACGACACATTCATGCTGGCACGTAGACATGCCAGCAGGCACTACTATGTACTACATTTCATGAAATGTTAACCATCCTGTTTCCTTTTAAGCC
Source organism: Subacronicta megacephala (assembly GCA_958496365.1). Classification (NCBI taxonomy): domain Eukaryota; kingdom Metazoa; phylum Arthropoda; class Insecta; order Lepidoptera; family Noctuidae; genus Subacronicta; species Subacronicta megacephala. The sequence goes on along the minus strand of OY292541.1, from coordinate 147,034 downwards.
CATCATATTTTTATAGATAGATAGATGGTTATAAAAAACTGGCAAATTTCTCCAAATGATTTTAAACCTTATAATGCCTATAATTAAGTTTAAAATCAACTGAGAAAATTTGATATTTTGTGGTTACTTGATGTGCCGGCCACCGTACAAGACGGAAATATTAAATTGGATCGACCACTGTAAAACACGTTATTATGACGTTTACATGGTGACCAATAGCGGAAATATGAAATTCCTGGTTTAAAAAAAAAAACATACGTTTATGTTTTACCAATACCCCGTATAGTCTTTTCTTCGGAGGTGTTAAAGCACCTCTCAGAACTCAGGATTATATTATTCATATTTTAAGCAACAAGTTTTGTTCCATGACTTTTAATATCGTCAGATTTCAATTCAATCAGACTTACATACAAACAAAAAAATACCATAGTAAAACAAACTAATGTCGTAAAACCTATAAGTGGGTCTTCTTTTCCCCATCATCATCATCATCATCAACCCATTACATTGTCCCACTGCTGGGCACGGGTCTCCTCTCAATACGAGAGGGCTATAGTCCACCACGCTAGCCTACTGCGGGTTGGCAGACTTCACACGCCGTCAAGAAAATCTCTCAGGCATGCAGGTTTCCTCACGATGTTTTCCTTCACCGTTTAAGCGCGTGATAATTAATTATTTTCCCCATTGTACTTAATATGTAGGTATATGTGTATTTTGATGTCTACTGCTGTAGGTGGTTTTCGTGTAAGACGCGTAAATCTTTTAGGCGGCGGTGTTATGGGCTTCAGTGTGAATAGGCATCGGTGTTAGCGTCGCTGTCAAAGTCATCGATGTTAATATTAGCGTCAGTAGCATAAGCGTCAGTATCAGAGGCGTCGATGTAATAGGCGTCACTGTCATTGGCATCGGTGTTATAGGCGTCGGTATCATAGGCGTCGATATTATAGGCGTCATTGTCATTGGCATCGGTGTTATAGACGTCGGTATCAGATGCGTCAGTATCATAGGCGTCGATGTTATAGGCGTCACTGTCATTGGCATCGGTGTTATAGGCGTCAGTATCATAGGCGTCGTTGTTATAGGCGTCACTATCATTGGAATCGGTGTTATAGGCGTCGGTATCATAGGCGTCGATATTATAGGCGTCATTGTCATTGGCATCGGTGTTATAGACGTCGGTATCAGATGCGTCAGTATCATAGGCGTCGATGTTATAGGCGTCACTGTCATTGGCATCGGTGTTATAGGCGTCAGTATCATAGGCGTCGTTGTTATAGGCGTCACTATCATTGGAATCGGTGTTAGAGGCGTCGGTATCAGAGGCGTCAGTATCCTAAGCGTCGATGTTATAGGCGCCAGTAGCAGGCGTCGCTGTCAAAGTCATCGGTGTTGTTATAGGCGTTAAATAAGTTGTTTATTTTATGATGATTAAAATACTGGATTTTGTATGTCTACTGTTTTCTTTTGACAACAGAAATGAAGATATCATATTTCATTATGAGTTTTGGGGGCTTCAACCATGGCTGAAACTTTCAAATTGCTTCAGACAACCTATCGTATCAATTGACTATTTTTACGGGCATTTAAAAAAAACTGTAGTTACTTTTGTTACAGAGGGGTTCCCCGAGCGCATCTGTCGCTGTATATTATTATGCGGGCTGCACGCCACGCCTGACGCACCTCGCCATGTAAGGTAGTCAGTGGGCGTACCTGAACATGTCTTAACATTGTACAAACTGCTCACCGCGGTTTCACTCACAAACCGCATGACCGGGGCACCTACCCTACCTACCCTCCAACAGAAAATCTTCTTTCTCTTTTTCTCCTTCCCCTTCCTTTTCCTTAAATAGGCTTGGCAACGTATCTGCAACTCCTTTGGTTTTGCAGATGTCCATGGTTAGCGATAGGCACAATCAGGTAGCTCACCTGCTCGTTAGCCGAGTTATTCTATAAAAAAAAAACCTGGAAAAAAATTCTGAGACAAAAGGTAGCCTATTTCTGTCTCTAAGATTACCAAAATTCATCAGAATTTGTTCAACGGTTTAGGCGGAAAAACATAACAAAAAGACAGACCATTTTTCGCATTTTTAATATTAATTTGAATCAGTTGGTAAAATCCATTCTATTTTTATTTGAATGCATATCATTATTTATAAATTTTAGGAAAGATACATAATTATACTTAAAGCTAGCGAGGTGACGTTGATAGATTTTGCTGACGTCAGTTTAAACTTATATAAGATGTAACACGTGTAAGAAAATTCGAAACGACAGGTAGCACCTTAAGCAGGTCGATAGCTCGATAGCTCGACTGACAAGATAAGGCGTAGTTTCGGTATACGTGTGTGCACGGCAAGGCGTCGCTTTAGCCGGCGTCACTTCTTTGTTCCCAAAGTTCCATCTTCTGCCTTACCCTTGGGGGAATACAGGCGTGATGGTATGGATGTTTGTACACGCATCACGCAAAAACTACTGCGCGAAATTGGATGCGGTTTTCATAGTTGTATTGTTGGAGGATTTAAAATTTTAAGTAAGGTTCATAATGACACGTTGTCGCTTAGAAGCTAAGTTATAGAAAGGAAATCTTTTTGTTACGCGAATTAAATTAGGGGCAAAAGTTAGCAGGTATAAGGATAACATTGTACCTATATCTTGGACCAGTTACACTAGTAGATAAGCAAGCGACATTTTGTTAATCTAGAATTGTTGGTAAATATGTAAATGTATCGTATGAATATTCAAACACAAATTAGTAAATGCCATTTATATTTTAACACTAACAGATCCGGAACAAAATTTTTACTATATGTGATTTCGGGAATCAAAATCCGTGACTTTTCCCTCAAAATGAGATGGCTCAGCCGCCTTAAACTCATATATTTCCATGAAACGTCAACGGATTTTTTGTATAAATCTATTTAACTTCTTAACAATCGACTATAGTTTTGCCTTGATAAGGAAATTGTATTAAAACATACAATACCATCACGCCTGAATTCCCCGAAGGGTTAGACAGAGGTGTACTATAGTACACCCACATTTCGCCGGTATGTTTAAATCCCATGTAATAGGGGGCGAGCCCCGGGCACAAATCCAGACTCCGAGCTGCTACTGGGAATTTCATAGAAAAACCCAATAAAACTTTGCTCGACCTGGGGATCGAACCCAGGACCTCTAACGTAGCAGTCGCGCTCAGGACCACTGGACTAATGAGGCAGTCTTCAATATTGTATTAAATTAAGTATTATTTATTGCAAAAGTTCATAAGCTATGGTGACCACCAGGCGGGCTTATCTCAGAAACAACTGTTCCCACGGTTCTTCCATACCAACGGTTTTATTTTAATTTTTGTATTTTTAGTATTTATACTACGGACGAGTTGGAAGGGGAAGACCTCGGCGAACGTACCGCAACCAAATTGCGGATGTTCTTAAAAAAGTCAAGGTTCCCAGCACCCTAAACCGACGGTCATGCATGAAGAGATTAATGAATGTAGATGAAGCGACAGTAGTGTGCCAGGATCGTAGCAAGTTGAAATCTATAGTCTCTGCCTACCCCCATGGGAGACAGGCGTGACAATATGTATGTATGTAGTATTTATACTTACTTACGAAGATTTCCTGTACAATTGTATAACCAACTACGATATTCACAAAATATGTGAGACATCTTACAATATACAACGCTAATTTTTGTTCACCCGAAAGCCAAAAGTACAGTCGCCAGCAGGTCAAGGTATACAAAACTGTCAAATTTCTTCAAATGATTTTAAACCTTAAATTGTTGTCAATAAAGATCTAAATCAACTGAGAAAATTTGACATATTGTGGTAACTTGATGTGCTGACCACCGTACCTAGTTTGTTCAGAATCAGTAACAGAATGTATTGCAATGGTTTATAGCCTATGTTAATTTTTACATTTAAAAAAATTTCAAGTTGGACACCCATTTTTATTGCAAAAATCGGCGCAAGAAACACTGAACGGGGAGGTCAATCACTTGCCTGTGCCGCCCGGCGCCCTTAGCTCTTCGTACCCACCTGCGCAAATTAGGTAAATTGATAAATTAGGACAAATCTTTTTGTATTTTTTAGGCATTTTCCATGCAAAGATTATTAACGTCGCCTCAAAGACGTACATTAAAAATGTGAAGGCAAATAAGCCCAACAGGGCTTAAAAAGAAAGGATGGGATAAAATTACATATGTGAGAAGAAGCATAATATTATTTTTAACACAATACGCGACGTGCAAAAATGTTGTTGTAATGACAGAGACAGAGGAATTTCTTTCCAATAAGAAACCAATAATAGATTAAGATTTGGTTCGTCATTTACAGTCTATAATTACTATCAATAACCTACTTCAATGTCTTTACATGACAAGTGTCTACATCTGATATTCCTCTTTGGCAAAATAAAACAGATTTTATTCCATTATAAATCTTTATAAAAATAAGTTGTTTTTTTTTCCGAGAACAAAGTCAACTGCCTAGTTCCAAATGTACGTCATGACAATTAAAAGTACAGATCAATACCAAATATTATTAGTTAGTATTTCCCCAATTACAAAGGAACACTCAAATTAACGGAGGTTAACTTATAATACCGGTGCGTTTCGCGTCAGCCTCAGTTGAACCAGTGTCGCGGCACAAGCGGTGTCGCCGCTCTAGTGCGAATTAAAAAAAACTTAATCGGTAAAGCGCGCGAACGTGACAGGGTGACATAGATAGACTTTTTTAATTTTATAGTGATGAAGGGCCAATGCAAGCGGTTTGTGAGCCAAAAGGGCAAAGCGTATGAAGTACACCTCGCCAAAAAGGAGGATGACAACATTGGATTTTTTGATTTGGTAAGTTTAAAATAAATAAATATTGTAAATTGTAATGAATAAATTAGTGTCAGTGTTGTGAATATTTTTTTGATGAAAGTTGTTTAATTTTAGTCATTCATAAAAAAATTAGAACTCATAAGATAACTACAGAAACACACGCAACTCAACATAAGGTTCTCGAAAAAAATAAACTAAATTGAATTAGCACAACCAAATTGCAGTTTTAATAAAAGAGAACATTAAAATACGAGTAACTAACACAACTAAAATAAAAATGACACCAAACATTAGGTTTAAGTACCTTATTATTGCTTAATTACATGATCAACCTTTTTGCTACCTAGTTACCTGGCACCTAAGTAATAATATATATACACTTACCTAATAATATTTGTCATTGTGCTAATTAAATACCTACTGGGTGTGTTAACAAAAACTCGAAAAATTAAAGTAGTTTTTCTACTTATGTTAATTTTATTTCAAGAATAGTTTTAATCGCTTATCCTTAAACGTATCTAAAAAAATATAATATGTATCTCCCTCACAATATCATCTGGTTGTTTATAATTTTTTAGCCATAAAGTACCTAATGATAATAATTTGACCAGATTAATTTATAATTAGCATGAAGTAGGTATATTTTTTTCTGTTTTAAGTAGGTACTTATCCGAAGGTAATAACCCTGTAATTAAATCTCATTATTAATTAATTACAAAAAAACTATTCAGATATACAAATTGTATTCATATCCATTATGCAAAAAATATCTTAAAATTCAGTTAGATATCCTTATTATTGTGCTAAATTATTTATTATATTTTCACAATACTTAGTCTCACAATGGCAGTTAATACAAGACCATATCACTAGGTAATAACTGAATTAAAAATAATATTCATAAATCAAAGACCGATTATTGGCTACTTACAGTTTGTTCGAAATAAGTAAGCCGATCGGAAGTTGTCTGCAAATGGTTTAGAAGTGGTTAATTTTAATAGAAAGAGTCGGTGTAAAGATAATTAGAGTCGTATAAGTTTCACATTTCTAATTATTTTGTTTACTAATATCGATATTTATGTAATAAAACACTTAATTATACGATTTTATCACCGCGGTAGTTCGGAACGGCTAACCTCCGATCGGCTTACTTATTTCGAACAAACTGTAGAAATTATGAATGATACATAAACTATTTGACGTGGGGGGAACTCAACTCACCAGATGAAATAAACAGCTTTCACTACCAAACACAATTTGATTACAACTAGAATATAAAATTAGTAAACTGGTCATAACTGCGCCTACTACGCTTCGTCCTGGGTTCTATTGCCATGTCGAGCATAGTGTTATTGGGTTATCCTAGATGAAATTTTCATTAACAGTAGGTACAGCAGTTTTGATTCGTGCTCGGCTAATGGCAATTTAGCTGGCCCCCTATGACATGGAACATAAAAATACCGAGAAACAGTGACTATACAAATAGAACACCTCTATTATAATACAATCGTTATTTTATGTTTGAAGAATATCCCTACATCGAGTGAAGTTTTGTCAATATTTTTCGTTTAGCCTAATGGGCGTCGGACTTGCGATGATAAGGTTTCCGGTTCGAAACCCACCCATTGCACTACCAACGTGAACCCACACGTAACACAAGCATTTAGCTTAGCACGAGGGGTTAACAAGAATACTTAGTAGTAATGTGTTACCCACATTGCTAGTAAGCTTCAAAAAAAAAAACAACCTCTAGTTTTGCGTCTATGTAGTAAGATTTCTCGTGTGCTTAATAATGTGCGGCGGGTTTCCCCGACGATGAGAAAGGCGGCCGACTCACGCGCTGACACTTACGTTTGCCGTTTTATTTACAACTTCGTTAACTGTCACGCTACTATTTGTTCAGGGGGCCTAGACAATGTCACATTTTCATTATCGATAACGAAGTGAGCTAAATCCGAAATGTAGGTATGGAATTGGCATAACCTTTCGACATGTCGCGTGATGAAATATGTTAAATCCATACATTTCGGATATCTAACTTCATAATTATGTTCGCTGTTCGTTCAGCTTCATATTTTTTTCCGTAGACTTGTGGGTCCACTGCTGTGCAAAGAAATCCCCGTCGTCATGAACCATTATCATCTACCCTGGTTTAGATACCCTCTGGCTAGCCTAATGCGCGTTGGCAAACTTAACATGACGTCGAGGAAATCTCTCAGGCGTGCAAACCTTAAGATGTATTTTCCTTCACCGCAATCAACAATTAATACGCATATGATTCCGAAAACTCCCGAGGTTTGGATTGGACTCGGACCTTCCCCTTAGCAGTCCAGTTTTATATCATTGGGTAATTATGGAGTGATGATTTGCGAAAGGTTGCTGGCAGAAGCTGGATGCGAAAAGCGAAGGACAGGGTGAAATGGCGCACACTAGGGGAGGCCTACGTCCAGCAGTGGACTAGCATAGGCTGATGATGATGATGATGATGATGATGATGATGATGATGATGATGATGATGATGATGATGATGATGATGATGATGATGATGATGATGACACACTTACAAGTTAGGTAACATACAGAGATGAAACTGAAAAGTAGAAATAGCCGCGGACCCCAAACTAGACGCAGCCTGTATCTTGGTGGCCCAATATTAATAATAACTCTTTAATAACTAACAGTAGGTATACACAAATGCGTTTCTTTTGCAACATGTTTTACTTTTACAACATAAGTGTATTTTATAACATAAGTCTCTTCTACAACATAAGTTTCTCGTGCAACATAAGTCTCTTCTACAACATGAGTTTCTTTTACTACTTACATGCGTTTCCGTTAGTGTTGTTTCCACAGACAAATAAATATGTAGGAGTACCTATCTATTAGTTAATACTTATGTTCTCCAACATCCCACCTCCCTCACCTGCGAAGATACACCAGAAAGTGTCATTACTGCATGAACCATTAGTTAATGGTCCATTAACTATCGATTTATAAACCTTCAATCACAATTGCATGACCTTGTCAAAAGGTAAATGTCTTGTAGTGTGGAAAGGGGAAATCACATAACGTTTTCAAGTGACATAAATTGATGGTATTTATTACCTACTTAGTATTTTTATTTATAAAGTACGTACTACTCATAAGTAGTAGCTACGCGAGCTTTTCATGAAGCATAGAATATTTTTCATAACTTATAATTCTCATCTCAGTGTGAAACGGAATAATATCAACTAGGAATTTTAGTCAATTATATGCGGTACCTGTATTAAGTATTTCATTTCAGAAATTCTGTATGATGAGAGATTTTCTGAGAGCTTTTTTAGAACTTGACACTGTAACGTCTGTCAATCCGCAACAAGCTAGTGTAGTGACCTATGGCCTAATCCCTTTCATTCTGAGAGGGGATCTGTGCCCAGCAGTGACTTGTGACCTGTGGGATGATGACATTCGGACACTGCAGTTCCAAGAGCTTTCGCGATTGACGCATTTCCCCACAACGTATTCCTTCACTGTCAGAGGTGTTTCACACAGTGACAGTGACAATGTTGATGAACAAGTTAATTTAAGTATTGTACTTACTGTGTTAAACGATCTTTCCGACGGATTCATTTAAACTCTTTAAAGCAACGAGAATATCAAATTTAAGCGTGTCAATTGGTCTTATTATAAGAAAATTGTTGATAAAGTTTGACGGAATTTGTTAGTTGAACCGGCCTCCAGGTAAAAACCCAGATCTTGACTTTGAGGTGCAAAGGCTTAAAGAGCTCACTTATAAATAGGAAGGAGGTTTGATGTTAAAAACAATATTTGCTTAAAACGTATAATGCATTCTTAACATGTCTTAAAATATTTACATCAGTCTCAATGTGATGCATAAAACTACAATAACTTCTAAATTCTCCAACCGATTTTGATGAAATTAATTTTGAATTATTGCTTATTTACTTTTTTATATACTTGCAAAGTTTCATTGATATCAGATTAGCTGTTTTTGATATATGAGTCAAAATTGAGAGCAAGTATTAATATATTGCAAGGTGGATGAGGTACAAGGCATCAATATAATGTGTTCTTTTTGACCTCAAGTTGGGTTGACGTAAGGTGAATTTATGGAGCAGAGTGACTACATATTGCATTTAAATATACTGTGTAAACAATAGCTTGTTTGAACAATTTTTTGCCGTTCGTAGGTATAGTTTTAACTCTTGCCACCCTTCATTTCTGAGACCAGCGTAACCTTACAAGAAACAAAAAACTACATTGGATTTGAGCTTCCTTGCAGAACTAATTACATCTACTAAACACTAGACAGACTTCACTTGATAAAATAATTATGAAAATTCATAATCATTAATATGAGCTAGACTGCATAATTATACTGTGATACCACTGGTATTGCTGACGTCTTTAGCCTGCGGTCTTGATTTTCATCTAAATGCGATAAAAAAACAAACGGCAAATCTTTCCCCAGTCCGTCAAATTACGCATTTACCGGAGGAAAATATGTAACAGTGGCAGCAAGATCGTGCACATTGAAGCGAGTAGTATTCCTTATACTTAGTTACCGTAAGACATTATAATTTATATGTTTATTTTCCTTTTAATATCGTCATAGCACTCAAAAACTTCCCAAGCTCGCTTCCACTTAACTTCCACCACGTCCACTTAATAATTTATTATAGAGACACAAGCTTTAGCCTGCCGGTTTACTCGCGTGGATATTGATTTATCGTTAGAGCTTGCGTCCGTCGTATTTTAATGAATACTGTTTAATTTTTCCTTAAAACTGTAGTTACTAGGTGTTTGAATAATAGTGCCGTGTCTTTTACCTAGCCGTATATTATGCTAAAGTTTCGTTATCAAGTAAAAAACACACAGGTACACATTTTAAATGTTATTATGAACTTATTATTATACAGGCGACATCAGCTTGCCTCAAACAAGATTACACAAACAGGTATCTTGGATCATTTCGACATTTTTCCAAAACTGAACTATAAATATATGAGCATCTGTTTGTTGACCTTTTTAAGATGTGGAAAAGCATGGTCGTCTCTGTGAAGATGACAGGGTAATGTCGAACTCTTCTATCAAATTAATAGGGGCTGTTGGACACCAGCTTCCACGATGTGGTTTTTACTTGACTTGGATCTATTTACGATACGTAATAATTTAATATAATTAATAAAAGCAAAGAAGCTAAAATAATAATTATCTTTAAGAATTTATGTTTGTCGGTCTATATATCTATCTATGCAGTCACGTAAAATTGGATGCGGTTTTCACAGTTGTATTGCTAAGAGGTTAGGCTTAAAATCTTTTGCATGTGTCATATTAATATGCCGCCAAGAAGCTGTGCTTATATTACTGAGTAATTTTTTTTGGGACGCGATAACACAAGTAAACCGCGGGCAACGAGTTGTCTGAAATAAAACAATTTAGTCTTTTACTTTTGGTAGTATAACATAAATTATTTTTTTGCTGTTTTCTCATTGACCAAATAGTCACAGATACGGCTAATTAGCGGTGGGGTGATCGGTGCTGATGTTAGGCTTCTATCAAGTTATGAGGGACGGCCTCGCTCCTTTGAAGGGTGCCAGTGGACATTGGACCGTAGCCTGTCACATGGCCATTAGGTACTGTAGGATAAGGCACGATAAGTCCGGCTTTTTAGTCAGTAAGTACCAGTTCGACATACGATCCATGTTGTCAGTCAATCTGTGGGTGATCTGAACTGTGTTACGGGAACCACAATACGTGATGTAAACAAACTTGTGCTTTTCAATTTTTTTATATTTAATATATTTCCTTATGGAAATAAAAAATAGTTCCTTATTTGTTTTCAGAAATAGCAAATAATAACCCATCAAAATAAAAAATCAGGAACGACAATAAAAACTAATATTGTGACAATAATAAATTAATTAATTAGTATAGCTAGACTATACAACATATTAAAGTAAGTTATAATTATAGTAAAAAATAAATTAGTACGTAATTAAAGTAATTAATTGGCATGACTAAATATTAAAAAATCTCACGTTACAATAATAAATTAGTCAGTATGTAAAAAAAAACTGTTGTCTCGTCACCTGCCTGCCTGTAAATATTTTTCATAAACAACACAATAAAATATAATTTCGCCACGTTTCGACAACGTTTGACAGGAAATGTTGTTAGCGAAATCGATCTCTTCCTCCTCATTTTCGCGATTTTAGTTTCGCGAGTGCGTACTTTGCGAACTGTTCCGGAAGAAAATAATGAAATGATAAATGTAACCTTGCTTTAGACGAACATAAGAATATTATTTAATAGTGCATTAAATGATTGTGTTAGTGAAATACAAAATACATAATCAAAAAAACAATCAATAATTCAACTGAGCATAAAAATGTAGTATTATTGAAAAACCATTTGACATTAGCAAAGGTCTCAGTTCACTTCCCAGTTGTGACAAAGCGACACGTAGATACTTAGTGAAAGGCGAACGAACACACAAATAGATTATATATAGATTTGGCGGAACAACGACATTGGTAGAAGTCTAAGAAAATAAAATAAAAATGTTTAAGTAATTCGTTTTTGAGCGTGAACATACCAAAACGTAGGTACCTCGGTTTGATAGATTTTATCTGTTACTAAGTGGTTGTATATATTTTTTATTTATATTAGAATCTAATGGTAGATTGTGGACATAATTTTAAGTGGCAATGCGCTTGAGTCAGGCTCGGTGTATTATCTAACTAGCTTTCCGCTCGCGGCTTCGCCCGCGTGGAGTATACGTTTCTTTTATTAGCCTATGTCACTCAGGAATAATGTAGCTTTCTATTGGTGAAAGAATTTTTCAAATCGGTCCAGTACTTCCAGAGCCTATTCAATGCAAACAAACAAACAAATCAAAAATCAAATCATTCCTCTTTCCTCTTTAGTTTAGATTTTAATGACTGGCTTTGTAAAATTGATAATTTGTGAAGGTGTGTGAAGTCTGCTTGCTATAGGCCATCGTGGTGGACTGGTGGCCTGTAGACCATTCTGCCTCACTCTAAGAGGAGCCCCGTGCCCGGCGTAAAGGGTCTCATTTCTGTGGTCCTAGTGTCTCACTCCATACAAGTAGCTTAGAGCATCGTATTGACTAGGAGACAAATCTTTTCAATCAATTGTCATGAACCTAGAATGTGTCATAGACGAATAATTTGCGAAAAAAACAAATGAACCAGGTGTCCAGGGCAAGACGATCGAGCCTTGACACGAGAGCCGTGGGCGCCAATTCAAATTGTTTTTTGTTTTTCGCAAATTTTTCGTCGACAACACATTCTAGGACCATATCAGTAAAAATTGTGACATCAACTAGAACTTAGTAACAAGTGACTACTAAAACTAGTTTTAAAGTCGTTATCGTAGTAGATAGAGGTGTGATTGATTTTGGCAGAAGCTTCTATTCTACACTGAATCGAATTAAAGCTAGAAATAGTTTTAGTACTCATTTGTGAAACACTAGCTGCCGTCATAATACTGACTGCCATGATTCTAGAATGTGTTACATATAGATGAACATTTTGCGAAGAACCAAAAAAATATTGAGTAGAGGCCCTAGTTTTGGCAAATGTATCAACTATTGTTGTTATACTAAATTGCTGAAACAAAAAATCATGTAATTGCAAAATAACAGAACTACTGGCGTTAATAACATGCTATAGATAGTGTAACTCGAGTCTTACCTATATCCCAATAACTCAGTTTAATTGTCAAACTCGTATCGCTAGAGATGTCGCCTAATGTTGCACGACAACAGGCGAAGTCGCACAACTGGAGCACAATCCGCATCAGTGGAGGGATACAGTTTGTTCAAAATAACTGAGCTTGTCTGAACTTAGCCGTTCCGAACTGCCGCACAAGTAAAATCGATTAATTAACTGTGTTTATACATAAATATCGAAATTAGTTAAGAAAATGTAAAACATAAATAAATTATTCCAATTTTCTTTACACCGACTCTTTCTATTAAAATGTACCTCTGCCAAACTAATTGCGGACAACTTCAGACAAAATTAGTTATTTCGAACAAATGAAAGAGTATTTACTTAAAAGAGAACTAAACTATACACAATATATGAAAACAAATTGTCACGCCCAGGCGTCGAAGTATTCCTCCGCATCACTGTCGTCTGGTAACGTGCCCAGAAGACTGGCAGCATTGCCACGTTGAATGGCAATACTAATTCTTTGTCCTAAGAATAACCCAGCCCCATTTCTGGTCACGTGAAGAGTCGACAAGTCTCTTGGAGATTTCTTTTTCGAACAAATTGTAATAAAGTCAAAAAATCACTGACTGAACTCAAAAGTGGCACATCTCAAAATATTAAAATTTTATTTTTGGAATGGAAACTCAATTAAATAATTTAAATAAATACAGGACCATCTTGTCGGTTGGATAGAGGACGGATTCCTAAAATTAAGGTATCGATTAAGTTTTTTATCTGACTCTACCAAACAGATTTTTTATCGGTGTCCGGATTAACCAGTGAAAAAAATATTGAAATTAAAATGTGTCAATGGACACTGGATTCGGGCACTGTGTCCGAGTCGTCAGCAAGCCCATATGTAGGCCAGTAGTGAATTCAGTGAAAATCAAAAATCAAAATCAAAATCAAAACATTTATTTGCATTTTTTTTTATAAATTTATTTGCGAACGAGACGTCTTGCAACGTCAACAGTCACCAGAAACCTGCAGCACAACACGTGCTGTTAGAGATCTTGAATGATGCCGGATTAATAGAATAAGAGGCTTACGGTTTGCAGTTTACGACATTTATTTTCACTCAAAAAGAATACAATTATACACTTCTATGAGAAAAAATATTAAGATAAGCGACAGTTTCGTTCGAAAGTAAACTAAAATTAAGGTATAGAAAACTTGCAATTTATTTGTTTTTCAGGTGGTACTGTAGTAGCGACACAGAATAGACTTGGTGTTAATGCTGTATGTATTATAATAAGGTTAAATGCTGGTACTGGTAGCGTGTTAAAATTAAAAGTTCGAAGTGATTTCGATTCCTTATTTACTTTAGGTATAGAGTTATAGAGTGCAACCTCAGATCAAATAAAAAGTAAAGATGGAACTTTGCGAACAAAGAAGTGAGGCCGGCTAAAACTACGTCATGCGGTCTACAACACACAATTACACGCACGCACGTACACCGAAACTACGCCTTATCTTGTCAGTCGAGCTATCGAGCTATCGAAAGCTCGACTGACAAGATAAGGCGTAATTAACTAATACATGTTTGCCTGAATTGTGTGTTGTAGACGGCATGGCGTAGTTTTCGCCGGCCTCACTTCTTTGTTCGCAAAGTTCCATCTTTACTATTTATTTGATCTGAGAGTGCAACCCAATCTTTTACGATAGTCTTTTGACCATAGATTGTCCTTGGTGTTCTTAAAATATTGCTTTTGAATTTGCATTCTTTTTGTAAACGTTATTAGTGCATGCCTCTATTTAATGTCACATAGATATCATAGAGCTTCCGAGGTGGGAACCTGTTCCACAAGATTCCACGAGAGCGAGCCGGTTCACAAACCTGTTGAACCGACGACGACGATGTAGCGGTGTACATCGATGACATTCGTTTTTTATGAGATACTGTGCTAATAATTATATGCAAAAAATATTCATAATGAGATCAGCGATAGCCTAATAGAGCCGAGTAGATCAGAACATCAGATCAGCTCATGATTTTTGATATCGTTACCTACACTGTGTAAAATGATTTCAAAAAAGTTGGTTTTGGAATAAATATGACTTATTTATACAGAATCCATGGCAGTTCCAAAAGGTTTTCTAAGAGTTCTTGCAAACAACAATGACTAAGTAATAAACAGTCGCTTTATGTTTATGATCCATACTCCATATTAGTATAAAAAATGTGAAAGTAATTCTTACCTGTCTGTTTGTTAATTTTTATCGCATAAAATGCTGTACGAATTTTAACAGACTTTGGTACCTTGATTGGTACCCCTATAAGTAGTAATCTTACTCTATAGTTAGATTAGACCTTGGGGAAAGAAATAGATTGTCCTTTGTCTTAAAAAATCTTTTGGAGTGCGAGTGAAACTATAAGCAATAAAGGTTTCAACTTTAAATTATCGGTTTGGCGCCTACGCAGAACGCAACCTGACCACAGCTAGTCTCCCCGAGGGGCCGACAGCGTAGCCGAAAGCTCTCGATGAGTCAACAAAGATCACCCATCCGCAGACTGACCGCGGCAAGCGAATATGGATCGATCAGTGCGACTGTTGTGTCAACAAAACACCGTCTCTTCGGCAGCGGTCGGTCGGGGTCGCTCGGGCGTACTCGGTTGCACTCGGGCGCGGTCGGCCAAGTTCAAGGCGCCCGCGCAACGCAACGCAACGCAACCAGTTCGGTGACGCACGCGGCACGTGTAGACCTATATTATAATTGTATATAAAATACCTGTTGTGGTTTGTAGAATTGTAGGGCACATTATAGGGAAAATTGCAATGAATTATTGGATAGGTACTAGCTGACCCGGCAGACCCTGTCTTACCTATGAATAATTAGGTTATTCGAACTGGATTAAATAAAAATAAAAAAAGCGCAAAGTTAAAATAGTTCTTATCTAATATTTTTAATTTTCGCGGATTGTTCTTATTTATTTCTTTCATAAATACCGATAAGGACTATGACTTTATAAATTTTGTATTTTTCAATTAAAAGATATATTTTGTAATTACGTGCAGTAAATGCAAAATATCACTTACAGTTGAAAAAAAACTTAGGTACGGTTGGTAACGAAGCGGCTCAAGACGCACACACAGAAAAACTTAACAGAAATAACTTTTCTTTCATAAAATTCTAATGTAATTAAAACATAATAGTATTAAATTACTTAGTCTTTCAAATAAAGAACGAGAAATGATTGTAGGTAATTGGTCATTAACCTCGGAATATTTGTGAAGATGTTCGTGAACGTGTTCAGTGGCTTTCGTTGCTGTCTGTACCCATAGGTAATATAAAACACTATCTAATTTGTCGTGTGTCCTCATTTCAGGAAAACTATTAGACGTACACTAATTTAGATAAGTTTTTTTTATTAGAATTACCCCAATAGGTAATTGGACCTCTTTTGACCTACCTGACCCTTTGAAAATACAGGTGCAAAAAAAAGTTCTTGGAATTTTCGAACATCAAAAAAATACTTACCACCAAAATAATGGCAGAAACATATTTCTTATTCGATCTCCTCGTCTTGGGCACAGAAATCTTTAGTTTTTTTGTTTTTTTCGCAAATTGTATGTCTACTATAGACGTTTAGAAGTTTTAGTGGGAAAGTAACAGTTGGGAATAAGTAATAATTGATGTCGCAATTTCTGCTGTCGAATATAAATCATGTTATTAAGACGTACGTACAATTTGCGAAAAACCCAAAATATAATTAATTTGGCGCCCAAGGCTAAATGATCCGCCTTAAAAGTCATCAAGTAATTAATTATACCTAATTTAGGGATATTGTGTGTCTTTCCGCGAACGTAGCCGCAACGGAAACACCCCGGTGAAGCGAGCGACTTAAGAGCGATTGTAGAAAGAGACAGATTCTATCTGCCCGTCTCCTTAATTGGGAAGTGTTCGTAGAACAGGTAGGTTTTTTTAAACTATCCTTTTTATACTAATATAAAGGTGGCAAGCGCTTACCGTAGCCGTAGGACACATGCATCATCAGGAGTCGCTCGCGTGTTGCCGAACCTGTTGAAAACAGAAAGGGAAGGAGAAAAGGAGAAGGAAGGGGACTGAGGGAGGAATTGGGCCTCCGGAACTCCACAAATTGTTTCAGCGACAGATTCCACTGTTGGGATTCGATTCCCAGGTCGTGTGATTGCTCTCGATAGCATAGTATACCTCCCAAGTAGGTTCTCAACTCCTAAACAAATCGCAAAATGAATGCAACAGTGATTTTTTAAATTATGTAAATTAATTCAAAAATGACTTTTATAAACTGGTCAAGTTGTCTCTTGGGGCCACAGATCAATGTACTTACAGTTTTTTTAGCTCAGAAGTGACTTTTTGAAGTTTTATTATCTCGCACTGTATAGGCTTTGTATACAATACGAGGCCAGCGTAAACTGGTTTTTCTCTCACTGGTTCATCTTTATTGTTGACTCTAGTAACTATGTTGATATCACCGACCGTGGTGAAACCAGGTCACCACGTGATGAAATTTTGATGAAAATAATAAAACATTGTTTAAACTGTTTAGGCAGTTATCAAAATAACTATATGAACTACTAAGGGTATACACACGGAAGACAGTTGCAACCTTGTCATCCACTATGTAGAGCAGACCAGTTGCATCTTTAACATCAGGTTCCGAAACTATGCAATGTAATGAATTTTTTGTATATGTATACAACCACCCGTCATTCCGGTTTTTTGGATTAGTTGTAGAACACGCTTTATAGCCATTTATATTGAGTATCTTAGCAGAATTTAGCTAGTATTCAATATTAAAATGACACAGACAGTTTTCAAGGAGGGTAAAAATGCTATAAAATTGACTTTTTGTATATTATTATAATATTGCAAATTTTAATGTTAAGTTGTATTATTGATAAATTTTGTGAGTAGAATTAAATCCAAACGTAATAATAATATTAAATAAAATTTATTTCTCACCATAAAATAACCGAGAAAAGCACAGAAACAAGATTACATAATACAGGTTATGGCTAAAGGTACATACAAAATAGGTAATCTTGATAGTCCTTCGTACAAGGACGGATAAAATAAGGAATGAATTTTGAATGAAATTTGAAGAGGAAGTTTGAAAGTTGCGCCAGTGACAGAAAATTTAAAAGGGAATCGTTTGTCTTTGTATGGGCCTGTGATGAGGAGGGATGAAACGCATGTAACCAAAAGAGTTATGGGTATGAATGTGGAAGGATGGAGGGGTAGAGGGAGACCAAAGATGGATGGATTGTGTGAAGGTAGACATGATGGAAAAGGGATAGAATGATGAGATGACGACTAACAGGGATGAATGGAAGAAAAGGACAAGCTGCGCCGACCACAAATAAATTGGGAAAAAGATCAGGAAGATGATGATAATATTCCTTCGTACAGAGACAGACGTTGCCATGTGCTACATTGGCTGTACCTACATATCAATATAATTAATTTAGGTCACCTTATAGGCAGAATGTTTTCTGTAGTCGGTTTTATAAGACATCGTATTTGGTTCCATACTCCCGTTACCCCCTGCAGACCAAGAACGGGTTCCCTAGCCCGGCGTGTAGAAAGAGACAGTGCTCTACAATTAATAGGCTGTCTCTCTCACACGGTGATCGTGGACACAGAATCCCAACAAGTGCATTGTATGCTCGCAATACATTGCGATGCCAGTCACCTTATGGTCCACAATGTCATTACTTAATTAATTAAAGTAACCGTTATAAGATTGTACCTAGTAAGAACTTTACAAGCTGTATGCCCTGATTGTGCAGAGGTGTACTAATGTACACCAACAGTTCGCTGCTATCTGTAAGTTCCGTGTAATAGGGGGGGGGGGGCTAAGGTACTATTGCTTGATTTAAAAACTCAGGACTCAGACTCAAGACGAACTCAGTTGTAACGTAACAATACCAAGTGTTTTTCACGACATGACACGGACACCAAACATACGAATAGCGGCAAACAGTGAGTGTACCTGCTGCACCTCTGCCTTACTCTTCGGCTCTTCTCAGCGGAATACAGGCGTGATGGTATATTATGTTATGTTACCATAACATAATGCCTATATTCCCATTTAATGGAGTGGCGAACGATCGAGGAGGATTTTACGAACTATAAAGAAATCAAATGATAAATACATATAAAGTAATTTAAGTGACGAAAAATACGACTGCTTAAAATCTTTGCATGGAAAATGCCTAAAAAATACAAAAAGACAAATGATGAATATTTCTTTTATCATTGATTCAGTAGCACCTGGTAGCAATGTAGCAGTTTCAAGTAAATCGTTTCAGCGCTTTAAACTTTTGTAACGTTGTCAATGTCATCTTATATGTTATTTATTTCTTTTTCTCCAACTTGTGCAGGTACCTCTCTATTATTTTTTTGATGACAACCAAATTGATGTGGTATTGTGTAACGTTTTGAGTAATTAATTAGTTATTATCTTAACTTGATTTATTTATTGATTCAAAACAACCGCGCAAATCCGTTACCATTGTTATGAGCAATATTTATTACATGTTTGTTTACTTGTTTATAATCGCGTTCTCGGAAACGGTTTTCGATGAAATGACGTTACCTCACGCCCACTCTGATTTTCTCCTTCTAGTACAATCATGATTACCTATACCTAGGTATTATCGAATCGCGAAAACATCTAATACTAACACACATATTCAACATTGTGTTGTGTGACGTCACATGATATGATTCCAGAGCTAAGCCGATTTGTAAGAGACCGTTAGTTTGCGGACAAAGTACGCA
This sequence comes from Subacronicta megacephala, assembly GCA_958496365.1. Taxonomy (NCBI): domain Eukaryota; kingdom Metazoa; phylum Arthropoda; class Insecta; order Lepidoptera; family Noctuidae; genus Subacronicta; species Subacronicta megacephala. The sequence goes on along the minus strand of OY292541.1, from coordinate 127,694 downwards.
CCTTTCTTTTATCGTCATGATGTATCGTCACTTGGGGAGGCGGCAAGTCCCAAACTCGTACTCAGATGAAAACCAGCGTCAAGTAGGTAGGTTATCCTCTTGACATTACGCTGATCTGGGCACATTTTTGGCCCAGCCGTGAGACATACAAACATTGCCTTTTCCAACGACTATTATAAATTATCTGTAACTGATATAATAATAATAAGTGCAGTGATAGCCTAGTGATATGACCATTTGACTGCCACGTCAAAGGTCTCGAGTTCGAATCCAAGGCACGCACCTCTAACTTTTCGAAGTTATGTGCGTATTAATAATTAATTATCACGCGCTTAAACGGTGAAGGAAAACATCGTGAGGAAACCTGCATGCCTGAGAGATTTTCTTGACGGCATGTGAAGTCTGCCAACCCGCAGTAGGCTAGCGTGGCGGACTAAAGCCTTATCCCTCTCGTACTGAGAGGAGACCCGTGCCCAGCAGTGGGACAATGTAATGGGTTGATGATGATGATATAATAATTGAAAATATATTTAATGATAAACTGTATGTACTGTGTCCTGTGCTATTGGCTAAATAAACGTTTCTTCTTACATACCGACTAAAAACTGCACACGCCTTCCTTTGCCCTATAGTCTCATCCATGATGCCAAACATGTTTATTATTCCGAAATCTCCCTGAAGAGTCCCCTCTGGCGGGGATTTTTGGGATTTTTATTCAGAAATCCTTTTTACGGCCTCAATGAGTGCCAGAAGGGGAATATTGGACGTAAGGAACGGTTGAGGCGATGGATTCCCTCCACCTCTGGGCCTCTGGCAGTGGATGACTCTGGAGATATTCTGTGTATCAGATACCAGACAGATTATAGATCGTACTGGTTTCTAACACTTACGCGAATATCAGACATTGAAATAAAACTACTTTTTACGGATTTTATCGCGTTATATTGATATTTTTAAATTCCCGACGTTTCGGATCCTTTACAGCATCCATGGTCACGGGTGGACTGTCCACCCGTGACATTTACAACATTTACAATTGACCGACCCGACTCAGCAATTATTTTTAAAAAAAGGACGGCGCTTAGGGCCACTATACTACCTCATTAGTCTAGTGGTCCTGGGTTCGATCTCCAGGTCGAGCAGTATTATTGAGTTTTTCTATGAAATGCTTAGTAGCAGATCGGAGTCTGGATTTGTGCCCGGTTAATGGCAATAGGCTCGCCCTCTATTACATGGGACCTAAATATACCGCCGAAATGTGGGTGTACATTAGTATACCTCTGCCTAATCCTTCGGGGAATACAGGCGTGTTGGTATGTATGAAAGAAACGGCTAAGACTGCTCAGCATGAACCGTCCCACTACAAAGTGTTCGCCATCTCTTTCCATGTTGCTTGGTCAAGCTGATGTTAGCCAGCCTCTACACCAGGTATCTAATAAGTTGCAGATTAGATACGATTTTGTTCGTGAAGTCCTTTCTATCGCTTGTAATATTTATTGTATGTTATAAAAAAGCGTAATGATAATAAAATTATCACCGATCGCGTGGACTCTGTTCCCAATACCGGTGGGCCACTATTTATTATATTTTGTTTTTTTTTTACTTTTATTGAAATACTTATTTAAGAAATGTAAGTATACGAGGAGATAAAACTAATAACTATAAAATTATATATTCTGATGATGGTCATCGTGAGGTACCAGGAATGCATAAATCACAGTTGGTTGGTATCAGGAAAATCAACCATTTTATCATGCAATTAATGCTTTTTCACATTGCAATTAATTGATTCCGAGATTCAATTAATTCAATTGATCCACCTCCGTCGCCGCAGAATATAATTGAAATCATAATTAATTTAATTCAGTAAGATAGAAAAGGTTGTGTATTTCTTTAATGAACAATCTAGTCCACAGAATAACTAGATCTAATAACGGTATCATTATCAAATGACTACAGACAACTTGACAATTGAATTACTTATATACAATATCCTTCATCAAAATTCCAATCATCAACAAATTAATAACCGTTTAGTAACGTCACCTCAGCGTCGCAAAGCCCCCGCACACACTCGCGCACACTTATAATATAGTACACAAAAACACAAATAAATACCTCTTTACTAAGTTAGTTCTTTGAAACAGGTTGAGTCACAAACGCGGAAGTGTCAATATGACTAGTTGAATGCACTTTGTGGGGGAAATAAAATGAGAATGATGTATAATTACAGACGTTTTAACGTTAAATAATCCAATGGTTAGGCGGGTTTTATCGTATAATTTACTGCAGTCACTTATAAAATATATACATATACAATACATTTATCACGGTGAAGGGAAAACATTGTAAGGAAACCTGCATGCTTGATAGATTTTCTCGACGCTGTGTGAAGTCTGCCAACCGCCAGGCCAGGCCAGGTCATAACCCAACCACGGATCCCATGGCCTTGCGAGGGAAGCTAATGTGTTTTTAGTCGGTAAGAGTCCGACACACCAGCAGTGAATGAGACAGTTAATGGGTTGACGTTGATACAAAACATAGCATCACCTCAATGATATTCAAGGTGTACTAATGTACACCATAGTGTTTAGATCTCATGTAACAAGGGACGATGGGACTGTTGTCACTAAATGTGCACAAATTCAACAATATATTTTATCATATTCTGATAAAATATATTGATGAGATTGTTTTGCTATCCTTACTTTCTTCGGTAATATTTGCCACGCATTTCGATTAAATATAGAGAAAAAATATGATTTCTAGTTTAGAATAAATTAACAAATGGGATGAGATGTCATAGCTCGACTCCGGCTAGAATAGTCTAGGCGGAGTCGAGCGAGTCGAAAGTTTATATTATACTACTATGACATCTCATTTGATAACTCATCCTAAACCCTCTAACTCTTTAGAGAGTGCGGGAGGCGAGTGTGATTTTTAGTCTGTAGGTACTAGTTCGGAGTACCCGAGTACCATCCTGGGTGCAGGGGGGCGTAAATTAGCCACTTTTGATGAATCATAATTAACATAATTCATGGATAGGTACACGGCTTTACAAAGTGCGCTAATTTCCAGTATTCAATTCAATTCAAAATTTATTTATTCAGATAGGAATAATCCATCGTGTTAGTATAAACTGACTTCTAAGTGTCAGGCAAGCCTAGACAAGGCGGGGTCAGCCTGCATAATTTCATCAAATCTTACATACATCATCACATCATATAGAATCATAGTGTGATTCGTCAAAAGCGGCCAGCGTATCTCCCTAGATCATGACTTGTTACCGGTATACATTGCCAAAGCAAAAAATATTAAGTAAATACTTTGCTAATAGTAATAACTTAGCTATGAGCCGGGCTAACCTCATAAGTTCCTATAAAAGAAAGTACCAAGTATTGTGACGTCACCAACACCCATGCCCTTCATGCCCGTAGATACGCTCGTGGTACTTAATTAAAAACCGAACACTAATTACCTCAAAGTCATCATGATTCATTTGCATTTGCATAAGGAAGATGAAAGCACCGTAACACTAGGTCGACTCGCTCAAGTTCAAGGCTCGCTCGCTAGCCAAGAACTTGCCAGTGGCGTGCGCGAGTTGATCACGCAATGTAAACGAGGCATAGTTTCATAACGCGAAGGTCCCGCCCGACATTGTGTGGCTCCGAGATAATATGGCTGCCTTCGTTCGATATTCAAATTAAGTAAATAGATGAAAGTTGTTTTTTTGAGGAAGTTATTTCTGAAATGAAATGAAATATTGATTTCTGTAAATAGATCTTTTAAGACACTTTTACAAGTCGTTTTTTTTTAACTAGCTGGCTTCGACGTTTCCTATCTGACGAAACTCTTCTAAATGAAGATTTCATTTGTTTATGCAATCGTTGTGTAACAGCCCGTATAAACTAGCTTGATGAATAAGGCCTCAATTCCCCTCAATCATCAATAGACGAAGGGTTATGCAGAGCTGCTGGGGTAAAAATGATGAAAAATTAGAAAATTCAGGAAGGGTCTAAGGAACTTCAGTGCGGTTTATATAAGTATGCATTAATGATAAAAAATCCTCTATAAATACCTTTTACCTATAGGGCGCAACCCTATTGCTGTAAATCGGGTACAAATGCAGGATGTTACTGAATAACCTAATGACTCCACTTGAGAATGGAATCCGAAATAGCTCAGTAGATGCGGCCACTATACCTTAGTATGTACTGTATATTTTACTTATCAGACTCAAAACATTTCTCTCATAATCAGCCTAAAACGATCCCGCTACCTATTCTCTACATTTCATTTTGTCGAAGACAAAACTATGATGTTTACTATGAAACTTGCACTTATTTTTCACAATATCTGGATTGGTTCTATAGTAATAAAATGTCACGATAGAACAAAATAATTAAGTATGTATAATACTTTCGTAACTGGTTCTGTGTGTGTGTGCTCTCAATATATTTTAGTTTGTGCTTTGTGTCGCTATAGTACCTGCCGGTGATAAGGAGCGCCTTGTACCTATCGCTGATGGACCTAAATAAATAACTAAGCAAAAATTTAATTTACAAAATAAATGTATTGAACACAAAACTGTAGTTGTGTGTGTTTTAGAATAGGTAGATGATCATCAGACTGTACAGGTAATATGAGTGCGGGCACTACCATTATGACGTCATCAACAAAAACTACACTACAGGAAGTATTTACATAGAACAGGTGTTCATCAGTATGTACCTACATAGCTAGTAGCTAGCTAGTCGGTATGATATCAAGCATTTTAGCATCGGTTACAGGTCACGGGTCATGTAAGCATTACATTACATTACTTACATATTATAAAAGCGATCTGAATGAATGAGTTTGATTATAAGAACCTTACGTCATTCATTCATATTCTATTGAATATGATTATATCATTATACTTAGATAGTATCATGTATTAGTAGTAATTATTGCTAATTCATAATAGTTAATATCTAAGTGAGAAGCTCTGTTTGTTTGTTTGGTTGTAAAGTTATTAGGCTTTAACCGCTGTGCCTATATTGATGAATTTCGTCATTGATATACGCATGTAGATTGAATTGGAGAGGGACATAACACGGGTTCCTTACGCGGTTTTTAATTTAATAAAAGTCTATTGTATTTATGGAATTTATTTGTAAATAGCTTGCAATGATGACATCGTTACACATTCGCAGACACCCACAGCGTGGATGTCGTCAAACTGATGTATTACCATAAAAACACCATAATTCCCACAGCACTAGACCCACATAGAATACAAATGTAGTGCACAAAGGGTTGTTTACTTATTGAAACTGCTATGTAGAGTTCTACCAACTTAAAAAAATATTTATTGTTTTTTTTATTCTAGATTTTATTGGTAAAGTACCTAAGTGTATGGTCTCATTGATTTTGGCCCAAGCTCAGATCAAATAAAAAGTTAAGATGGAACTTTGCGAACAAAGAAGTGAGGCCGGCTAAAACTACGCATAACGGTGTACAACACACAATTACACGCACACACGTATACCGAAACTACGCCTTATCTTGTCAGTCGAACTGACAAGATAAGGCGTAGTTAACTAATACATTATGTGCGTGTAATTGTGTGTTGTACACCGTTAGGCGTAGTTTTAGCCGGCCTCACTTCTTTGTTCGCAAAGTTCCATCTTAACTTTTTATTTGATCTGAGGGCCTAAGTAATTGTATTAATCAATTGTAAGTTTTTTTTGTATTGTGATTATTATTAGGATGTGGTATCTCTCTTCCACAACCTAAAAATGATCGCGTTGCCAGTCACCAACCTTAGCCGCATGTTGGGCTAGCGTTGGTTGCATGGTACCTACTTGTATCTCATTACGTCTTATAAGTGCATTACATTGTAATGCACTTATAAGACATGGTATGTAATGATTACATAACATACCATCACGCCTGTATTCCCCGAAGGGTTAGGCAGAGGTGTACTAATGTACTTACTTACACCCACATTTCGCCGGTATGTTTAGGTCCCATGTAAAAGGGGGCGAGCCTTTAACCGGGCACAAATCCAGACTCCGAGCTACTACTGAGAATTTCATAGGAAAACCCAATTACACTTTGCTCGACCTGGGGATCGAACTCTGGACCTCTAGCGTAGCAGTCGCACTTAGGACCTCTAGACTAATGAGGCAGTCATATAATAATATAAAAGTACATTACACTTCCACGTGTATGGAATAACATGCATATACTTATAGTAAGTAATAGAATACTCGTATGTGCGCCGAAGAATCTGAATCATATTTAATAAAAACATTGATTGTAACAGACAAGTAAGTGGTCTGCTGTGTCACAGTAATGTTATCTAACAGTATTCTATCTTCATACAAACGGTTTGAACCCGAGTCATGCCTACCCGCCTCGAGTTTGGTATTATACACTTCGTACACAGTCGCGAATGCGCAGCAATGACGAACCAACGTGTGATGGGTTTGTAAACGTGCGATTAGTGAATATTTGATTCAAATAAGTACAAGTATAAGTACTTGTATTTATTTTAAGTACTCGTAAGCTTAAACTTACAAAATGCAATTGAAGACTACTGTTTTTGGTGGCTTGATTTCTGCAATAACACATCCAAAGATAGCATTTTTTAAATTGGAAACTCCGAAAGTTAAGACTGCAAAAAATTTATAATATCTAGTACGTAATTTGTTTATTTTAAATAGGTATTTCGCATTTTCCACTGATTAAAATACCTGGATTAATTTAACTATAGGAGCTCCAGCCCTATCGCGTGTTTACGTACCGCGCGGCTGTAGTAGGGTAATTATTTCAAGACCAGGGCCAAGTTACAATACTGTTAGGTAACATTACCGTGGCTGTGAGTTGCGAGCTGTGTAGATCATACTAATTGTAGTGGGCGTCGCTGTCGTTCCATCCATCATCAAATACTTATAATAAGAATGTGAGTTTTGCATGTCTGGACATTGCATAAACGAGTATGTGCGAAATAAGTAATAACATATTGTTTCTGAAATGGTCGGTCTACTTGTGTCTGTTTGTCTGCAAACATTAATTAAATACTTAGGTAATTGATTTAGAAGAATTCACAGCCCAATAAAAATAAAATAACTGTACATCAAAAGTTACTTAATCTAGAATATAATTTAACTGCACGTTTGATGAGTGGTCATCTCGCCTTTTTGTGTCGGCGATTCGGTTCTCAACCAAGGCAAATACTTGTGTTCCACTAAGTATTTGTTTCCAGACTGGGTGTGCGATACGCTGTGGAATCGAACCCACGACGTCGTGGGTTCTATTACCTACGGAACTGTTTGTATAGTCCAGAATCAAGATGTGTGAAAGAGGTAAACATTAAAGATTTTTATCCAAAAAACATAAACATTACTTATGTTTTTTTTATTAAAAATCGTTGCCCTGTTTAACATTTTCGATCGGTATCCTGCACCGCTACGCTAGTTAGTAACTAGCTGATGCTGATAACAGTTACTTTATATCACAAAATGTTTTCTGGAAATAATAATTTTCATTTAATTGTAGTTGGTCACGCTCGGCGGCTCCTGCTACTTTAGTGTTTTGATAACATATTTTATAACAGCTATCTATACAATACATTTAAGTACATAATTTATATAAAATGTCGTGTGGCGCTCATAATTAGAGTTCGAAACTTGTCCAACTGTGAACTAATTTGATGTGTGGGGTGGATTCCCGAGTCAAGCAAAGTGTTGTGATTGAGTGCGAGTTTTTGGAACCGTGCAACTTTTGGTAACTACAGTCATAACGTTTCCTAAATGCTTGTTTGAAATAAAAACATTTGATCTTTGAACTTGAACTGTAGTACCTACATATTTAATACTGTTATTTTAACCGTCACTTTTGGCAAGAGATACTTAAATATCATAGATTTGTATAGATAACTGCGTATATAAAGTTTATAATTTGACGTTTTATAAGTAGTATAAGGATGTTGTATTGCCAGTAACTATTAAGACGTATGCTACATTGTCTAAATGAAAGTTCTTTAACAGGACGATTAGAGGAAAAACACTAACTTATTCCGAGGAAAACTGTGAACTGACGTCTGATTATATTTATTATAATAGAATGTTAAGTAGCGCGTAGGTTCCTACTGGTATTAGGAATTCCCCAACAGACGCTATCACCCTGTATACGTACTTTATGTGATTTTAGAGGATAATATATACAGGATGTTCGTGCAAATGCGTGAAGTATATGTATGCTCCCTTAGTTTATTTAGTAAGTACGCTCCTTTATAAAAGTAAGTATCATATTTTGTTATGAGTTAGCATTTCTAACTTGTGGGAAACTAAACTTGTAATTTTCTATTAATATACGTCTACACCTTGGTACTTACAGAAGTCTTATTTTATTTAAATCTATACCCCTTGCCTTTACATCTCATGGCGACCATGCCAGGGCGTCCTTGAGTCACAAATATTTTTGGCAATAGACACGATGTGTCGTTCCACCGTCGAAAAGGACGAGGTATTTATTGCGCAAAACGCTGCCGGAAACAACGATGCAACCTTGAAAGATGTTGGGCAACACCTGCAGCGACTAGATATTGCTATCTTCGTGATGCTGGCCATAATTATCATCGTGTTTTGCTGGTTCTTGTTACGTCTCTACAAAAAATTCCATCGCCAGTGGATTCAAGAAGAGATGGGTATTCAAGCCATGCAACGTATCCGTGCCTCACTACGGGGACGTCAGCGTGCAGAGGCAATGGAAGAGTAGATTATTCGTCGACCTTGACCGTGAGTTACTTTCAATACTTGAGTGATGAAGTGATAAAGGTGGTGATAAATAAAATTAATTTGCGTCAGTGCGTATACATGTGCGTTATATTTTCGCGAGTGAACGTCCGAAATTTTGTTACATGAACTTTAATTCATACCCAATTACTACTTAGTTTAATTATTAATTAATACTTAGATCTAAAAATAGATTAGAGATGTTAATATTACTTATAACTATCCTCGATAAATTGTCAAGAATCGTGCACAAACACTCATGCAATAAGATACCTTGCCGCGAATATTGCAACGAATGCATTTTTTACATGCACCTGCATGGTTTAAAGTATCTTTATTTATGTTTTACGTAAATTGTACAAGGTTGATGTATTTTTTTAGTTCTATTTTTAGATTATGTTAGAAACATTAATAAAACATTTTGATATTTTAAAGGAAATAAGGAAATATTTAGTTAAAAAGGGTAAATCTAGATATTTGGGTAAGACTATCGAGGTTAAATCAAATGAAGCGAAAAATTGCTTTAATAAGTGTAGTGAATTATTTTTACTTTTAAAATCTGAAAAGGACCCCAAAATTATTGCTTCTGCAACCGAATTTTTTCAAAATATAAGACAAATTTATGAGGATATTACTAAATTGTGTATATGTCCAAATATAAATATTTCCAAAATGGAGTTCGAGTTGAAAACGGCTTGTAGTTTGTTGCCTGTTATGGACGGTTCAGAAGATGTAACAAAACGCTTGATTGATGGTATAGAGATGTATTCTAATATGATTAGCGAAGATGATAGACATTTATTAATAACATTTGTTTTAAAAAGTAGGCTTTCGGAAACTGCAAAACTGCGAATGGCTTCGACCTATAAATCTGTTTCGGAACTTGTCAAGGACATGCGTAACCACTTTTTGCCTAAAAAATCGTTTATGGCAATTCAATCGCGACTTCAAAATATTTCACAAGGTTGGAGATCTATAGAAGAATATGGCTCAGAAATTGAAAAACTTTTTACGGACTTGACAATTTCTCAAGCAGACGGCGAGTCAACTAAATATGATATTTTGAAGCCAATCAATGAAAAACAAGCTATAAGAAAGTTTTCAGATGGTTTAAAAAATTCTAGATTGAGTATCGTAGTAGCATCTCGTAATTGTAGCTCCTTAAAAGATGCTATACAGGTCGCAAAAGACGAGGAGTCTCTGAATTTATCAAATCCAGGTAATGTTGCATTTTACTACTAAATATTAAGACCCTTTCAGTCGTTTATTAAAATTTAGATTAACACTTGAGGAATATGACTATGAAATAGTTTATGTTAGAGGTAAAGACAATGTTGCTGCAGACGCATTGTCAAGGATTGTGATAACATCACATGAATTGAAGTGTATGAATAATGACGTAGTAAATGTTCTAACTAGAGCTCAGAAGAGAAATCTTACGAATAATGAAAACAAAGAGGACACAGATTTGCTTAGTAAGTCCGTCAACACAAGGTCTGATCAACCAAGAGTTGCGGAAATATTAAAGAAATCTAAAGACTCTGTTGAAATGATTTTGATAAAAGGAGATGATTTGAATAAGTTATTAAAAAATAATAGGATATCCTTTGAAGAAGAATGTTTTGCTTATGAAGAGAATAGAAAAATTATATTTGTAAATCTCAACTTCAGGTTACATTTTACGCGAGACGAATTTGCGACGAAGTTGAGTGAATTTTGTAATAATTTAAAGATTAAAGAGATTTGTATAATTAAAGATATAAATAATGCTAGCTTTTTGAAAGAATTATGTAAGGAAATCGATTCAATGAAAACATGGTCCGGACCACAAATACATGTCTTGAGAGGTGTTACAAGAATTTATAAAGATGAGGACATTAAGTTTATCTTACATGATTATCACTTATTACCAACCAGTGGACATGCTGGTATTCGTAGAATGGTAAATAACATTAAAAGACATTTTTACTGGCCAGGTCTTGAAAAAGATGTCCAAGATTTCGTATCAAAGTGTGACAAATGTCAAAAAATGAAATACAGTAAAAATGTTAAGGAACCTATGTGCATAACGACCACGGCATCGTATGCATTTGAAAAAATATTTTTGGATATTGTAGGTCCACTACCACAAGACTATGAAGGTAATGTATACATTTTAAGTCTTCAATGTGAACTAAGTAAATTCGTGGAGGCATATCCACTTAAATCTAAGGACACCGTAACTGTAAGTAAGGCATTAGTAGATAATTTTATTTTAAGATTTGGACTACCGAAAACCATTGCAACTGATCGCGGTACTGAATTCATGTCATCAACTTTAGAACAGGTTTGTAAACTTTTAGATATAGATAAAATATCCTCTACAGCATACCATCATCAGTCTATCGGTTCTTTAGAAAATTGTCATAAAAATTTAGGAGCTTTTCTCAGAATTCAATGCAATAACAATCCACAGTCTTGGTCACATTGGCTACCTTACTGGTGTTTCAGTTATAATACAACTGTTCATTCATCAACAAAATATCAGCCGTTTGAACTTGTTTTTGGTAGAACTTGTAATATTCCTTCTAGATTAACTAACTTAGTCGAACCCTTGTATAACCCTGAAAATTACTGTAGTAGTCTTAGATATAAGCTTCAAATAGCTAATAGAGATGCTAAAAATAATTTAATTATAAGTAAATATAACCGTAAAATTAATTATTATGATAAAAATGTAAACCCTGTTCAGTATAATAAAAATGATTTGATATTGTTAAAAAATGAAGTTGGAGGAAAACTAAATGCTCTATTTGACGGTCCTTTTACTGTTTTGGAAGATATGGGATGTAATGTAAAAATTCAAAAAAATAATAAAATTGATATTGTACACAAAAATAGGACCAAACTTTTTGTATCCTAATATTGTATTCTTTACTAAAAGTAAAAAAAAAAAAAAAAAAAATTGTTCAAGTAACTTTTTTTTTTTTTTTTCTAAATTGCCGGAGGTGAAGTATATGTATGCTCCCTTAGTTTATTTAGTAAGTACGCTCCTTTATAAAAGTAAGTATCATATTTTGTTATGAGTTAGCATTTCTAACTTGTGGGAAACTAAACTTGTAATTTTCTATTAATATACGTCTACACCTTGGTACTTACAGAAGTCTTATTTTATTTAAATCTATACCCCTTGCCTTTACATCTCATGCGAATCTGCTTAAATATCTGTTTAAATAATAATAGGTCGTCAATCTATCACGGTTGGGACAAATACATATTAAGTACTAAAAATTTAAACGGATTTTTTTTTTGAAAATGGTAATAAAAATTATAAAGAAGAAATGGTAAAAATTTTGATGGGCAGAAAAATATTTTTATATTTTATCAGTGATTTTTGGAAAAATATCCATGAAAAATAAAGCTATAGAATGATCTCGCATTGTATAGGCTTCCGATACAAGAGGGCAGCATACACTGGAAGTGTATAGCCGAGCGAGTGCGTACATTCTAAATACATAAGTACATACAAAACAAATACAAGAGCCCGTGTAGGAGCTATGTAGGTAGTTCCTTTAAAAGTGACAAGTTCTTAGCTACTTACATAAATATAATATCGAACTCATTAGTCAAACTGTATTGTGATAACTATTATCATAAATTAAAGAGCATATATTAATTGCTCTTGGAGGAATATTTTATTAATAATCTTATTTTATTAAAATTTTATATTTAACGATATGTTATGGAATATAAAACATCCATATTTATATGTAATAACATTTAGTTATATTGGTATAGATCTACATATTACAGACATTTCATATATTTAGCGGTGGTGGCCCAGTGTTTACGGCCGCGACTTACGAGTAGGTCGTATGTTCGAAGCCAGACAGGCGCTTTATTTGTGTAAATTATTTCATTACCACTGCTCCCGAAACGGTGAAGGAAAACATCGTGAGGAAACCGGCATGTCCTAGAACCAAACATTGGAAGACATGTGACATCTAGCAACCCGCACTGCGCCGGCGTGGTGGATGACGGCCCACTCCCTCTCACCGAGAGGAGGCCTGTGTCCCAGCTGTGGGAATATTATAGGCCGATTATGTATCTTATGTGGATCTTGCTGATTGGTATTGTCTCCGCTCGTCTGACCACAGAATAAAATATTATAAGTACCTAGTGACTATTAAATGCTAAGTATTATCTAATCTGTGGCAGTGTTTAACAAGGAAAGGTTACATGTTATATTATTAGTAACTAATGTGCATAATTTGCGAACAGGTTGTGCTGAAGTAACTAAGTAGGTACTGAAGTATCCTCCTCTATGACGTCACAACTTCAGATCAAATAAAAAGTTAAGATGGAACTTTGCGAACAAAGAAGTGAGGCCGGCTAAAACTACGCCTTGCCGTGTACAACACACAATTACACGCACACACGTATACCGAAACTACGCCTTATCTTGACAGTCGAGTCAGTCGAGCTATCGAAAGCTCGACTAACAAGATAAGGCGTAGTTTTAGCCGGCCTCACTTCTTTGTTCTTTGTTGTTGCAAAATTCCATCTTAACTTTTTATTTGATCTGAGGTCACAACATGATCGCCCAGGGGAAGGAAATGCGAATATATTGAGTATAAACACTTAGTATTATTATTCTGTGGGGTGGCTAAAATGACGTAGGCGACCACATTGCAATTGAGGGACAACGAAATAGCTCCATCCCTTTCACACGACTTAAAAATGTACGGTCAGCCTTGGACGCCAAATTCATTTTTTTTTGTTTTTCGCAAATCCTTCTATAACACGTTGTAGGTATACGAATGTGGCGACATAGGTAATGCTTCACATGACTTCGAAGTCCAATGGTCATGTCACTAGGCTACTTCTTGGATTTCCGTTCTTTTCTGGCATTCTTTTGCCATATTTAATAGAGATTGTTAAGATTTATAAAAACGATTAAGTGTGGCAGTGCCTGCGCTTGTAAGGCAGCGACTCGACCACATGGCCGGGCAAGCGAGCCGACAAAAATCCCACCCGAAACACGAAGCGGTTTGACGAGATGCAATTTATGTATATTCAGACTGCACACTGTCTGATGTTGGGTTAGGGTATATATGTGCATTGAGCTATTACACAACAGAGAAACCCTAAAGTGGCTTAATGCTTCAAGATGTATAGAGTAAGCCGAGTAAGAATTACAATGTTATTGTTTTACGTAACAACTGCAGGCTTATGTAAAATAAAAATTCGACATAGATGATAAGCTAATGGAATCTGTCGTTATTGCGTCGGTACTACGTGACAACCGTCGCCCATGACGCAGAATATTCTTAATAACGTTAATTTAGATTTAAATTTAAGGCCGCCGCAATCTACTACGGCTTTACTCTGGCTTGTTGGAAAGCAAAACACAACACGAAAATTCAAATCATGCGCTTTCGGGCTCTAGCGTAGCAGCAGAAGTAGTAGTAGTGCCATGTGGCATGTACTTGGGTCCGCACGACCGGGGAAGTGTTACCCACCCACAGAATATCGACGTCAAGTACCAGTATGCATACTGTTGCGTTTTGTACGGTGAGTGTGGAGCGCCGGAGGCCCAATTCCTCCCTCAGTCCCCTTCCTTCTCATTTTATCCTTCCCCTCCGATTTCCTATACAGGGTCGGCAACACGGGAGCGATACCCCTGGTGTTGCAAGCGTCCATAGACTACGGTATCTGCTTACCATCAGGCGGGCCGTATGCTTGTGTGCCATCTTAGTGGTATAAAAAAAAACCAATCACATACGTAGCTAGATATACAGGCGAAGTGTTGGGTCCTACGAACAAGCGTTGTTGGCTTTTCAACCTATTGTTTGGAGACGAAATTCATTGTAATTTTAGCCCTTCGTCGCGCCTCTGCTACCCTTCGCGCTGGTCGTGTCTCTAGTACGACAGTGCTTTATACCGCAATGCGTCCCTGGTCCGCCCGCGGCCCGCATGACGGCTGGTAACACCGGACAGGTAATGCGGAGCACTGAACTTTGAGCCACTTACTGCACTTTTCCTGTAGCAATCTTTCTCACTTACACCATAATATAATCCCTCAGCATTCATACAACCTTTAACTTCCTAAAGTGACATGTTAAAGTGACAATGTTTGATGGTTATATTTAGTTAGGCCAGGCCAAATAGATTTGTTTAATAGTCTTTGGACCAGGCATACCAAAAACTAGTTTACTACGTTTTTTTTATGGATAACTTGTCAAACGAGCAGGCGAGCTTCCTGATGCTTAGTAGTCATCGCCGCCCATGGACATCTGCAATACCAAAGGAGGTGCAGATGCGTTGCCGAGCCTATTTATGGAAAGGTAGGGGAAGGAAAAAAGGAGAAGGAAGGGGATTGAGGGAGGAATTGGGCCTCCAGCCCTCTCGCTTACCGAACGAAGCGCAGTAACGAAACGCGACTACTCGGACGTCGGTGTTCTGTGAGAGTGTGAGAGTGTGGTACTTCCCCGGTCAAGCCGGTCCATTCATGCTGCGAACAGCGTGGCCCTACTACGACAACGTATTTGTTTAGTTATTGCTAGACAAAATATTGCATTTGTATTCTGTTTACATGTGGTTATACACCACAAAGCACTTGATGTCAGTTTTTTTACTTAAAATATTTTAATCAGTAGATCTTGTTGAAATCTGCTTATCAGTAGATGTCATCTTTTCAAAACACGAGTAACATGGAAATTACACTAAAATTGTTCTACGAAACATAACGTTTTCCTTTCGGGTTTCCCCATGTACGATGAACATGGGTGTATAGTTTACGACCAATTATCGGAGCTGATGTCGCGTAGTGACGTCAGAACACGCCTCAATCTATAATATTTGTGCCGCTTACTTGGAAGAAGAGGAAAATGTATAACGATATCGATAACTTCTAAACTAATTATTATAAAGAGGACAGATTTGATCGTTTGTTTGTTTGTTTGCATTAAATAGGCTCTGAAACTACTGAACCGATTTGAAAAATTCTTTCACCAATAGAAAGTTACATTATTCCTGAGTGACGTAGGCTATAAATATTATCCCGTAAAATTACGAGAAAGCTAGTAAAACTATTAAGAGGTATGTTGAGGAATTGGGTTGCTTAAACAACAGACAGAGCGTCTTGGAAGAAGGGAAGGGACGATTGTGCCCTGTAGTGTGACAAAACGGGCTACAAAAAAGAGGTAGATTTGATGGTAGGTGTCGGAAACCAGAGAGTGAGAGTAGAGTTACATCTGGAAACCAGAGGGAGAGTTGCATCACCGATAATTCTGTTTTATTGTGATTAATCAAAGTAGCAATGTCGTCTCAACCCCCAAGCGAACAACGTCGGGGGCGAAAGCTACAATAAAGTGAAACTACCGAAGTAAGGTAGGTTTCCAAGAGATTAACATAAAGATTTGAATACCTACATAATATTGATTTCAAATCTTCTCCTCAATGTTAATACATATTATATTCAAAGATTGTTGTCGTGCTTCCGTCCCAGAGTTAGATGGAGGTGTACAGTTGTACACCATCAACCACAGCTCGTTGGGCTGCTACTGGGATCTAAATAGAAATTCCCTAAGCATCACTTTTTTGGAACCCAGCGCGTCATGTCCGGCAGCCTCGCTCCTGGTTCTTAAACTTTCCTTTCATTGTTTCTTCGGCCCTGTCCTGTCTCACTCACCAAGATAATGGTCACCTTGTGGTGTCAGCGACAATGTAAACAAAGCGGCACAATCATGTCGTCCGCCGTCCGCCGCCGCGTGGGAACACCCTACAATACTGACGTGGTGGTCGCGGTCGTATATCTGGTCGCAGATCTGATCGCAATGTGGAAGGTTACCGTCGCCTTCTGTGAGACAACACATGTTTTTGTTGTTGCGTGCGAAAATAATGCAAATCCTATAGTCTGGGAACTGACTTGTGTTGTGTTAAATTGACCCAAAAAAATATTCCCATAACCCTACGTTCTTTAGTTGCAGTCATGTCCGGCATTCCTGTATAAGTATTCACTGACAATATAACATATTTATGTATAACTAGCTTTTGCCCGCGACTTCGTCCGCATGGAATATATTTTTCCCAATCCTGTGGGAATTTCCCAAAATATCGTTATAAATTAAAGCCTATATGTTATTCTGATGTATAAACAATAATACTGTAAAGTTTCATCAAAATCCGTTCAGTAGTTTTTGCGTGAAGGAGTAACAAACATCCATCCATCCATCCATCCTAACAAACTTTCACATATATAATATATTAGTAGGATTAGTAGGATTAAGTAGGAAGTAGGATAGGATGTAGGTTATAGAAGTTATATGCCAGTGGTGGCGTTGTGTGATGTTTCAAATTACTGGTAAAGGGTTTAATAATAATAAGTACTCAAGGTATACTTAAGTACACTTTACATAGAGCTAACAATGACGTAAGTACTTCTTCATAAATTATATAATAATAAATATGAAATTGTACCACGCTTTTTTTTTGGAAATAAACATTTATTATTAATTATTAATTACTAACAGGAACGATACAAATTATCTACCTGTGAGGGTGATATTATAAGTGTGTGACTACCGGACTACCGGACTGCCGACTACCGGACTGCCGGACTAATGTACACCCACGTTTCGCCGGTATGTTTAGGTCCCATGTAATAGGGGGCGAGCCTATTGCCATTAACCGGGCACAAATCCACTCCGAGCTGCTACTGAGAATTTTATAGAAAAACTCAATAACACTTTGCTAGACCTGGGAATCAAGCCTAAAACTTTTAACGTAGCAGTCGCGTTTAGGACCACTAGATTAACGAGGCAGTTACTAGTGCGTTTAACTACGATATTAAGTCGATCGATTCACATTTTCAACATCAACTGAAATATACTTGCAGGGAATATCGATCGTCTTCAGTTAGTGTAGAGAACAGTTTGTTCGAAATAAGTAAGCAGATCGGAAGTTGACTGCAAGTGGTTTAGAAGTGGTAAATTTTAATAGAAGAAGAGAGTCGGTGTAAAGATAATTAGAGTCGTATATGTTTCACATTTCTAATTATTTTGTTTACTAAATTCGATATTTATGTATTAAAACACTTAAACGATTTTATCACCGCCGTAGTTCGGAACGGCTAACTTCTGATCGGCTTACTTATTTCGAACAAACTGTACCTAGTTAATAAATCAGTTAACTGGTCGTTTCCTTCTGATAATTTTGTTTCGCCCCACTGTGTGTTCACAATCTCGGCACGCGATCTCTGGCGCCCTTGAGTCCGTGAGTCCCAACAAGGACGTTGAAAGGTCAGCGCTCACAAGGGCCGTCACACGCTTCCAAGGTCAACTAGAACAGCGACGGTGCACGGTGGGCTGAAAATCGGCTTTCATAGACATAGCGATTTCAATTTGCAAGTGCCGGATTTTTTGCCGGATATCGCTTCTATTAGTTATTACTATATTCAAAAATGACACCCGAGTTAATTCAGCACAAAAACGAAGGAATTATAATTTTTTTAAGAAAAATTTGTATGGAGCTGGTATTAAAAAGTTAATTATCTCGTAAACAGCAAGGAAAACCGTAATATCCTTACAGGTGGTTATAGTACTAATTATTTATGATTATTTGACATATGTCATATAACGGTTATCGCTGCTAATTTTTTTTTTAAAATCGTCAAAATATTTTTATTTATTTTTACTTATGAAACGGTTCCTTTTAGTGACTTAATTAAGAACATTGTTAATTATGAAGAATGTTATTGACCCAAATATTAAAAATATATAAAACAAGAAAAATATTTAGCAAAATTGCAAAAATAGAAAAAAATAAATCAAATATTATGCATTTTCCTTATCTCTGTCGTTGTCGGACTCTAATTCTGAATCAGAATCTAGATTGGATATATCTAAAAACTCGAAGTCACTTTCCTGCAACTGAATTAAGTCGAGTTTCAGAAAAAAGCTCTGCTTTCTCTTGGCATCTAACTTAGGCCTTTGTGCACTTAGGAAAGGATCCGAAGAAACAACAAGCATATTTAAGCTTGTTTTCACTGATGTCTTAAGCGATTCTTTAATTTTAACAGCTGCTTCAGGATTTTTCAACATGTATTCGATCACAGATGCGATATCCTCATGCCCTTCTTCTTTTAAACGCGCTGCAGTTGCATATGTCAATTCACTGGAGTCTTCGCCTGTATGATCATCAGATCTTCTCTTTTTCTGTTTACTTCCCAAATCTTCGAATGGTTTTCAGGACCTTTTTGTCATTGTTCCAACGGATGATGATCGCTTTGATAAAAGATCTGATTGTGCTCGGTATCTCATCAACAGTTGGTTCTTGATTAACTAAAGTTTGCACACAACTTGGGCAATCAATATTTGCTTGCAGCCAATTTCCGTACAGTCTTCTAAAGTTATCAAGGAATCGGTTGGATTTCTGCCACCTCTATAAAGCAGCTCGTGTGAATTTCCGACAAAATTCTTTGAGAGTTACTCGATCTTCGGCAGAAAGGCAATCGCCTATGCGGGATACAACTGCACCAAACAATACTTCATTATTAAATGAAGTACTCTCACTTTTTAGAAGAACAAACAAGTCTAAATTGGTGATTAAACTTTCCATTTTAAGATTTTATAGTCGCAGAGCACAAAATGTGTGTTAGCAGTTACACAGTTGTGAACAATCTAAATTATAAAGCAAAATTTTAGCCCTTTTATTGCAAAACGTCGATAATTATTTAACTACCCTCATTAGAGTTTTAAAAGATGTGCTAATGAAAATTTATAATCGTCAAAAAAAAATCTTAGAACTCTTAACACAACTAATCAACAAATTAGCTTACTTATCAGAAATCATTAACAATCATTTAATCACCTATTCAGACTTATTAGAAGAATAAATCATTGTAATTACTTAATCACATAGTTTCAGACTGGTTACAAACAATACCACTTACTTGGTACCAAAATACCAAATAAAAATTTGTTATTTGGTATTTTAGTTGTATGTAAAGTTTTAAAACTCATTTTGTATTGATACATAGGTATCTAGCTCAAACATAGTTGTCTAAGTGTGGATGTACGCTAAACCTCTGACTAATCCTTCGGGAATATAAGGATGATGCTATTTTATGTTACGTGTTGTTAAAAGTCTGTGTTCCTCAACTTAAACAGTAAAAGGAACCGTTTCATATGTAAAAATAAATAAAAATATTTTGACGATTTTAAAAAAAAAATTAGCAGCGATAACCGTTATATGACATATGTCAAAAAATCATAAATAATTAGTACTATAACCACCTGTAAGGATATTACGGTTTTCCTTGCTGTTTACGAGATAATTAACTTTTTAATACCTGCTCCATACAAATTTTTCTTAAAAAAATTATAATTCCTTCGTTTTTGTGCAGAATTAACTCTGGTGTCATTTTTGAATATAGTAATAACTAATAGAAGCGATATCCGGCAAAAAATCCGGCACTTGCAAATTGAAATCCCTATGTCTATGAAAGCCGATTTTCAGCCCACCGTGCGGTGGGACTACCTTACTAATAAACCTTAGTGTTATGTATGACACTTTATCACAACTCAAATTAAAAGAAGACACTAAGGAACCAACAACGATAGACTTAAAAAAATATATTTATTCTTACATTTTAACATAATGACGCATGACCCAGATGGCAAAGTGCTAGTTTGGTTGTTTATTCCTGTTTACAAAGCTAATTTGGGCTATATAAATGCTGGGCTAAATATATTTATATTTTAATTAATCAATAATTGCGCTTACATTTCTTTTGTCAACCCTAACAGTATTAAAGACACGAAGGGTATTGACTTGTCTGTAAAATGATATAATAACATCACATGTCGAAGTAAAATATCGTGAACAAACCGATGACGATGATGTCGCTGACACCGACCCGCACTGGGCCCGCGTGGTGGATTACAGCCCACTCCCTCTCACCGAGAGGAGGCATGTGTCCCAGCAGTGGGAACATTATAGGCTGATTTTTGAACTCGTCAATCCTATCACAGAGAGCTAGCTACATAGTTACATAGTGATCAGTCAGACACGAACAAGATTAAAGAGCTTTAATATGACGCATCTCACGCGGACTTCCCTGTAGCTGTAGGTAATACACATTTAATAAAATACTCATTATTACTACTATGCTGTGGGCACACTGAATTTTATCGACTACTTTAAAACACCAATACTTATTTAAACTACACTCCGCAAGACGGACGGCACTCAATCTGCCATTACAAAATTAAAATAATATTTTATTGTTAAAAACATAAGACCTTATTAAAAACCTTTAACCTTATTAAAAAAACGACATCATTTTTATTGACGTTTTAAAATTCGAATGTTGATGTTATGATGATTGATGATCATTTTTAAATAAGGAAGCTTCGCAAGATACTTTTATGTAGGTAGAAGTAAAACTTGAACAAAAAGTTGCAATCAAGTTTAACTATCGTTATTTAAATATAATTAAATGTTGACCTATACAAGGAAACATCCTGGGTCTTTATTTATACACTATCTGACACGCACACTAGTACTAACTGCTTAACTGCTAAACTGGTAGATTTTCCTGTAAGGATGGTGATGAAGGGGCTTAAAAAATATACGAGTATAAACGCAATGGAACGCAATAAAGAATTGAATTAATTAAGTAATGAATAAAAAATGATTTTGTATAAATGTTTTATGAAATGGAAAATTAAGGCTAACTTAAGGCTAATTAGGCTTATATTATTATAAGTATTATAGATAAGGGACTTAGAGGTCTAGGGGTCGGCGAGTAAGATATATATATTCTTATGATATAGGCAGCTCTTAAGCCCAGTAGGGCCCAGCTCTACCTGTAGAGCATGCCGTTGAGGCCTGTTGAGGCTCTGGATAAGAACACAAGAATATATTTGATACTAGCTTTCCGCCCGCAGCTTCGCCTGCGTGGACAGCACGATTTTGACTGTTTAGTTTTTTCCAATTCTGGCGGGAAATGGCAAATTATCCTTACATATCTTTCCGTCCGCTTCTTTGCTCGGGTAGACCACAAAGACAATAACCATTTTATTATTCATCCACATAACATACCATCATGCGCGATTCCCGAAGGGCAGAGGTGTATTAATGTACTCCAACACAGGTTTTGGCACGATCCGCAACTCTGAACTGCTACTGAGAATCTTATACAATAAAAATCCAATAGCTGCTCGACTTGGGAATAGAACCAAAACCTCTAGCGTAGCAGTCCCGGTAAGGACTACAAGAATAATTAGGCAGACCTATTCTTCATCCAAAGATTGACAATCAGTGTGAGCCATCTCACCTCATTGCAGTGGACTACATGCATTCAATAATGTCCTGTGTTTGTTATCAGTGGCGGTATGCGACGTGGTTGGAGCGGCTGGTGACGTTCCTGGGCGCGCTGACGGGCGTGGTCAGCTCGCTGGGCACCATCGGAGGCATCGTGGCGTACGGCGAGCTCACCGCGCTGTTCGTGGAGCGACACAAGGCTGCGCGCATCTCGCCCGACGCCTACCTGCTGATGGCCTTCGGAGGGGGGAGGCAGCTGTGAGTGACATCATCATAATGATATATCTATGATACCTACTGTCAACTGCTTTATATGGTTTTTTAAATCAGTTAAGTCCTGAAAGAGAAGTAAATGAACAGGAAAAGGAGCAATTAAATTCTACTTTTGAAAAAAAATCTCCACTTTTGGCAACTTATTGACAAACCGGTGTCGTAGAACTCTTGCGAGTGAGAGAGAGGAAGGAAGGAAATACCTTGGATCTTTATAAACACTATCTAACTCGCACAAGAGCCTACACTTGAGCCTATAAGAGCACGCGGTAGATGTCCCTTTAGATACACTTAATATGTAAATAATTAATGTATAAATAAGCCTCTATAGGCGTGTCTTTACTACCAGGCGGACCGTACCACTGTTGTAGCTGAAGTCGACACTCCAGCAACAACTGTAGACTGTAACTGTAACTGTAGAGTTCAGCAAACATAGGAAGAGATGGTTAAAACAAATAAGTGTGTATGAATTTGCTATCCAAGATAATCGCAAATCACTTTATTACTCGCACTTCTTTAGTCCTCAGTTTTTGTCTTATTTGCAGTAGTTTCTCTGGCTTTATTAGCCTTCAAACTAAGGTATTGTATTGCATTGGCATATTCTTTTATCAAATTGCATTTGCATTTCGCAATAAGGCGTTACTAACACAGATGGACTGTACCAGCTGTATTGGTTGGTACTGTACCAGTTCTACCAACACCCCTTCTTTCACTTATAATGACAATGAATGGCACTCCTCCTTGGGTCAGTAATAATTAGTGGGCGAGAGTACAGTCGCCAGCACATCGGGTTTATACAAAACTGTCTAATTTCTCAAAATGATTTTAAATCATAGCCTGTTGATAATAAAGTTTAAAATCAACTGAGAAAATTTGTCATTTTGTGGTAACTTGATGTGCTGGCCACCGTACAATAGTGTCGTTGTTCCCGATGCAGGCCGGCGGGCAACAGGTCGCTGCACATGGACGCGCTGCTGGAGGACAGCGCGGCGTTCGCGGCGTTCAGCGCCACCATCATCGTGCTGCACATGGCCACGGCCACCCTCTCCGTCGCCTTGGTGCAGTGGGCCGCTGCTAGAATGGTCAGTACTGTTCCTTAAATCCTCATGTACAGTGGTTACAGCTGTAACCTGACCCACCGAGGCCCCGACGTCCCATCTAGAGTGGGTCAGGTAACAGCTATAACCCACTGTACGTCTGTAGCTATGCGCGTGACGGACTTCAGCGTGTCTATATAATAGTTATGCACATCGTTTCCATAAGCAACATTTTACACGGATTCGAATTTTGATCCTTCGAAAGCTTTTGATTGTATATAACACGTAACATTAGCCACACAGTGCTGTAAATTTTCATCGGAAATATTATCAGCAGTCTTTTATTGTAGCGCAACTTTATTGGAATAAAGCAAGACAGTATATTTTTTGTACAATCAAACTCTTCCCTCCGACTAATTATAGGTGTTCCGCAGGGTAGAATTTTCGGTCAAAAATCGATATACGAGAAGAGGCTAAACTTAATCATGAAAGGAATCTATACATATTTTGAGCATGTCCTGTATGCAGGTGACGCGTATTCGTCTTCGTCTGCTGCGCTCCGTGCTCAGCCAGGAGATCGGGTTCTTCGACACCAACACCACCATGAACTTCGCGTCTGCACTCACTGAGTAAGTACTGAAGTAACAGACCAACATTCTGTAGTCTATGTAAACTAGTCTCCAGGATTGGAGGGCCTATTTGGGAGTGCTAAATTATATACATAAATTAAATTCCCGTTGCTTGCACCATTATTTTTGATATGATGTATGTATTTTTGTATGCTTCTTATTATGTGCTCACTTTTTGTAATACTGGTAATAATAAACTATCAGTTATTCTTTTCTATTCTTATGTTAGACGAGCCGCCATGTTTTTAACTTCTGTAACTATAAGTTGTAGCCTTAGTATTGGTTGTAGTTACCAGTAGTTTTTAATTCGATATATCGCAAACTGTCATTCCTTATAAGTTCATAACACTATCTGTCATGTCCAGGGACATGGAGAAGTTTCGCGGCGGCGTGGGCCAGCACGTGGCGATGTCGGCCAACCTGGTGGGCACCGTGGTGCTGGGCGCGGCGCTGTCGCTGCAGTACGGCTGGCAGCTCACGCTGTCCGGCCTCGCCATCGTACCGCTCTCCGTGTTTGTAGCGGCGCTCGTGGCCAAGGTAAACTATTATTTCCGCTATGACTATTATTATCATCACTTATTAATAATTTTGATGGCAACATTATTTACGAGCGATCATCTGATTTAATGTATGATCTCTTACTCTTCAGTATCAAACCAAGTTCTCGTCTAAAGAAGTGACAGCGTACGGCACAGCGGGGCGCATCGTTGAAGAGGCGCTGTCTGCCATCCGCACCGTCAGGGCGTACGCGGGGGAGGAACTCGAAGTGGAGAGGTAAGGTTCTATCTTATTGTTAATAACTATCATTATACGAATGTAACTAGCTCATCCCAATATAATTTGTTTTTATTCTGTAATTAAACCGTTAACAGTTAAACTTAGCTTAACTAGTTAGTAAGCTTTTATAAAACACAAATATTTTAGGTTGTCTTGAACCTTCAGTCAGTTTCTGTGAACATCCCGTCTTTGGTGACAACAACACATACACATTACACAACTAACACATCTCAATGCACGGGTAAGTAGCTCGTACAGAGGGTTTAATAACAAAAATCTAGGTAGCATACCGATCCATCAGGAAGCTTTTCCGCCAACATATTGTTTCGCGGTTTTCAGTACCAATTCATTATATTATCTACCTAATGTCTACTAGGTATCACTTGCTGCCTCGGCTTCTGATTTGTTGTGATATCGGTAACCTTTTTATTGTGGTTCGACCTTAAGACTCCATTAAATGATGTGCCGGTGGTCCGTCGTCTCCAGATACTCAACTGCCCTGACGTCAGCGTCGAAGTACGCGCGCGTGCGCGGGCTGTGGTCGGGCGCGGGCGCGGGGCTGGGCTGGCTGCTTACGTACGCGCTCAACGCCATCGTGTTCGCGCACGGTGCTGCCCTCTGTGTGCGCGATATGGACCTGCCCCTCGACCAGCAGCAGTACCACCCTGGGATCATGGTCACTGTACGTATACTAATATAAAACCTGATTTCCTTTTATTTCAGACTGCCTCATTAGTCTAGTGGAGTACGCTACGCTTTAGGTACAGGGTTCGATCTCTAGGTCAAGCAGTGTTGTTTTCTATGAAATTCCTAGTAGCAGCTCGAAGTCTGGATTTGTGCCCAGTTAATGGCAACAGGCTCGCCCCCTATTACATGGGACTTAAATATACCGGTGAAATGTGGGTGTACATAAGTACACCTCGTCTAACCCTTCAGGGAATACAGGCGTGATGATGTTATGTTCTTGCTTCAATGGATAACTTCGACATAAATTGGGTGTTGGTCATATTCTCCAATTGAAAACTCGTTACTAGAAAACTCCCTATTTCCGACACCAGCGTTTGACAAGTATGCACGTCTGATTGTATGTTGTGAATCACTCCTGTTGTCCTCAGATACTGTTCCTGTCGTTCATGGCGGCGCAGAACGTGGCGATGTGCCAGCCGCACCTGGAGATGTTCAGCGCGTCCCGCGGCGCCGCGCGCTCGCTGTACCGCCTGCTGCAGCGCCGCTCACAGATCAACGCGCTCGACTCCACCGGCGTGAAGCCCGACGCGTTCAGGGGAGACATCACCTTCGAGAACCTGTACTTCAACTATCCCTCGAGGCCTGATGTTAAGGTATTAGCTTTGACCGTAGAAACTACTTCTATTGCTGTTAAAAGAGGTCATGAGATGGGTGGTCTAGTTTATCATTTTTGAACTGTTATAATGTAACATGTAATCTTCTGTTGTTTTCTGCGTTTATCTTGAAATAAAACAATGTCATTATATCACTTGACTGCCTCATTAGTCTAGTGGTCCTAAGCGCGACTGCTACGCCAGAGGTCCAGGGTTCGATCTCCAGGTCGAGCAAAGTGTTATTGGGTTTTTCTATGAAATTCTCAGTAGCAGCTCGGTATCTGGATTTGTGCCCGATTATGGCAATCGGCTCGCCCTCTATTACATGGGACCTAAACATACCGACAAAATGTTGGTGTACATTGTACATTAGTACGTATCTCTGCATATTATTACGCACATGACTTCGTAAAGTCGGAGGTGCGTGCCTTGGTTTCGAATTCGAGAGCTTTGACATGGAAGTCCAATGGTCATATCACAAGGCTATCACTGCACTTGCATGTCTGCATAACCCTTCGGGAAATACAGGCGTGATGGTATGTTATGTTATAAGTGATTTAAAAACAGACTCATGACTGACGCCATTTTAAAATGGTCAGGTGCTCCGTGGTTTGTCACTGCGCGTGAACGCTGGAGAGACGGTCGCGCTGGTGGGAGGCTCCGGCTGCGGCAAGTCCACGCTGCTGCAGCTGCTGCAGCGGCTGTACGAGCCCGACAGCGGCGCCATCACCGTCGATGGACACCCGCTCAACACGCTTGACTTACATCACTTTAGAACTAGTATTGGTAAGTTTGACTATCGTATACCTGCTGAAGCACTTTGGCAGTAACACGGACGCCAATTATCACCTATTTGAAGAGCACAAGTCCTGCTCGTAGGTAGTAAGTGTTAATACAAAAAGTTGTATAGAGTCACAAATTCTTCACAGACAAACAAAAACAAGAACAAACTCCGCAGCACACATCTGTCTGTTTAAGACGGATGTGTGCTGCGGAGTTTGTTCTCCACTTCTTCTATCCTGAGTGGTTAAGGGCGGGCGTTTTAGGGGACTGTCTATTGTTATTGACGTTTGAAAAGTGCTGATCTTCAGCCTAGTTTGAATAAATGACTTTTTGTTTTTTTTATTTTGAATGTTATTTATCGCGTGTGTTCCGCAGGCGTGGTGGGCCAGGAGCCGGTGCTGTTCACAGGCACCATCCGCGACAACATCTCTCTCGGCTTAAAAGATGTCAGCGATGATGACATCATCGCCGCCGCCAAGACCGCGCACGCTCACCAGTTCATCACCAAGTTAGCAAGTGTGAGTTGAAAAATAGTTCAAGCGATATGGAGTTAGAACTTCAACAAACATTATTTATGTTTTTGTATTTTTTTGGCATTTCCACGCAAAGATTGCTAAGTTATGTTAGTGAATGAAAAATTCTATTGCGGGAAAAATTCGAACCTGCGTCTTCTGGTTAGGTACACCAGACGCTATGACCACTAAGCCACCGCGAGTCCCACCCGCCAGGTCGAAATTTGGTCAACATTTTCACATTTTAATTTACGTCCTGTGGTGATGTCAGTGACATCTGATAAATTCAAAATGTGAAGACAAATTTCGATCTGACGGGTGGGATTCGCGGTGGCTTGGTAGTCATAATTCTATTATTAATGCTTGAAAGATCATATAGGGACACGAATTGAAAGGAATATGCTATGATGGTACCTATGTTAAGAGAATTAATGAAAGCCGATTAACGAATGGAATTAATGAGACTAATGTTAGTGGCAGCGTCGGGAGAGGTCGCCCTAGAAGGACGTACACCGATCTTATCGGCGAGGTTCTCCAAAAGGGTCAGGTGCGTAGTAATCGCAACCGGCGCGTGTGTATGAAAAGATGTATGAATGTGGGAGAAGCGAAAGAGATATGCAAAAGTCTTAGCAAGTGGCCCTGTGGGAAAAAGGCGTGAGTGTATCCATTCATATATTATTAATTATATTATTTTTGAAATACGAGTGTTTATTCCGTGTTGAATGTTCAGGGTTACAACACAATGTTGGGGTCGGGCGGGTCGCAGCTGTCGGGCGGGCAGAAGCAGCGGCTGGCCATAGCACGCGCAGTGCTGCGCCGCCCCGCCATCCTGCTGCTCGACGAGCCCACCTCCGCGCTCGACCCCGCCGCCGAGAGACAGGTATGACCTGCAACATCCCTTACATCTGTTGTTACCGTTTTATCATCATAATCGTCTTGTACCTACAGTGGAGTAAGAGGAGTTATATGGACGTTGAATTGTCCAGTCAAACTGGCTGACTTTTCGAAGTTCGTAGCATCATGAAAATTCTGCATACCTTTGTCATTTTTTGATGGCGCTTGTAGCGTACCAAGCTGCAGGCCGCGGCCAAACGTAGGTCAGCGTGGTGGATTATATACTGGATAAAGAAAGAGAGAGAATTCAGAGAGAAGAGAGAAGACCCGTGCCCAGCAGTGGGACACTATAATGAGTTGATGAAACTTCAGTTCTTCACATCATCAGACAAACATACCATCTCGTCTGTACTCCGCGAAGGGTTAGGAAGACGTGTACTAATGTTCACCCACATTTCGTCGGTATGTTTAGGTCCCATGTAATAGGGGGCGAGTTTAGTGCCATTAACCGGGCACAAATCCAGAATCCGAGCTGCTACTGAGAATTTCATATAAAAACCTAATAACGCTTTGCTCGACCCGAAGATTGAATCCAGGACCTCTAGCATAGCAGTCGCGCTTAGAACCACTAGCTAGACTGATGAGGCTGTCTCATGCCTTGTCTATACTGTAAAAATGACGTTCAAAAAGTACTACCACTAAGTCTATCTTGAACTAATGATTTTGACTTTG
The DNA here is from genome assembly GCA_958496365.1 of Subacronicta megacephala. Lineage (NCBI taxonomy): Eukaryota > Metazoa > Arthropoda > Insecta > Lepidoptera > Noctuidae > Subacronicta > Subacronicta megacephala. Next base: position 98,689 of record OY292541.1, on the reverse strand, counting down.
ATTTGTGACCACCATCATGATGATGATTATAATGTTCCAATCCTGGGCACAGGTGCAAGCGGCGCTGGATTCGGCGAGCGCGGGGCGCACGACGCTGGTGGTGTCGCACCGGCTGCACACGGTGGCGCGCGCCTCGCGCATCGTGTGCGTGGAGCAGGGCGCCGTGCGCGAGCAGGGCGCGCACCACCAGCTGCTGGCCGCGCGCGGCGCCTACTGGCGCCTGCACCAGGAGGACATCACCAACAAGTGAGACATCACCGATCACTCTGTTGTCTAACGTGCTTCTTTTGTTTATTGGTGCTTTATTTTAAGAAGCTTACTAGCAATGTGGGGCACGCTTTACTTGTATTCTTGTTAACCCCTCGTACTAAGCTAAATGCTTGTGTTACGAGTGGGTTCACGTCGGTAGTGCAATGGGTGAGTTTCGAGCCGGCAACCACATGATCGCAAGTCCGACGCCCTAGCCATTCGGCTACCGCCGCTTCTAAGCAGCCGCGCGTGCTCCACGTTGTGTGTCTATAGTATCACTGAGACCGTAGTCGGTCTATTGTTATGCCACTTAGTGATTAAAATTCACCGCTCCCTGCGGCTACTAGAAACTGCAGAATTTCCTTAGGGGTGAGCTCCCTTATTTCATCTGGAGTTTAGACATGTTTCATGTGAAGTGGCGTTTCATCAGTCTCTTCACTATATCTGCAGTAGTGTGGTTCTGGTTCAGTAGTGTCGTTCTTACAATGGTTACTTGTGACCTTGCGACGTCTTATTGATTAGTTGTGGCGGTTTAAATAAATATTTTGCCATTTAATAAGTCAGTGTCCATCACAAATCTAGTCACTAAATCCAATTTGATTGAAACACAGTAAACTGTATTGTTTACAGAAGCATCGCTAACACGCTGTCGACCGAGGCAGAACACGACGATGATGATGTCACCGAGACGGATGACGTGCAGCACTTCACCAGAAGCATCAGCAGGGCGTCCACCACAGGTAACATATTATATGTTTGTTTTACTTAACAATATTACAATAATTAAACACAATTCATTATATTGCATAAGGTTGTATTGTCAGCGAAATTAGCAGGGCATAAATTTGATTGGACCTAAGATACTACCCTGGGGTACCCTTCTGCCTTTTATTGTAAGAGTTGTTTAGGCATGTCATGGCTTGCCACAAAAAGTTCTGTTAGTTTGCGATTTTAAGGTCTCGTGATCTTCAAAACTTTAAGTTATTTACCATTCGTTATAATTCATGTAGTATATATGTACATATTATTAATCATAGTTTAATCATAAGCTTGAGCGCGGAAATCAGAAACTATATTTTTTCTTTTGATGTTCGAATAATGAAGTCGTACTTATTATATTCTAGAGTCGATCTCTCGTTTCGCTCGTGGCAGCACTCGTATGAGCATGATATCGTCTGCGCACGTACCCTACCCAGCCGCCGATGCCCTCAACCACATTGTGAGTATACCATTATTTATCGGTCCATTATTATATTATAATTACGTCACAATAAATATTACAGATAGGAAAGAAAGATTTTATGATTACGATTACGATCTAACTCCAGTCAATTGTTTTGTTTATAGGTGGTTATCTAAAATAAGCATTTGTTTTTTACATTTATTTCATTCAAGGAATGTTTTTGTTTTCTAAGCGGCTAGTTGATAAACAATATTGTGTCGCTATTCAGGAGCCAGAGGAGGAAGAGCCGGAGCAAGTGAAGGCGCCGTCAGTGTCGAGCTGGGCGCTGCTGAAGCTGAACGCCGCGGAGTGGCCGCTGCTGGCGGTCGGCGCGCTCGCCTCGCTGCTCGTGGGCGCCACCATGCCCGTGTTCGCGGTGCTGTTCTCCAAGATATACGGGGTCAGTAGCTTTATGACATATCAGCGCTAGGGGCCCTCAGTGTCTAGCAAGGCGCTCGCTGCTCCAGTAACAAGGTCCGTGGTGGACAGGAATACGACCAGTATTCTATTCTTTCTATTATATTCTAGAACTTGTACTACTCCTTCGCATCATCGTTATTTCATTAATTATTTCCAGGTTTCCAGGTTTCTCAGTTCCATTTAGGGTATTTAATTATTTAAGATTTTTATGGATTCATGTTTAAAAACTGTTTATCCTGACTGTAAACATTTAAATTAATAACTTTTTTGTTAAAATTAGTTGTACTATGTACAGATGTTCGCGCTGTCGGACAAGGCGCAGATCGTGGAACAGTCGCGGGTGTACGCCGGCGTGTTCGCGGGCGTGGCGGCGGCGTGCGGGCTGGTCACCTTCCTGCAGGCCTGGCTCTTCAACCTGGCCGGCTCGCGCCTCACCGACCGCCTGCGACAGATCACCTTCAAGAACTATCTCATTCAGGTACGTACAACTATAATCATGACTGTACCATACATGAATGTACCATAAATATATGCACATCAAATAATACAACAATTTGTTCAATTCGCCCATCTTATTTCACAGATTTCTTTTATAAGTACAAACTCATTATTTCTTGTCCCTTATTGCTCGTACAGGAGCAAGGATGGTTTGATTTGTCCCAAAATTCCGTGGGTGCACTCTGTGCTCGACTCGCTACCGACTGTGCTGCAGTGCAAGGAGCCACTGGTGAGTACTGTTTATTTTAATGCATATTTTGTGAACCCATCGAAGGCTTTCTAGACTGTTGCTATACATTTATTTCCACTTATGTGAAATTAATTGGTGTAAAAAGTCCTCGTTATAAATCTCTCGAAACCTAAACTTTTTAATACTTTATGCTGTTATAAAAACAATATAAGTGAAACACCTTTTATATTCCAAATACGATATCTTGTGAAGATGGTGTTCCTCTAGAAAGTATTTTGGGACCTTTTATTTTCAACCTAAATCCAAAGCTTTTATTTGATGTATTTCATTATGGGAAACGAACAGTAGTATATAATATATGAACAGTGACATCTATACCTTAATTAACCAAATATACAAACCACTACATTTTCCACATTTTACCATGTTTTTGAAACACTAGATTTTTTGTACATAGCTGTTTTGTTTATGGGTCAGGTATCCGTCTGGGCACTGTACTCCAAGGTATCACTACAATGGTGCTCGGAGTCGGCCTGTCGATGGTGTACTCCTGGAAGATGACACTCGTCAGCCTCCTCTCTGTGCCTTGTGTAAGTTATTTCTTTACTTTAAGATTGTACCGGGGTGAACTTCGATGGCCGTGGTACTACCAGGGTGCAGTCGCCAGCAGGTCAAGGTATACAAAACTGTCAAATATCTCCAAATGATTTAAAACCTTAAATTGTTGAAAATAATGTTCAAAATCAACTGAGAAAATTTGTCATTTTGTGGTAACTTGATGTGTTGGCCACCGTAAATGAAAATATCGAGATGACACAACAATCAAATGTGTATGCATTAAATGAATCTTTTCCAGTAAGAAGACCTTTGCGTGGGTCATCTCGATATATTCATGTACCCAGATAGTACCGCGACGAATGATTGTTTGATTGATTAACCTAAAGGTATTGTATTAATAAATACAACAGTGCCGTTAAATTTTGTGTGTGAAGAACCTAAATAAGTATATTTTCAGGTGATGGGCGGTATTTACCTGGAGGGGTACGTGAACAAGCGCGCGGAGAAGCGCGAGCGAGACGCGCTGGAGGAGGCCTCGCGCATCGCCACCGAGGCCGTGCTCAACGTGCGCACCGTACACAGCCTCGGTGAGTGTTTCAGTGTCTTCTAAAGCCGTCTAGGCGCCTTTCTTTCTTTCAAATTATTTTTCAGTATTAAGTGCATTACATTTTTATTTGTGTTTTACATCTACTTTTGATCTCTATTCTAGGCCTATAGCAGTCCACATTAATTTATTCTCTTGGTTGTAATCCGTGTGATGCACTTGTGCATCACGTATGAATAATCTTAGCCTGTGCACCTCAAACTGCATAATAATTATCAATATAATATACTTGAAGTCTGCTGGCTTATAAGAAAATGCTGTATGTTCAGGTGTGGAGGAGAGCATCCTGTCCCGCTACAACGAGTCGCTGTGCGCGGCTAACGCTCGCTCGTCATCTTCGCGGCGCGTGCGCGGCCCCGTGTACGGGCTGTGCGTGTGCGCGCCCACGCTCGGGTACGCCGTGTCACTCAGCTACGCCGGACACCTCATAGCGCGGGAGGACCTGCCCTGCGAATATGCTATACTGTCAGTACCAACCAAAAACGTATTATTATGTAGACGCGTTATTCACGAACATTACGGCGATCAAAAAAGGCACAACTATTAAATAACTACTAATACGTGCGAAGAAAGAGAAAGAAAATAATGCCACCCCACGGTGTACCTGTTGTTAGAAAGAGACGAAGTTTAGTTACATTTCGGTTAAGTGTTGCATTCTAATTGGTCAAGCGCAACGCTGGTTAGTGCGTAACTAAACGCGATCCGGACAATTGCCTTGATTTCTTGTTGCCATTTAAGAGAGCGGGTAGCGTATCTATAGTTTATATATCGTTGGTACCATCTGTCTTCATGTATACCAACCTACTCTACACTTTGCCTACTTCCATGACTTTCATGAAGTAGGTCTGCATTTGAGATTAGTATTTGTATCCTAGAGAGACGACATTGACTATTCTCTTTATAAAATAATATATTGTTCTGCAGCGTGTCTGAAGCCCTGATCTACGGCGCGTGGATGTTGGCGGCGGCGCTGTCGTTCGCCCCGAGCTTCGCGGCGGCCAAGCGCTCCGGCGCCAGGATACTCACCGCGCTCAACAGGAAGCCGACGGTGCTCACCGAGGACACGGCACAACACCTGCCTGAATGGGTAACATGTTATTTTATGTCAAATGTTACAAAAGAATATACCTACTTAATGTAATTTTGAAGCTAAAAGCAACAATAAAACAAAAGTGATATGAATATCTGATGACGATATCAATAATTATAAAGAGGTAAAGTTTGTGCAGTGATAGCCTAGTGATATGACCATTGGACTGCCAAGTCAAAGGTCTCGAGTTCGAATCCAAGGCACGCACCTCTGATTTATCGAAGTCATGTGCGTATTAATAATTAATTATCACGCGTTTAAACGGTGAAGGAAGACATCGTGAGGAAACCTGCATGCCTGAGAGATTTTCTTGACGGCGTGTGAAGTCTGCCAACCCGCAGTAGGCTAGCGTGGCGGACTATAGCCTAATCCCTCTCGTACTGAGAGACCCGTGCCCAGCAGTGGGACAATGTACTGGGTTGAAGAGGAAAGTTTGTGATGTTGTAGGGGGTAATCTCTGGATCTAGTGAACCAATTTTGAAAAAAAAAACAATAAAAAGCCACGCTTATGTGAGTGTATAGGTACAAGCAATATCACCTGACGAAGTGGGCATGGGTCAGCTAGTAAGATAATAGTTTGAAAAGAGAATTGCTGAAATTAAAGGCGTTCAAAAGGATTCAATTGTTTTATCACAGATATCCATTAACAACAACCACTATATAACAGAATGTTCTGTTACAGTCGGCTGTCGGCGAGGTGAACTTCTCGAATATAAAGTTCAGCTACCCGACGCGGGCGCGGGCGCCGGTGCTGCGCGGCCTCACGCTGAGGGTTCCGCCGCGCGCCACCGTGGCGCTAGTGGGGCCCAGCGGCTGCGGCAAGTCCACGCTGCTTAACCTGTTGCTGAGGAACTACGACCCTGACAGCGGCACCGTGGTATGTACTCGCATATGATGACGATGACAATATATATATACTGAGTGTTGTTAGAGTTATTTTAGACCTGTTAGTATTGCTGTCTATTGCATTCAAACATTCAATCTAAATATTTTGTTCTATTTGCTAATTTATAAGTCAAATTGATATGACCTTAGCACTCTCAAATATGTCATGTTCAAACACTGAATTCTTTACACCACTTAGAAAGAATGGACGGAAAACTTCCCAACAATAAAAACCAGTAAAGTTGGTTGGACAGATCGATATAATGACGGCATTGATTTATAAAAAAAAACAATGAATGGCGGCTGAACTATAATAACAGAGATTTGGGTGACTGCAATAAGATTAATATGTTTAACCACTTTATCAGAGTCTAGATGGCAAGGACATAAAGCAGTCGCTGACGCTGGGCCAGCTGCGCGCACAGCTGGGGCTGGTGCAGCAGGAGCCGGCGCTGTTCTCGCGCACCATCCGCGAGAACATCGCGTACGGGGACAACTCGCGCGCAGTGCCCCTGCATGACGTCATGGAGGCCGCCAAGCAGGCCAACGTGCACAGCTTTATCATAGGACTGCCGATGGTAACTATTATTATTATTTCCTAGCAGATAAAGATAGCCAATAACTAAAAATTTGTAGTCATAACGAGTTCACAGTAAAAGGGCCTAGTATACTGCCCTGTGGCATGCCAGGAAATTAAATGAAAATGGTACGTAACAATGTCCCCTGTAAAAGGGGCCCATGCCCGTGTCCATCAATTAGTTAATTGACTACGTATATAATATGATGACTACATGTGAAGATGCCTAGTTAGGATTAAATTGCGGTATGACTGACGTTTGATTTGGTTCAGGGCTACGAGACAGTGCTGGGCAGTGGGAGTGGCGCGTCGCTGTCGGGCGGACAGAAGCAACGCGTGGGCATCGCGCGCGCTCTCCTGCGCCGCCCCGCGCTGCTGCTGCTCGACGAGCCCACCTCCGCGCTCGACGCTAACAGCGAGAAGGTAACCAGTAACCACAACACCCTGATACACAATATATTGTTCACAAAAAAGCCGTCCGGTACACATTGGACGACAAACTTAAAACAGCAAAATGATTAATTATAAATGACTCATTGAAAAATAATTTCAAATGGCTTCAAATTACTTGGATTTGTTTATCATTTTAAATATTACCTCGCCAAAGACAAAGAGAAATATACAGAGTTGACCGCCAACCTACAGTGATTGGAGAGGCACCAATAGAAGACGAATCAAAGTTAATAAGTATGTACAGAATTCTACAAAAATTGAGAACAAAGGTGTACCGCAGGGTTCACTATTAGGTCCACTTTGGGTTATCAACAAATATTGTAACGTTTATCAAAATTTATTTTTAAACATATACTTTTGTTGGTCACAGACAGTGCAGGCGGCGCTGGAGGCGGCCTCCGCCGACCGCACCACCATCATCATCGCGCACAGGCTCGCCACCGTCAGGCACGCTGACATCATCTGCGTCATCGACAAAGGTTCATACTTTATATTTCTATTAGGTTCTCGCTATAATAATCTTCTCATACGTGATGATATTTATTTCTGATAGTATATTATGTTATTTTTTTAAATTAAATGGCGCTGGCACTATCTGACGATCTCTGAGAATTCTTTATGGCTTCTTTTAAAGTCCAGAGTGGTAGTTTCATTATGTAAGGCCCGTTCAATATCTGAACGACCTGTTCCTTTTGAAGGAAGTGTCGGAAATCCTTTGAGTTGACCTGTCGTGTCGTAACTGATGGCCCGTAATCGTGTAGCTCTATCGTTACTTAGGGAACTCAATGACCCGCCGCACGACGATATAGTCACACTGGCCCGAATCATTTGGGCGAATCTATAGTCCGCAGAAGTAGTATTGACTGAATAATTGTGTAATATATACGCGTGTTACAGGTGTGGTCGCAGAGAGCGGCTCTCACGACGAGCTAGTGAAGCGGCGCGGCCTGTACTGGACGCTGTTGCAGCAACAAGGGCCCGGAGACGCGCCCGCAACGTGATCAGCACCGAGTCTAAATAACGTTAGTAGTAAGGAGATCCTTACCGTAGAATGTTGTGGAGTATTCCGGTCACAAGGCTTATAAAATGTTTCCTTATATTTTCTTCACGGTACATTTTTTTTTTAAATTGAAGTATTGCCTGTCCGTTATAATCATAGAATACTATTTTAAAGATTCGTGATACTTTTCCTGCCACTGCTGTGAATATAGGCACATGGTAAATTTTAGATTCATTACCAAATAAGTGAATACAATTAGTTTTATTAAGTAGGTTTATGTTAAACATAAGTATAATTAAGCTGTACATTTCTTAGAATCTATTTATTTATTGTGTTCATTGATTTCTAGTTCGCTAAAGTTAAAGTATCATTTATAAGTTTAATTTTAAATGAAAGCCTGTTTGAACTTACCTGGACGATCTTCTAAAGTGAGCTAACATATCGTGATGTGTAGGTATTAAGTGTATACTTGCATTAGCTTTTAATTTGTAGCCATAATAAAATATAATGACTGCCCGTACTCATACAGGCTTAAAGCTATAGTGGTTTTGCCAATAATGCAATAGCTATAGCTATACTGTCTTCAAAAGCGCAGACGCTTTATTGCGTTGCGTATGATAATGATTAAAAATTATAATTAGGTACATGCATGACATGCCTGTGTACCTGTGGGAGGAATCGGGAGGATATCAGGATAGTCACTTGTACTGCCTGTTGTAGACGATGCTCAGTAGATCGGGCACGTGAACGGCACTAGTAAGCACGGCTACACATCAAGCTATACAAAAGCAGTATAGATTGGTCTTGAATTGTGCAGAAAACCTGTGAAAGTCAGTCAGTTTCAAAGTCAGTCTAAAATGGTTTTGTATAGCTGGATATGTACCTACGTCGCAGTGCAAGAGATCACCTGCGTTTGAACGCTGGCACAAGTACTTATGATAAGTACCTGTGAATAATAATAATGATGCCTGTTCGGACTTAGTGTTATTATAATGTTTATATTTTACGCACCTACCTATGTATGTCAAAGCCAAAAATATTGATAACACCAATGACAATATAATAAACTTAGTTTACAATGGTAACACTTACGTTTTGTAGTGAGTGACGTGCAATGACGTCTTCGTGTCTGTGATTGTAAATCTTTTGTATTAATTTATACTTAGCTAAGACTTACTAGATATCGGATAATTTAGAATACTTTATGAATAAAGTAATATAGCAATATATAGTTTTTTACTTTCATTATGTTTATCACATTCTTTCTTTCATCCTAAATCTAAGTAGAACAAGTAAGAAAGAACCAAATAAAATATCTACTTTTGAGAGTGTTCAAAGTGCCTTAGTTTGAGTCTACCGCTCGAAGGGTCTACCTAATGAAAAATTAAGGATTTTCTTAGTTTAAGTAATTATCTACCTAATTCAATGGGAGTATTATTATTCCTCAAACTCAACAGAATCACTGAGAACTTTCTACGATACATTCCAGACCAAATTAAGTGTAAAAGGTGTGGTATGTATAAATATTTATGAAAAATAAAATAATCAAATCTTTCTTTCATATAAGTAGGTATAGTACAGTGCTCTACACGTTAATAAATAAAACTAAACACTTATGTACGGTCGCCAGCACATCAAGTTACCACAAAATGTCAAATTTTCACAGCTGATTTTGAACGTAATCACCTACATTTTAAGGTTTAAAATCATTTGGAGAAATCTGACAGTTTTGTATAACCTGATGTGCTGACGACTGTACACTACAATAAAATGGTTGGTATACTTACTGTCCTACCCCTCGTTTTCACTGACGACAAAACGTGTTGCAAACATCTATCTAACCCTGTGTTCCGACTGACGAAAAAACATGTTGCAAACATCTACCTAACTCTATCTAACTGTCAAAGAGTGAGTGGGAAAAGTATCTGTTTTGCAACATGTATTATCTATCATCAGTGGAAACGCGAGGTTAGATAGGCTATAGAGTAGCCTGTAGTAAAAAGAAACAGTACCGTATTCCTTTTGGGTGTGAAAGGAAATATCTTGTACTGTTTTAATTGCAAGTCAACAGTAGTAACTAATATGTTAAAATAATAATGATTGAAAACTATAAAGATTGACAACGGCGCACGTAATTTTAATTGAGCTTTGATTTGAACTGTTTCTGTGAGCCGTAGCGCAGTTTTGAGCTGAGTTACACATCACTACTACAAGTAATATGACATTAACAATTTTGAGTTTTCGACATGACATTGACATTAATGACATTACATGATCAAAAATAGAAAATAAAGTGCGCCGAATTAGTTTAAAATTGCAAAATATTTATAATAATTGTACTTAAAACTATTGAAAACTATTAGTAAGTACCTATTAGTTAGTGAAAAATGTTGTCCAATATAACTGGACGAGTTAATATTATAAGAAATGCTACACCACTTTTAAGGTTAGTTTTACAATAACATTCCAGTTCCTAGCCACTATTATAATTATAATGTAGTTTCATAAACTAATTCTCATCGTCTTTATCAATGTGGTATCCTCAAAAATATTTATCTAAGCCCGAGTGTTATCTATCTCGTCCTGGGGCTCTAATATAATCATCTTAAGAGCCTAACGGGTTCGACCGATTTAGAAGATTATTATTTATAGTTTCAAGTAGCTTCAGTTCAGTTATTCAGCCGTCCGTGACACCTCCAGCTAGACGACAACGGGTCTCTCGTTGCTTACTGTGTCACCGTGTGACAGACAGCGGACTGGGCTATTTAACATATCGAAAGCTCATGTGGAATAAGTAATACTTATAATAATATTGGTATGCAGTGCGGTGCGCGGCGCGGCGGCGTACGAGGGCGAGGGCAAGACCACGGTGCGCGTCATCAACCAGGAGTACAACGCCAGCCTCATGATAGACACATACGCCACGGTTAAACACTACACTAGTGCACTACACATTCAATAGCTCTTAGTCCAGCTCTTACTGTGCTGTCGCTAGAGACGCGCCTCTCCTCAGCAGCTTACCATTATTTATATCCATTGGTCTTGATTGTGACAACTCGACACTGACACGACATGACCACTGTTTATCATGCTGTGTGATTATGTTAGGGTATCAATCAGAGCAATACCTACTGTGTTTAACTTACATTTATATGACTGATATCTGTTGTAATTGCCTTAAGAAATAAATAAGCTTGCTAGTTCTGACCACAACCAGAAGTAATTGTCAAGCACAGACATGCAGTTAACCCTCTCTTATGCGAAAGATCAGTCCCAGGCCTATTTCTACAAAGTTCTTACAAAGAACACCATCTTTGTTTAATATTTAGGAAAACACTAAGAGGAGCACACTAACACAGGAGATTATCTGTAGTAGGTACTTATAGCAATATGTGTTTGTTTCAGTACGGCTTCAAACTAAACAATGGACTCACAGTGCTGGGCCCTATGGCCATATTTCCAAGGTATACCATCACAGTGAACATTTAATATTGAATTTGACCATAATATTATTGTTGTAGTTGTGACCACAGATGTGTTGTAAGCTCAGTGTGGTTGTTATTGATTACTTAAAAGTGTCCATAGAGTTTCTTGCCGGATTCTTCTCCATAGGATCATCTTTTTGGAACCGTGCAACTAGAGTCAATAATGTTTCATAAACGCTTGTAAAAGCTTATTTGAAATAAAAACATTTGATTTGATTTGATAGTGTTGTGTAGTATGTGTAACGTGCATGCAGAACGGTGATGTCGTGGCAGGTGACCAGCGCCGACAAAATCACGGAGCACTCGCTGCGCCTCTTCAAGCTGCTCGAGCCCAAGATTGATCTGCTGGTGAGTTTATATGCATAAGTTATGTTTTGATGGCGACTGGCCATCCTCACTGCACTGACAGTGTGTAGCAGTAGCATGCTTTATATACGTTATCTGAGATTGAAAATACAGACACAGTATCAAGAATACTATTTAATGAAGCTTGAGTCAAGTCTCATTGTCTTCACATGTTGTTATAAAACTTTTATGATAGTGTGACATTAGTCTAGTGGTGCTAAGTGCGACTGCTACACTACAGATCCTGGGTTCGATCCCCAGGTCAAGCAAAGTGTTATTGGGTTTTTCTATGAAATTCTTTGTAGCAGCTTGTAGTTTGGATTTGTGCCTGGTTAATGACTGAATGATAGGCTCGCCCCCTATTACATGGAACCTAAACATACCGGCGAAATGTTGGTGTACATTAGTACACCTCTGCCTAACCCTTCGGGGAATACAGGCGTGATGGTATGTTATGTTTATGATACTGTGACAAAATTTTTCATAGTGAATAAATCTTGCATATTTGTCGATAAGTATTTTTTTTTTAAAAAAAAAAGGTTACTAGCAATGTGGGTCACACATTACTAATATTCTTGTTAACCCCTCGTGCTAAGCTAAATGCTTGTGTTACGAGTGGGTTCATGTCGGTAGTGCAATGGGTGGGGTTCGAACCGGCAACCGTATGATCGCAAGTCCGACGTCCTAGCCATTAGGCTACCGCCGCTTTTAAACAATTTTTAATGAGTGTGATGTTGTAATGTGTTGGTTAGGTGCTGGGGCTGGACATGAACAGCCGGCAGGTGGTGGAGCTGGTGTCCCGGGCCACGCGCGCCTCCGGCCTCAACGTCGAGATCCTCCCCACCGAGCACGCCTGCTCCACCTTCAACTTCCTCAACTCGGAGGGCAGGTGAGGGCCTCACTGTCAGCAGAACTGTCACACCCACACTTATGTTTTCATGCTATAAACACATATTATGTATGTCGTTGCTGAAGCCACCATATAACTCGACTCCGACCACCCCTTGTCTGTTATGTTCACCAAGCATTAGTAAAGGTTGGTCAACATAATAAGATCGTTGAAGTTGCTCTTAATAATTATTGTTTAGTTATGCATCATAATTGCCTTTGTATATGTATACAGGGTGGCCAGAGAAGTGATGCCCAAAGATAAAATTTGGATACCTTTTATCGAGAGCCATCCGAATCACCCCATGTAAGTTCTGCGATTTTCAGTAGTTTAGGAGATGAATGATTATTTCATAATTTTCACTCAACATCGGATTATTTCTCCGAATGATTAATGATGTTAAAAGGTATCATAAAATGTTGTATTTTGACGTCACTTCTCTGGTCACCCTGTATAATGCGTATACGTGTGTGTATGTGTATGTATGTATGTGTGTTTGTACAGATGCGTGGCGGGTGCTCTGATCCCGCCGACCAGCATCACCAACATGACGGAGGACGACATGCTGCACACCAAGATGCACTACCACGACGTCTTCAACAAGCCGCTCTAGTCGCCGCCCCCTCCCGCCGTCTCCTGCGATCGACTGCCTCCGAAGATCCACGCCGACACGACATCCACTGCATCACTTAACTCTCCTAACTAATCAGTTTGAGGCGACATCTAGCACGCTACATGGACACTACAACGAAGCAAAAATCCTGAATCGCGCTAGCGAAATTTACCGCGCGACTAGCATAGATACAACTGCCCAACATCAACCGCTGGGCCGTGGCCCGCCAGGCAAAATACCCGCCTGGTTGGAGGATACTCCCTTTGGTTGGCCACACTTCGCCTCTCTGCAAGTTTTACAGATACAATAGGGTTAAACATTCTATATTATTAACAAAACCTGGGTGAGCAAAGCATACTGTTGTATATGTACCTACAAAGGGCCAATTGTAGATATTGTCAATTATATTGAATGTGAATAACCACTAATACTTATAAAGCTTGCGTGTCCTTGATCCTTTGGCCAACAGTCTTCAGATATATCTCTAACTCTCAGGACTTGGGACCGAGTTGTTGTGTACTTTGTAAAATATCATATTTCGCAACTATTAGTTTTCTATTGTATCTGTAATAATTTATCCCAAATATAAATATTTGTGGTGTAGTTGTAGGTAAAAGGTAGCTGTGATATGTTTCTATAGAGTGATGGCAGTGACATCGGCATGCACGAGGCAATATCTTACGAAATAATAGGTACATTGTAAATATTAGAATACTTACTTATTATATAAATAAAAATGTTGTTTATGTTAAATGAAGTTGTATATTGATGAGCCCAAGTGACCGGACTGACTGACATGCTCCTGCGGACACCCGCCATTCGTGGCACATCACTGACGCTGACTCTGACGCTTGCTACGACAGTCTACCTTAAGCACAGCCTTACAAAAGAACTTACATGACTTGGTACACACGGCTACACATCAAGCTATACAAAACCAGTTTAGACTGACATCTTATTGTAAAGGTTTTCCGCACAATTCAAGGCCATTCTATATTGGTATGATAGCTTGATGTGTAGCCGTGCGTACATCTACGTGGATTGCGAAATATTATCGAAATCAAAACTACAATATAAGCTATGAATTTTATTTTCATATTATAAATAAAAATTACAAAATAAACACATTACTAAACTGACATTTTGTCTTACTGCGAGGTGGGAACAACATCGGTGGAGCTGTCACCGGCGTCCGCGCCGACCAATCAGCGCCGAGAGCGGCTCAGGTGGCGGGAGGCGGGAGTTGGGGGGGGGACACGCTCGATCACGTTGCTTATTTACATCGATCATAATTATAACTATCGATAATATTGGAGTCCTTAGTCGATATGCTTGCACGAGCGAGTCCTTGAAAATAACATGATAATGGTAATGTACCTACATGGAGGAGCATCGCGAGCCTGGCCCAGGGCGAGATCGAGAGTGAGCAGTGAGGCCTGCACCACTCCTCGTGCCTTGGACCGCTTTACAATGTTCTTTGGATAGGAATAAGTAAGTATATAGGTAGCTTTGTGTTTACCTGTGTTTACCCATAGCGGTAACGAATACTGCGTATATTTGAACAATCCTTTATAGCTGAAGAAAGCAACCATACGATGGCATGGCATTTCTTGCCCAGCACATATTATGTAATTACTTTCATCACTAGATACGGAATAGTATGTTTATCTATTATAGGAACTGTAAAAGAATTCTAATATGACTGCGTAGCGTGCTTTCCTGTCACTTATTCGTTCGAAGTCACGGAGTAGTGAATAAATGGAGTGATGATGACTTGACTAAATATGAAAATTGTTGCCCTATGCTATTTCGCTTATACGTTTGTACCAATTATGCTATATCTTTCCTAGATACTCCATATGTGAGTAGAGTATGTAGAGTTGTTAAAATCGGGAGTGCAGCCAAGTGTCCGCAGCACTCGGCCTCTCTCGAGCCATTGACAAGTGACGTGGGTCAGGGACAGTGGACCAGCGGTGCTCACCTATAAGAAGTTGACGCCCACACCGAACTGCACGCCGTTGACCTGTCTGTCTCTGGGCAGCGCGCGCAGCGGTATGACGTAGTTGACTTCGAGCCGCGCGGAGCGACCGAGCCTCAGGCACAGCCCCGCCCCGCACGCCGCCCGCGCCCCGCCCAGCGCCGACAGCGACCACGAGCTGCGGCTCTCTGGGACAACACGCGCGCATTACTACCCGATACCCACCAGGCCAGCCCTGGTCAGGGCCAGGGCGTTGCTATACGAGTACGGTAATATAGTACATCATGCTAGAGGACATTGGCTCGTCGCCTCGCATAGCGTATCCATATAGCGCTTTCATATTTTTATTATAGACTGAATTTAATATTAAGCAGATACCTAAACACATTAGTGAATATCTTTTATTCAGCAGGCGCGAAAGTAGTGTATGTATGGAGGGGAAGTACCTATTTGGAGAGTGAGGTTCTGACCTGGGAGGGCGAGGCAGCCGGCGTTGAGGAACGCGTGCGACCGGAACAGCGAGCCGAAGCCTGTGCGCGCGCCCGGCAGCGGCAGCGGCGCGTACAGGTGCACGCCGCCCGCCCAGTACACCTGCCACACCACCACAAGGTACATGAGTCTCTATTCTATGATTAGGAACTTCCAGTTTAGTTGAACCATGAAAATATTTAGAGCATGAGGCTGTCTCAAGAGTATTTAATTAATCAGTGAAGTAATGTTGTATATGGTACCCGTCCGCCGATGGCCTGTCCGTCGTTGTGGGGCCCCACGCCGCGCTGCTGGAAGCCGCGCAGCGTGGTGGGCCCGCCCAGGAAGAAGTGGTCTGCGAGCCCCGTGCCGTACACGTCGTGCAGCACACCCAGCGCGCCCGTCGCCTGCACCACCTGCACACACACACATACACGTGCACATACACACACACGGTGGAGATGGGCGTGCTCGTGTGGTCTTGCTGGTACTGACCAGGCCGGCGTCGTCGGAGAGCGTGTGGTTGACCTGCAGCTGCAGCTCGGCCTTGAGGTTGGCGACGCTGCCGCCGACGCCGGCCACCTCGTTGCTGAACCTCAGCCACGCGCCGCGCGTCGGGAACACTGCCTCGTCCCGTCCGTCCACGCTCACCGAGTGCCGCAGTATTGACTTTAGCTGAGGACCTGCACGCACACAATATAGTTAAGACCGACGGCGCTGGACTAAGACAGAGTAATTCTCTCATGGTCGAGCACGACCTTTCACAAGAAGAGGGCATGGTTAAAACAAATGATAAATCAATCATGTCAATTGTATAACTGCGGTACACTGTCACCGCAGCCAGGAGCAATGAACTGAAATCGCCATTACTCACCACTACTTTCTCTGATTTTAAAGCTAGTTTTGTTAAGTACTGACATCTCCCGCACCAGCCCCTCCCACTGAATGTTGTGTTTCGTCTGCAACAACAAAATAGGCAGTTAGTCTTATTATATATATATATATATATATAAATTTTTGCCTTAAATATAGCATCTTTATAAGTATTTTTATCTTTTTCCCCGTCCTAAATGAGCTAAATCCAGTATACAAAAAAAGGCAAACCCTGCCTGCTAGAACGATTGAACTACTTAATCGTCGTTGTAGCCTACCTGTCTTAAACAAGCCCTGCCGCTGTTCTCCAGGCGTGTCACCCTGACGCAATCTGTTAGTATTACATAGAGGAGTCTCACCGTGGGCGATGTTTTGAAGGCGACGTCGAACAGCACTCCGCGGTCGAGCAGGTGGTACCCCGACCACGGGTACTCCTGGTTCTGCTGGTACAGTGACGCTGACAGTCTGCATGTCACAACAAAGCACCCTGCTTATATAAACAGTTGAGAATGGAACAAGTTTTATAAAGTTTCATCTAATAATGGCTGCTCGAAGTAAATACAATTTAGATACCCTCACTTTATCAACTTCTCTTACACGCGGTAAGAGAAGTTGATGAAGTGAGGGTACATTTCAAAGATCATTCTGTCATGAAAAGTATAAGTAAATACCGCCTACGTCGTATATACAACGTTAGTTTTTGTTTACCCGAAAGCCGAAAGTAGTTTGTTCAGAATCAGGAACAGAATCTATTGCAATGATTTTAGCCTATGTTATATTTTTGTCCCAAAACATGTAAACATTATTCAATTTGGACACCCATTTTTATTACGAAAAACGGCTCAAGAAACACCGAGCGGGGAGGAAACCACCCGCGCAAATTAGGTTAATTGGTAAATTAGGACAAACTTTTGAGTTCGTCACCATGTGAGTTTTAATATTTTGATAGACACCCACCACGGTGGGTGGCTTGAGGGTAAACAAACATTAACGTTGTATATGTGTAGATACTCACATGGGAAAGAATGGTTTGAGCGGCAGCGGCTTGGTGCCGGTGACGTTGAAGTTGGACGTGCTGCGGTAGCCGAGGCTGTAGGCGGCCTGCGCGCGCTCGCCGCGACCGAACAGGTTGGGCAGCTTCATGCCTGCCACAACAATAGGCACCAAACATATTACATGGTGTATAATGTTCTCCGATATACCTAACTAACCATGGACGGGCAGATAATTATAGGGCTCGAGTTCCAATTCATGTGCGTATTAATAATTAATTAATTCTCACACACTTACAGGAAGGAAAACATCACCAAGAAAACTAAAGGTTTTGGTGACGGTGTGCGAAGTCGTGAGGCCAGCGTGATGGACATTGCTTAACCCTCTTATTGATTAAAGATCCGTGAGAGTGGGATAAAATGGATTGATGATGAAGGCAATATGAGTTTGAAGTAATATGGTAGATGCATCGATAGCTAAGTATACATCATGCACTCGCTTTAGGCCTCGACTGCGCACAAACTACTTCAATTATATCCAGTTGCTAGCCTGCATATACCGTGACTTAATTTGGATTTATAAGAAAAACCTGTTACTTGAGGTGTCGTGTGGTCTACATAACACTAGAAGGAACAAGACTTGTGCGGTGGTTACCGAGCACGAGGCTGCCCTCGTTCTCGCCGACGGTGGTGTTGACGCCGCCCACCACGCGCGCCAGCTCGCGCACTTGGAACGTTACCTGCGGGTCACGCAATCACACATAACAAACTTATTATAATTTGATGCAATCCAAGTTTCAATGTGATTCGCGATTATAGGTTTATCATAGAATATAATATGCTTGCATTACTGAAGCGTGAGGAGTGTACGCACGGTGCAACATTGTAAATGCTTTCCGTACAATGCGAGGCCAGCCTATACTGGATTTGTGTAGGTTGTTGTGTAGCTGTGTGTACTACTGTACACCCACAGATAGCAGGCGGTGTGTAGGTCCAGATTGTAATAGCAATACGGAACGAGTCTGCTGTTACTAACTGACCCTGAATATCTATCTACTTATTATTTCTTAATCTTAATAGTAATTTGAAATTCTCAGTAGTAGGCAATAGGCTCGCCCCCTATTACATGGGACCTTAGCATATCGGCGAAGTGAGGGTGTACATTAGTACACCTCTGCCTAATCCTTCGGGGAATACAGGCGTGATGGTATGCTATGTTAATAGAAAAATTAAACAGTGCCCAATCTGGGAATCGAACCCAGGACTTTACGCTCAATAGCTCCGCTTGCAACCACTAGACCAATGAGGTAGTTATAGATGGATCCAAATTAATGTTAGTTACCTAGGAACATATTTATTGCTCACTGTTTATTTAAATGTGCGCTATGTAGAACTGTTAGTGTGTGTGTATGAGAGAGAGAGAGAGACAAACCTCGAGTCCGTCGGGCGTGGCGTCGGGCCCAGATGACACATCGATGTACACGCAGATGTTACCGAAACACCCCAAGTTGTCCAGCGCCTGCCGCACCTGTGCACATCATATTTACCACAACATACAATATTTATATTGTATTCTGGAGAGAACCGTAGAAGTGAAACAGGACCAGTTGTTTAACATGCATGTTGATGTTGGTCGTTTAGTTTCGGATTAGCACTCCATTCACTGTCCAATCCGTGGTGGGCGCTCGCGTGCAATGTGTAGGTATGTAGGTGCGTGTACTCGTACCTATGAGCTCTGTCAGTATGTGTTTACCTTGTTCGCGCGGACGATGACGTCCTCGAAGTCTTGTGCCTTGAACAGTTCGTCGACGGTGCCGCGGATGACGTCGTCCTTCGTGCGGTTCAGCCCGTCCACGTGCACGCGATCCACGCGCGCCTGCCAGTCGTTACATTATTACGTATAAGTATATTATTTCTTGATATCTACAAACATCTACTGTCACTAAATAATATGAAGACAGAAGAAGCTCTCATAAATTTAAGCTTGAACTTAAACAAAAAGACCAGGAATTACGGTAAGGTTTGGTTACAGAAGTGAACCATAATGTAGTGTGACCTTGACTCGGTTGAGCGTGATGTTCCCCTTGGGCACCGGCGCGGCCTCGTCCAGCTCCAGCTCCTCATCGAACTCGAACAGCCCCGCCTCGTCCGACCCGAAGCTGTACTTGTGCTCCACCTGCCGCACAATACACAACTTCAACTACCTACTACTCACATACACCCTCTATTTATTATTTGTTACTGTTTTACACATACATACTAATTGTGGCCATACTGCGGATAGTTATTTACAACATATAAGGGTAAGTGCAGTGATAGCCTACAGTGATATGACCATTGGACTGCCACGTCAAAGGTCTCGAATTTGAATCCAAGGCACGCACCTCTGACTTTTCGAAGTCATGTGCGTATTAACAATTAATTATCACGCGATTAAACGGTGAAGGAAAACATCGTGAGGAAACCTGCATGCCTGAGAGATTTTCTTGACGGCGGCGGCGTGTGAAGTCTGCCAACCAGCAGTAGGCTAGCGTGGTGGACTATAGCCTAATCCCTCTCGTACTGAGAGGAGACCCGTGCCCAGCAGTGGGACAATGTAATGGGTTGATGATGATAAGGGTAAGGTGCACCAACATCAAGCAGATAGCACCGCCTACTGGCCACAGGTGACTGGGCGACACTTTTGTCAGTAAGAGCCGCGGGGGCGCATGTGATACAAGAACAAGTAACAAGTGTCGATGCTTACCCTTGCATATACTATACCCATTGTGTATGTATGTGACCACCTATAAAACGAACAAACATAACAAATTAAAGTATATCTAAATTATTTTTGATTTACTTATTTTGATAGATACATAAAACTACAAAATTTTTGACAGAACTGTCCGACGACGTAGCAAAATCAGCATTGTAAAGCGTAGCGAAGTAAACAATCAGCAAAGAGGTTTAATTCCTTCTTCTGAAAGTATACCACCTACTATACCACCCTTTAATCATGAGTCGATAATGTTGATCTCAAACACAAGCCGTGTTTGCTGATTGTCTTACATTTGTTGAAGTTAGGCTTTTTCTACATAGTTCATAAGTCGCTCGAAGAGCCCGG
This sequence comes from Subacronicta megacephala, assembly GCA_958496365.1. NCBI lineage: Eukaryota > Metazoa > Arthropoda > Insecta > Lepidoptera > Noctuidae > Subacronicta > Subacronicta megacephala. Next base: position 78,194 of record OY292541.1, on the reverse strand, counting down.
CGGCGATCTGGCGGCTGGTCACGAGGCAGCTGGGATGAGGGCTTTGCAGTTTGATACGGAATGAACTTATTAAAACATAAATCAATACTGCTGAGCGAGCACGCCTATTGGCTTTGGGAAAGTGGGAGTCAGGTCTGTGGTTACAAGCGCTTCCGTCTTCCAGAATAGGTACCATGTTGGATGACTCGACTTTCCGGATCGCTGTTTGCCTTCGTTTAGGGGCTCCTTGCTGTGCTCCACATCGCTGTCACTGTGGTGAAGCTGACGCAAGCCTCGGACACCATGGCTTGTCTTGCAGCAGGAGCGCAGGTCGCATAGCACGACACGCAAGTATTAATGACATCATTCGCCGTGCTCTCGTCACCATTCCAGCATGGCATTCCAGCCAAGTAAGAACCTAATGGCTTGGCACGTGATGGCAAGAGACCGGACGGGATGTCATTATTTCCTTGGAAGTTGGGTAGGCCCCTAGTGAGGGACGCGACTTGCGTCGATACTCTTGCGCCATCCCATCTTCCTAGTTCAGCGGGCAATGCTGGTGGTGCTGCTGCAACGGCGGAGACCAACAAGCGGCAAAAATATAACAATCTAATTAACTGTTATATTTTCGAACCGTTTGGGGTTGAAACGCTGGGGCCATGAGGTCCAAGCGCACTATCCCTTTTTAAGGGTATTGCCAAACGACTGAACGAGGAGTCACGTGACCCAAAGGCTGGCCTATACTTTGCCCAAAGAATCAGCATTGCCATACAACGTGGCAATGCAGCCAGCCTTTTGGGTCTGGCCCTCCCGGCTGGCTTAATTTTTTCTTTTATTTATAAATAAAGTTTAGCTGATAGTCTAGTTTAATTTAAAAGTTAATTATAACATCCAAATATCGATTATATAAAAATATCGATAAAATCAAAATAGCGATAAAATCGAAATATTGATAAAATCGAAATATCGATAAAATCGAAATAACGATAAAATTCAAATATCGAATAAATCAAAATATCGATAAAATCGAAATATCGATCAAACCGATAAAATCGAAATATCGATAATATCGATAAAATCGTAATATCGATAAAATTGAAATTACGATAAAATTGAAATATCGAAAAAATTGAAATATCGATAAAATTTAAGTATCGATAAAATTGAAATATCGTTAAAATTGAAATACCGATAAAATCATGATATCGATAAAATTAAAATATCAATGGAATCAAAATATCGATAAAATTGTAATATCGATAAAATTTAAATATCGATAAAATAGAAATATCGATAAAATTGAAATATCTGTTCTACTATTCTACTATTCTGCTATTCTACTATTCTACTATTCTACTGTTCTACTATTCTACTGACACAAAAGTTTGACACACATAAATCTGACGTCTTGTTAGGTTTGCTCAGGTTAGGTTAGATATCGAAATATCGATTAAATCAAAATATCGATAAAATCGTAATATCGATAAAATTAAAATATCTATTAAATCAATATATCGATAAAATCGACATATCGATAAATTCGAAATATCAATAAAGCCAAAATATCGATAAAATCAAAATATCGATGATATCGTAATATCGATAAAATTAAAACATCTATAAAATATCGATAAAATTGAAATATCGATAAAATTGAAATATCGATAAAATTGAAATATCGATAAAATTAAAATATCGATAAAAATGAAATATCGATAAAATTGAAATATCGATGAAATTGAAATATCAGTGAAATTTAAATATCGATAAAATTGAAATATCGATAAAATTTGAATATCGATAAATAAAATCGTAATATCGATAAAATTCAAATATCGATGAAATCAATATATCGATGAAATCGACATATCGATAAATCGAAATATCAATAAAGTCAAAATATCGATAAAACTATATATATTACTATTCTACTATTCTACTTTTCTACTATTCTACTATTCTACTATTCTACTATTCTACTATTCTACTATTGTACTATTCTACTATTCTACTATTCTACTATTCTAAAATTCTACTTTTCTACTATTCTACTATTCTACTATTCTACTGACACATTAGTCTGACACACATTAATCTGACCCGTCTTGTTAGGTTTGCTCAGGTTAGGTTCGCTCAGGTTAGGTTAGATATCGATAAAATCGAAATATCGATCAAACCGATAAAATCGAAATATAGATAATATCGATAAAATCGTAATATCGATAAAATTGAAATATCGATAAAATTGAAATATCGAAAAAATTGAAATATCGATAAAATTTAAGTATCGATAAAATTGAAATATCGTTAAAATTGAAATACCGATAAAATCGTGATATCGATAAAATTAAAATATCAATAGAATCAAAATATCGATAAAATTGAAATATCGATAAAATTGAAATATCGATAAAATTGAAATATCGATAAAATTGAAATATCGATAAAAATGAAATATCGATAAAATTGAAATATCGATAAAATTGAAATATCGATGAAATTGAAATATCAGTGAAATTGAAATATCGATAAAATTGATATATCGATAAAATTTGAATATCGATAAATAAAATCGTAATATCGATAAAATTCAAATATCGATGAAATCAATATATCGATGAAATCGATATATCGATAAATCGAAATATCAATAAAGTCAAAATATCGATAAAAATATATATATTACTATTCTACTATTCTACTATTCTACTATTCTACTATTCTACTATTCTACTATTCTACTATTCTACTATTCTACTATTCTACTATTCTACTATTCTACTATTCTACTATTCTACTATTCTACTATTCTACTATTCTACTATTCTACTATTCTACTATTCTACTATTCTACTATTCTACTATTCTACTATTCTACTATTCTACTATTCTACTATTCTACTATTCTACTATTCTACTATTCTACTATTCTACTATTCTACTATTCTACTATTCTACTATTCTACTATTCTACTATTCTACTATTCTACTATTCTACTATTCTACTATTCTACTATTCTACAGACACATTAGTCTGACCCGTCTTGTTAGGTTCGCTCAGGTTAGGTTAGATATCGATAAAATCGAAATATCGATCAAACCGATAAAATCGAAATATCTATAATATCGATAAAATCGTAATATCGATAAAATTGAAATTACGATAAAATTGAAATATCGAAAAAAATGAAATATCGATAAAATTTAAGTATCGATAAAATTGAAATATCGTTAAAATTGAAATACCGATAAAATCATGATATCGATAAAATTAAAATATCAATGGAATCAAAATATCGATAAAATTGTAATATCGATAAAATTTAAATATCGATAAAATAGAAATATCGATAAAATTGAAATATCGATAAAATTGAAATACATATCGATAAAATTGAAATATCGATAAAATTGAAATATCAATAAAATTTAAATATCGATAAAATTTAAATATCGATAAAATTGTAATATTGATAAAATTGAAATATCGATAAAATTGAAATATCGAAAAAATTGAAATATCGATAAAATTTAAGTATCGATAAAATTGAAATATCGATAAAATTGAAATATCGATAAAATTTAAGTATCGATAAAATTGAAATATCGTTAAAATTGAAATACCGATAAAATCATGATATCGATAAAATTAAAATATCAATGGAATCAAAATATCGATAAAATTGTAATATCGATAAAATTTAAATATCGATAAAATAGAAATATCGATAAAATTGAAATATCTGTTCTACTATTCTACTATTCTGCTATTCTACTATTCTACTATTCTACTGTTCTACTATTCTACTGACACATAAGTTTGACACACATAAATCTGACGTCTTGTTAGGTTTGCTCAGGTTAGGTTAGATATCGAAATATCGATTAAATCAAAATATCGATAAAATCGTAATATCGATAAAATTAAAATATCTATTAAATCAATATATCGATAAAATCGACATATCGATAAAATCGAAATATCAATAAAGCCAAAATATCGATAAAATCAAAATATCGATGATATCGTAATATCGATAAAATTAAAACATCTATAAAATATCGATAAAATTGAAATATCGATAAAATTGAAATATCGATAAAATTGAAATATCGATAAAATTGAAATATCGATAAAATTAAAATATCGATAAAAATGAAATATCGATAAAATTGAAATATCGATGAAATTGAAATATCAGTGAAATTTAAATATCGATAAAATTGAAATATCGATAAAATTTGAATATCGATAAATAAAATCGTAATATCGATAAAATTCAAATATCGATGAAATCAATATATCGATGAAATCGACATATCGATAAATCGAAATATCAATAAAGTCAAAATATCGATAAAACTATATATATTACTATTCTACTATTCTACTTTTCTACTATTCTACTATTCTACTATTCTACTATTCTACTATTCTAAAATTCTACTTTTCTACTATTCTACTATTCTACTGACACATTAGTCTGACACACATTAATCTGACCCGTCTTGTTAGGTTTGCTCAGGTTAGGTTCGCTCAGGTTAGGTTAGATATCGATAAAATCGAAATATCGATCAAACCGATAAAATCGAAATATAGATAATATCGATAAAATCGTAATATCGATAAAATTGAAATATCGATAAAATTGAAATATCGAAAAAATTGAAATATCGATAAAATTTAAGTATCGATAAAATTGAAATATCGTTAAAATTGAAATACCGATAAAATCGTGATATCGATAAAATTAAAATATCAATAGAATCAAAATATCGATAAAATTGAAATATCGATAAAATTGAAATATCGATAAAATTGAAATATCGATAAAATTGAAATATCGATAAAAATGAAATATCGATAAAATTGAAATATCGATAAAATTGAAATATCGATGAAATTGAAATATCAGTGAAATTGAAATATCGATAAAATTGATATATCGATAAAATTTGAATATCGATAAATAAAATCGTAATATCGATAAAATTCAAATATCGATGAAATCAATATATCGATGAAATCGATATATCGATAAATCGAAATATCAATAAAGTCAAAATATCGATAAAAATATATATATTACTATTCTACTATTCTACTATTCTACTATTCTACTATTCTACTATTCTACTATTCTACTATTCTACTATTCTACTATTCTACTATTCTACTATTCTACTATTCTACTATTCTACTATTCTACTATTCTACTATTCTACTATTCTACTATTCTACTATTCTACTATTCTACTATTCTACTATTCTACTATTCTACTATTCTACTATTCTACTATTCTACTATTCTACTATTCTACTATTCTACTATTCTACTATTCTACTATTCTACTATTCTACTATTCTACTATTCTACTATTCTACTATTCTACTATTCTACTATTCTACAGACACATTAGTCTGACCCGTCTTGTTAGGTTCGCTCAGGTTAGGTTAGATATCGATAAAAACGAAATATCGATCAAACCGATAAAATCGAAATATCGATAATATCGATAAAATCGTAATATCGATAAAATTGAAATTACGATAAAATTGAAATATCGAAAAAAATGAAATATCGATAAAATTTAAGTATCGATAAAATTGAAATATCGTTAAAATTGAAATACCGATAAAATCATGATATCGATAAAATTAAAATATCAATGGAATCAAAATATCGATAAAATTGTAATATCGATAAAATTTAAATATCGATAAAATAGAAATATCGATAAAATTGAAATATCGATAAAATTGAAATATCGATAAAATTGAAATACATATCGATAAAATTGAAATATCGATAAAATTGAAATATCAATAAAATTTAAATATCGATAAAATTTAAATATCGATAAAATTGTAATATTGATAAAATTGAAATATCGATAAAATTGAAATATCGAAAAAATTGAAATATCGATAAAATTTAAGTATCGATAAAATTGAAATATCGATAAAATTGAAATATCGATAAAATTTAAGTATCGATAAAATTGAAATATCGTTAAAATTGAAATACCGATAAAATCGTGATATCGATAAAATTAAAATATCAATAGAATCAAAATATCGATATAATTGTAATATCGATAAAATTTAAATATCGATAAAATTGTAATATCGATAAAATTTAAATATCGATAAAATAGAAATATCGATAAAATTGAAATATCGATAAAATTGAAATACATATCGATAAAATTGAAATATCGATAAAATTGAAATATTAATAAAATTTAAATATCGATAAAATTTAAATATCGATAAAATTGTAATATTGATAAAATTTAAATATCGATAAAATTGTAATATCGATAAAATTTAAATATCGATAAAATAGAAATATCGATAAAATCCAAATATCAATGGAATCAAAATATCGATAAAATTGTAATATCGATAAAATTGTAATATCGATAAAATTTAAATATCGATAAAATAGAAATATCGATAAAATTGAAATATCGATAAAATTGAAATACATATCGGTAAAATTGAAATATCGATAAAATTGAAATATCAATAAAATTTAAATATCGATAAAATTTAAATATCGATAAAATTGTAATATTGATAAAATTGAAATATCGATAAAATTGAAATATCGAAAAAATTGAAATATCGATAAAATTTAAGTATCGATAAAATTGAAATATCGATGAGATCCAAATATCGATTAAATGAAAATATCGATAAAACAGAAACCGATGAAATCGAAATATTGAAAAAATCTAAATATCGATAAAATTGAAATATCGATAAAATTGAAATATAAATATCGATAAAATTGAAATACCGGTAAAATCAGTATATCGATAAAATCCTGATATCGATAAAATTAAAAATATCAATAGAATCAAAATATCGATAAAATATAAATATCGATAAAATTAAATATCGATAAAATTAAAATATCGATAAAATAGAAATATCGATAAAATTGAAATATCGATAAAATTGAAATACATATCGATAAAATTGAAATATCGATAAAATTGAAATATCAATAAAATTTAAATATCGATAAAATTTAAATATCGATAAAATTGTAATATTGATAAAATTGAAATATCGATAAAATTGAAATATCGAAAAAATTGAAATATCGATAAAATTTAAGTATCGATAAAATTTAAATATCGATGAGATCCAAATATCGATTAAATGAAAATATCGATAAAACAGAAACCGATAAAATCGAAATATTGAAAAAATCTAAATATCGATAAAATTGAAATATCGATAAAATTGAAATATAAATATCGATAAAATTGAAATACCGATAAAATCAGTATATCGATAAAATCCTGATATCGATAAAATTAAAAATATCAATAGAATCAAAATATCGATAAAATATAAATATCGATAAAATTAAATATCGATAAAATTAAAATATCGATGAAATTGAAATATCGATTAAATTAAAATATCGATAAAATTGAAATATCGATAAAATAGAAACATCGATAAAATCGTGATATCGATAAAATTAAAATATCAATAGAATCAAAATATCGATAAAATATAAATATCGATAAAATTGAAATATCGATAAAATTGAAATATCGATAAAATTTAAATATCGATAAAAATGTAATATCGATAAAATTTAAATATCGATAAAATAGAAATATCGATAAAATCTAAATATCTATAAAATCGAAGTATCGATAATATCGAAATATCAATAATGTCAAAATATCGATAAAATTAAAATATCGATTAAATTGAAATATCGATAAAATTGAAATATGGATAAAATCGAAATATCGATAAAAAATACTTACCATTTTACCTATATACCATTTTACCTATTTACCATTTTACCATTTTACCATTTTACCATTTTACCATTTTACCATTTTACCATTTTACCATTTTACCATTTTACCATTTTACCATTTTACCATTTTACCATTTTACCATTTTACCATTTTACCATTTTACCATTTTACCATTTTACCATTTTACCTATTTACCATTTTACCATTTTACCATTTCACCATTTCACCATTTCACCATTTTACCATTTATCATTTAACCTTCTATTCTACTATTCTACTATTCTACTATTCTACTATTCTACTATTCTACTATTCTACTATTCTACTATTCTACTATTCTACTATTCTACTATTCTACTATTCTACTATTCTACTATTCTACTATTCTACTATTCTACTATTCTACTATTCTACTATTCTACTATTCTACTATTCTACTATTCTACTATTCTACTATTCTACTATTCTACTATTCTACTATTCTACTATTCTACTATTCTACTATTCTACTATTCTACTATTCTACTATTCTACTATTCTACTATTCTACTATTCTACTATTCTACTATTCTACTATTCTACTATTCTACTATTCTACTATTCTACTATTCTACTATTCTACTATTCTACTATTCTACTATTCTACTATTCTACTATTCTACTATTCTACTATTCTACTATTCTACTATTCTACTATTCTACTATTCTACTATTCTACTATTCTACTATTCTACTATTCTACTATTCTACTATTCTACTATTCTACTATTCTACTATTCTACTATTCTACTATTCTACTATTCTACTATTCTACTATTCTACTATTCTACTATTCTACTATTCTACTATTCTACTATTCTACTATTCTACTATTCTACTATTCTACTATTCTACTATTCTACTATTCTACTATTCTACTATTCTACTATTCTACTATTCTACTATTCTACTATTCTACTATTCTACTATTCTACTATTCTACTATTCTACTATTCTACTATTCTACTATTCTACTATTCTACTATTCTACTATTCTACTATTCTACTATTCTACTATTCTACTATTCTACTATTCTACTATTCTACTATTCTACTATTCTACTATTCTACTATTCTACTATTCTACTATTCTACTATTCTACTATTCTACTATTCTACTATTCTACTATTCTACGATTCTACTATTCTACTATTCTACTATTCTACTATTCTACTATTCTACTATTCTACTATTCTACTATTCTACTATTCTACTATTCTACTATTCTACTATTCTACTATTCTACTATTCTACTATTCTACTATTCTACTATTCTACTATTCTACTATTCTACTATTCTACTATTCTACTATTCTACTATTCTACTATTCTACTATTCTACTATTCTACTATTCTACTATTCTACTATTCTACTATTCTACTATTCTACTATTCTACAGACACATTAGTCTGACCCGTCTTGTTAGGTTCGCTCAGGTTAGGTTAGATATCGATAAAAACGAAATATCGATCAAACCGATAAAATCGAAATATCGATAATATCGATAAAATCGTAATATCGATAAAATTGAAATTACGATAAAATTGAAATATCGAAAAAAATGAAATATCGATAAAATTTAAGTATCGATAAAATTGAAATATCGTTAAAATTGAAATACCGATAAAATCATGATATCGATAAAATTAAAATATCAATGGAATCAAAATATCGATAAAATTGTAATATCGATAAAATTTAAATATCGATAAAATAGAAATATCGATAAAATTGAAATATCGATAAAATTGAAATATCGATAAAATTGAAATACATATCGATAAAATTGAAATATCGATAAAATTGAAATATCAATAAAATTTAAATATCGATAAAATTTAAATATCGATAAAATTGTAATATTGATAAAATTGAAATATCGATAAAATTGAAATATCGAAAAAATTGAAATATCGATAAAATTTAAGTATCGATAAAATCGAAATATCGATAAAATTGAAATATCGATAAAATTTAAGTATCGATAAAATTGAAATATCGTTAAAATTGAAATACCGATAAAATCGTGATATCGATAAAATTAAAATATCAATAGAATCAAAATATCGATATAATTGTAATATCGATAAAATTTAAATATCGATAAAATTGTAATATCGATAAAATTTAAATATCGATAAAATAGAAATATCGATAAAATTGAAATATCGATAAAATTGAAATACATATCGATAAAATTGAAATATCGATAAAATTGAAATATTAATAAAATTTAAATATCGATAAAATTTAAATATCGATAAAATTGTAATATTGATAAAATTTAAATATCGATAAAATTGTAATATCGATAAAATTTAAATATCGATAAAATAGAAATATCGATAAAATCCAAATATCAATGGAATCAAAATATCGATAAAATTGTAATATCGATAAAATTGTAATATCGATAAAATTTAAATATCGATAAAATAGAAATATCGATAAAATTGAAATATCGATAAAATTGAAATACATATCGGTAAAATTGAAATATCGATAAAATTGAAATATCAATAAAATTTAAATATCGATAAAATTTAAATATCGATAAAATTGTAATATTGATAAAATTGAAATATCGATAAAATTGAAATATCGAAAAAATTGAAATATCGATAAAATTTAAGTATCGATAAAATTGAAATATCGATGAGATCCAAATATCGATTAAATGAAAATATCGATAAAACAGAAACCGATGAAATCGAAATATTGAAAAAATCTAAATATCGATAAAATTGAAATATCGATAAAATTGAAATATAAATATCGATAAAATTGAAATACCGGTAAAATCAGTATATCGATAAAATCCTGATATCGATAAAATTAAAAATATCAATAGAATCAAAATATCGATAAAATATAAATATCGATAAAATTAAATATCGATAAAATTAAAATATCGATAAAATAGAAATATCGATAAAATTGAAATATCGATAAAATTGAAATACATATCGATAAAATTGAAATATCGATAAAATTGAAATATCAATAAAATTTAAATATCGATAAAATTTAAATATCGATAAAATTGTAATATTGATAAAATTGAAATATCGATAAAATTGAAATATCGAAAAAATTGAAATATCGATAAAATTTAAGTATCGATAAAATTTAAATATCGATGAGATCCAAATATCGATTAAATGAAAATATCGATAAAACAGAAACCGATAAAATCGAAATATTGAAAAAATCTAAATATCGATAAAATTGAAATATCGATAAAATTGAAATATAAATATCGATAAAATTGAAATACCGATAAAATCAGTATATCGATAAAATCCTGATATCGATAAAATTAAAAATATCAATAGAATCAAAATATCGATAAAATATAAATATCGATAAAATTAAATATCGATAAAATTAAAATATCGATGAAATTGAAATATCGATTAAATTAAAATATCGATAAAATTGAAATATCGATAAAATAGAAACATCGATAAAATCGTGATATCGATAAAATTAAAATATCAATAGAATCAAAATATCGATAAAATATAAATATCGATAAAATTGAAATATCGATAAAATTGAAATATCGATAAAATTTAAATATCGATAAAAATGTAATATCGATAAAATTTAAATATCGATAAAATAGAAATATCGATAAAATCTAAATATCTATAAAATCGAAGTATCGATAATATCGAAATATCAATAATGTCAAAATATCGATAAAATTAAAATATCGATTAAATTGAAATATCGATAAAATTGAAATATGGATAAAATCGAAATATCGATAAAAAATACTTACCATTTTACCTATATACCATTTTACCTATTTACCATTTTACCATTTTACCATTTTACCATTTTACCATTTTACCATTTTACCATTTTACCATTTTACCATTTTACCATTTTACCATTTTACCATTTTACCATTTTACCATTTTACCATTTTACCATTTTACCATTTTACCATTTTACCATTTTACCATTTTACCTATTTACCATTTTACCATTTTACCATTTCACCATTTCACCATTTCACCATTTCACCATTTTACCATTTATCATTTAACCTTCTATTCTACTATTCTACTATTCTACTATTCTACTATTCTACTATTCTACTATTCTACTATTCTACTATTCTACTATTCTACTATTCTACTATTCTACTATTCTACTATTCTACTATTCTACTATTCTACTATTCTACTATTCTACTATTCTACTATTCTACTATTCTACTATTCTACTATTCTACTATTCTACTATTCTACTATTCTACTATTCTACTATTCTACTATTCTACTATTCTACTATTCTACTATTCTACTATTCTACTATTCTACTATTCTACTATTCTACTATTCTACTATTCTACTATTCTACTATTCTACTATTCTACTATTCTACTATTCTACTATTCTACTATTCTACTATTCTACTATTCTACTATTCTACTATTCTACTATTCTACTATTCTACTATTCTACTATTCTACTATTCTACTATTCTACTATTCTACTATTCTACTATTCTACTATTCTACTATTCTACTATTCTACTATTCTACGATTCTACTATTCTACTATTCTACTATTCTACTATTCTACTATTCTACTATTCTACTATTCTACTATTCTACTATTCTACTATTCTACTATTCTACTATTCTACTATTCTACTATTCTACTATTCTACAGACACATTAGTCTGACCCGTCTTGTTAGGTTCGCTCAGGTTAGGTTAGATATCGATAAAAACGAAATATCGATCAAACCGATAAAATCGAAATATCGATAATATCGATAAAATCGTAATATCGATAAAATTGAAATTACGATAAAATTGAAATATCGAAAAAAATGAAATATCGATAAAATTTAAGTATCGATAAAATTGAAATATCGTTAAAATTGAAATACCGATAAAATCATGATATCGATAAAATTAAAATATCAATGGAATCAAAATATCGATAAAATTGTAATATCGATAAAATTTAAATATCGATAAAATAGAAATATCGATAAAATTGAAATATCGATAAAATTGAAATATCGATAAAATTGAAATACATATCGATAAAATTGAAATATCGATAAAATTGAAATATCAATAAAATTTAAATATCGATAAAATTTAAATATCGATAAAATTGTAATATTGATAAAATTGAAATATCGATAAAATTGAAATATCGAAAAAATTGAAATATCGATAAAATTTAAGTATCGATAAAATTGAAATATCGATAAAATTGAAATATCGATAAAATTTAAGTATCGATAAAATTGAAATATCGTTAAAATTGAAATACCGATAAAATCGTGATATCGATAAAATTAAAATATCAATAGAATCAAAATATCGATATAATTGTAATATCGATAAAATTTAAATATCGATAAAATTGTAATATCGATAAAATTTAAATATCGATAAAATAGAAATATCGATAAAATTGAAATATCGATAAAATTGAAATACATATCGATAAAATTGAAATATCGATAAAATTGAAATATTAATAAAATTTAAATATCGATAAAATTTAAATATCGATAAAATTGTAATATTGATAAAATTTAAATATCGATAAAATTGTAATATCGATAAAATTTAAATATCGATAAAATAGAAATATCGATAAAATCCAAATATCAATGGAATCAAAATATCGATAAAATTGTAATATCGATAAAATTGTAATATCGATAAAATTTAAATATCGATAAAATAGAAATATCGATAAAATTGAAATATCGATAAAATTGAAATACATATCGGTAAAATTGAAATATCGATAAAATTGAAATATCAATAAAATTTAAATATCGATAAAATTTAAATATCGATAAAATTGTAATATTGATAAAATTGAAATATCGATAAAATTGAAATATCGAAAAAATTGAAATATCGATAAAATTTAAGTATCGATAAAATTGAAATATCGATGAGATCCAAATATCGATTAAATGAAAATATCGATAAAACAGAAACCGATGAAATCGAAATATTGAAAAAATCTAAATATCGATAAAATTGAAATATCGATAAAATTGAAATATAAATATCGATAAAATTGAAATACCGGTAAAATCAGTATATCGATAAAATCCTGATATCGATAAAATTAAAAATATCAATAGAATCAAAATATCGATAAAATATAAATATCGATAAAATTAAATATCGATAAAATTAAAATATCGATAAAATAGAAATATCGATAAAATTGAAATATCGATAAAATTGAAATACATATCGATAAAATTGAAATATCGATAAAATTGAAATATCAATAAAATTTAAATATCGATAAAATTTAAATATCGATAAAATTGTAATATTGATAAAATTGAAATATCGATAAAATTGAAATATCGAAAAAATTGAAATATCGATAAAATTTAAGTATCGATAAAATTTAAATATCGATGAGATCCAAATATCGATTAAATGAAAATATCGATAAAACAGAAACCGATAAAATCGAAATATTGAAAAAATCTAAATATCGATAAAATTGAAATATCGATAAAATTGAAATATAAATATCGATAAAATTGAAATACCGATAAAATCAGTATATCGATAAAATCCTGATATCGATAAAATTAAAAATATCAATAGAATCAAAATATCGATAAAATATAAATATCGATAAAATTAAATATCGATAAAATTAAAATATCGATGAAATTGAAATATCGATTAAATTAAAATATCGATAAAATTGAAATATCGATAAAATAGAAACATCGATAAAATCGTGATATCGATAAAATTAAAATATCAATAGAATCAAAATATCGATAAAATATAAATATCGATAAAATTGAAATATCGATAAAATTGAAATATCGATAAAATTTAAATATCGATAAAAATGTAATATCGATAAAATTTAAATATCGATAAAATAGAAATATCGATAAAATCTAAATATCTATAAAATCGAAGTATCGATAATATCGAAATATCAATAATGTCAAAATATCGATAAAATTAAAATATCGATTAAATTGAAATATCGATAAAATTGAAATATGGATAAAATCGAAATATCGATAAAAAATACTTACCATTTTACCTATATACCATTTTACCTATTTACCATTTTACCATTTTACCATTTTACCATTTTACCATTTTACCATTTTACCATTTTACCATTTTACCATTTTACCATTTTACCATTTTACCATTTTACCATTTTACCATTTTACCATTTTACCTATTTACCATTTTACCATTTTACCATTTCACCATTTCACCATTTCACCATTTCACCATTTTACCATTTATCATTTAACCTTCTATTCTACTATTCTACTATTCTACTATTCTACTATTCTACTATTCTACTATTCTACTATTCTACTATTCTACTATTCTACTATTCTACTATTCTACTATTCTACTATTCTACTATTCTACTATTCTACTATTCTACTATTCTACTATTCTACTATTCTACTATTCTACTATTCTACTATTCTACTATTCTACTATTCTACTATTCTACTATTCTACTATTCTACTATTCTACTATTCTACTATTCTACTATTCTACTATTCTACTATTCTACTATTCTACTATTCTACTATTCTACTATTCTACTATTCTACTATTCTACTATTCTACTATTCTACTATTCTACTATTCTACTATTCTACTATTCTACTATTCTACTATTCTACTATTCTACTATTCTACTATTCTACTATTCTACTATTCTACTATTCTACTATTCTACTATTCTACTATTCTACTATTCTACTATTCTACTATTCTACTATTCTACTATTCTACTATTCTACTATTCTACTATTCTACTATTCTACTATTCTACTATTCTACGATTCTACGATTCTACTATTCTACTATTCTACTATTCTACTATTCTACTATTCTACTATTCTACTATTCTACTATTCTACTATTCTACTATTCTACTATTCTACTATTCTACTATTCTACTATTCTACTATTCTACTATTCTACTATTCTACTATTCTACTATTCTACTATTCTACTATTCTACTATTCTACTATTCTACTATTCTACTATTCTACTATTCTACTATTCTACTATTCTACTATTCTACTATTCTACTATTCTACTATTCTACTATTCTACTATTCTACTATTCTACTATTCTACTATTCTACTATTCTACTATTCTACTATTCTACTATTCTACTATTCTACTATTCTACTATTCTACTATTCTACTATTCTACGATTCTACTATTCTACTATTCTACTATTCTACTATTCTACTATTCTACTATTCTACTATTCTACTATTCTACTATTCTACTATTCTACTATTCTACTATTCTACTATTCTACTATTCTACTATTCTACTATTCTACTATTCTACTATTCTACTATTCTACTATTCTACTATTCTACTATTCTAGTTGTTAGGTTTTCTCAGGTTAGGTTTGCTCAGGTAAGGTTAGGTTAGTATAATTGTGAACTTGTAAAATTGTAAAATTGTAAAATTGTAAAATTGTAAAATTGTAAAATTGTAAAATTGTAAAATTGTAAAATTGTAAAATTGTAAAATTGTAAAA
The DNA here is from genome assembly GCA_958496365.1 of Subacronicta megacephala. Taxonomy (NCBI): domain Eukaryota; kingdom Metazoa; phylum Arthropoda; class Insecta; order Lepidoptera; family Noctuidae; genus Subacronicta; species Subacronicta megacephala. The sequence goes on along the minus strand of OY292541.1, from coordinate 61,798 downwards.
TTGTAAAATTGTAAAATTGTAAAATTGTAAAATTGTAAAATTGTAAAATTGTAAAATTGTAAAATTGTAAAATTGTAAAATTGTAAAATTGTAAAATTGTAAAATTGTAAAATTGTAAAATTGTAAAATTGTAAAATTGTAAAATTGTAAAATTGTAAAATTGTAAAATTGTAAAATTGTAAAATTGTAAAATTGTAAAATTGTAAAATTGTAAAATTGTAAAATTGTAAAATTGTAAAATTGTAAAATTGTAAAATTGTAAAATTGTAAAATTGTAAAATTGTAAAATTGTAAAATTGTAAAATTGTAAAATTGTAAAATTGTAAAATTGTAAAATTGTAAAATTGTAAAATTGTAAAATTGTAAAATTGTAAAATTGTAAAATTGTAAAATTGTAAAATTGTAAAATTGTAAAATTGTAAAATTGTAAAATTGTAAAATTGTAAAATTGTAAAATTGTAAAATTGTAAAATTGTAAAATTGTAAAATTGTAAAATTGTAAAATTGTAAAATTGTAAAATTGTAAAATTGTAAAATTGTAAAATTGTAAAATTGTAAAATTGTAAAATTGTAAAATTGTAAAATTGTAAAATTGTAAAATTGTAAAATTGTAAAATTGTAAAATTGTAAAATTGTAAAATTGTAAAATTGTAAAATTGTAAAATTGTAAAATTGTAAAATTGTAAAATTGTAAAATTGTAAAATTGTAAAATTGTAAAATTGTAAAATTGTTAAATTGTTAAATTGTTAAATTGTTAAATTGTTAAATTGTTAAATTGTTAAATTGTAAAATTGTAAAATTGTAAAATTGTAAAATTGTAAAATTGTAAAATTGTAAAATTGTAAAATTGTAAAATTGTAAAATTGTAAAATTGTAAAATTGTAAAATTGTAAAATTGTAAAATTGTAAAATTGTAAAATTGTAAAATTGTAAAATTGTAAAATTGTAAAATTGTAAAATTGTAAAATTGTAAAATTGTAAAATTGTAAAATTGTAAAATTGTAAAATTGTAAAATTGTAAAATTGTAAAATTGTAAAATTGTAAAATTGTAAAATTGTAAAATTGTAAAATTGTAAAATTGTAAAATTGTAAAATTGTAAAATTGTAAAATTGTAAAATTGTAAAATTGTAAAATTGTAAAATTGTAAAATTGTAAAATTGTAAAATTGTAAAATTGTAAAATTGTAAAATTGTAAAATTGTAAAATTGTAAAATTGTAAAATTGTAAAATTGTAAAATTGTAAAATTGTAAAATTTTTAAATTGTAATTCTACTATTCTACTATTCTACTATTCTACTATTCTACTATTCTACTATTCTACTATTCTACTATTCTACTATTCTACTATTCTACTATTCTACTATTCTACTATTCTACTATTCTACTATTCTACTATTCTACTATTCTACTATTCTACTATTCTACTATTCTACTATTCTACTATTCTACTATTCTACTATTCTACTATTCTACTATTCTACTATTCTACTATTCTACTATTCTACTATTCTACTATTCTACTATTCTACTATTCTACTATTCTACTATTCTACTATTCTACTATTCTACTATTCTACTATTCTACTATTCTACTATTCTACTATTCTACTATTCTACTATTCTACTATTCTACTATTCTACTATTCTACTATTCTACTATTCTACTATTCTACTATTCTACTATTCTACTATTCTACTATTCTACTGTAGTATGTAAGCTATACATAAGTATGTATCACCCTTTTACTAATATAAAGAATGTTTATTTAATAAAGAGTTAGTTACTATCCAGCAGTCAGAGCGTTTAATTCATATATAAACTCCCAACCTTACATGGCGACCCTGCCATGTTTGGTATTGGGGCATCGGGTCGCACTTCGGTCATCATGTGCACATTACGAATTTTGTTGCTAAGGCTAGACTACGTAATTAAAGAATCGTTTTTTATCATCAAAAATGTGCAATTCTAATACACCAAAAAGAGAAGATGTTATTATCAATCAAAATGGCATTGGAACTTCTAATTCGGCCAGTACTGAACAACTACAATGTCATCTGTCGGCGATTAGCATAGTTATGATGATAATTCTTGGCTTGCTGTTGATATTGGCAGTTTACTTTGCTTACAAATGTTACAAAAATTGCCATCAGGCATGGATTGATGATATTAATCATTCGCCAATCTTTGAGGAGAGCATTTACCCGACCAGGACGTCGAGGAGCTTCAGATGTAACCAGGTGTTCGACGTGTGCCAGGACAAAGCCTACCCAGTACATGGACGATTTCGAGCTAAAACCGAGTGGGTAAGAACTGAGAGCTGTGATAAGTGCGTACAAAATAAAAAAAAGTGCGTAAAAGTGTGTACAAAAGTTGTGTTTTGCAGTGCGCGTAAATGAAACTCAACGAACAAAATTGCGTCTCCCAATGGTAACCGATTTATGTAACTTTTATTTGTATGTTAAGTATATTATCCTTTTAGTTAAGATGACATATTATGGCCCATGAACTGAGTAGGTACTTGTTGCATTGATTTTTATGTAGATAAATATAACTATTCATTTCTAATAGATACCGGCGCATCCATCTGTGCTATTAAATATAAACATGTTCTTAGTTTAAACATTCCACTCCATAAAGAGATCATTAAAACAAACGGAATAGGTGGTTCAATAGAAGCAATCGGATACGTTTATTTAACACTTAGTAACTGTTATGATTCGCCAGGTCATTCATTCGAACATAAGTGTTATGTTTTTAATTCCTTAATTCCTTGCCATGTAAGGCACATGCTATTTTAGGACAAGATTTTCTTTCAAAATTTAATGCTATTTTAAATCTTAATTGTTCTACTTTGACACTAAATAATAACATTATTTTACCTTTAAGATCAAGTTTCCATTGTTTTATTTTACCGCCAAGATCAGAATCGATACATTATATACAAACTACGTTTACAGAAGAATGTCTTGTTTGTTCCTCGGAATTACAGGAAGAAGTATTTCTTGCTAGTACGTTAGTGAAGCCTATAAATGGTTTGATACCTATTTTGATTTTAAATACAAGCGAAAAGGAGGTTTGTCTTGACAATATTCAACCGACATGTTAGCGAATATAATGTATGTACTTTTAATCAATGTAAATCTGTCAATTCGGATCGTGTAAAAAAAATATTTAGCTTATTAAATTTGAAACATTTGAATGATGAAGAGCAAGTAACAATTGAAAACATATGTGCGAAATTTTCAGATATGTTTTTATTACCAGGAGACAAGTTAACCACAACAAACATTTATAAACACCAAATTAGTTTAAAACCTAATACTCAGCCTGTATTTAGTAAACCTTATAGAATTCCATATTCCCAAAAACGTGAAGTAAATGATCAGATTAGTAATATGTTACGAGAAGGCATAATTGACCCATGTCAGTCTGAATGGTCTAGCCCATTGTTACTGGTTCCGAAAAAAATTGATAGTTCAGGCAATAGGAAATGGCGATTGGTAATTGACTATAGAAAATTAAACAATAACATCCAAGATGATAAATTTCCCCTCCCTAATATTACCGAAATTTTGGATTCTCTTTCAGGAGCTATATACTTTTCTACTCTTGACCTTTCTAGCGGGTATTACCAATGTGACCTTGACCCCGAAAGTCGAAAATATACAGCATTTTGTTCGGGTCAGTATAAAATTGCAAGTAACAGTAACACAGACAATAATTGTACTGCTTCCGTTTCAGGCCAATATCAAATGACAAGAATGCCTATGGGGTTGAAAACAAGACCTAATGCTTTTTCAAAAATGATGACTATTGCTATGTCAGGGTTAACTTTCGAGAAATGCCTAGTTTATTTGGATGACCTTGTTGTTTTTGGAAACTCTTTAGAAGGTCACGCAAAAAATCTCATTGATGTTTTTACTCGATTACGTCAGGTCAATTTAAAGTTAAATCCCCTTAAGTGTAATTTCCTTCAAAAAGACATTTTATATTTAGGACATATCATATCCGGTGAAGGTGTTCTACCTGACCCTCAAAAAATTCAAGCGTTGAGCAATTGGCCAGTTCCTAATAATGTAGAAGAGTTGATAAGATTTGTAGCGTTTGCGAACTATTATAGGAAATTTATCAAAAATTTTGCATTTATAGCTGAACAAGATCTGGATCCTCGGGGAATGGAAATAATACCACGGCTTGGACAATACAACTATTTATTGCAGTCAAACAGAATAATGTTTCAAAATCAATTATATATTCCCATGTAACGAAACCATATCGCGATCTAATTCGATGCCAACACCATCTATCGAATTAGAACTAAAACATATGCTTCGTACAAACAATTAAATTAAATTACATTAACAAATAGTCTTAAACTAAGTTGTGTTGGATGTGAATGCTTAATCTGGACATACCGCCCACCAAGGACATACTCAAAGTGTCCTTTAACACCGCCCACCATGCCAATATCCAACCAATAAATGCCACAGAACATAATAGAATTAGTAAATAAATAAATGTCAAGTCGTTACAGGTAACACACAAAGCTTCGATATAGGACGCTTTATCAAAGAATTCTTGGTAAGTATTGTAACTTCCCAAGTAATTTGAACAAACCAGGGTGCTTCTGCTTAAATTTGCCCAGCAACCACTTACCAGGAAGCAAATCATCTTGAATGAACACTACATCACTACATGGTTCTGGGTTTTGCTTCAATGCTACGTTATACCAGTGTTGCGTATCGAATGTAGGTAACCATCGTGGGATTTTAACATGTACTAAAGAAGCCAAATCTTCAAGGTAAGTAACCCATACTTGTAATAAATTGGTAGGGACTTTTTGGTCCCAGTCAATGCCTGCTAAATACAGCCTTTGAATCAACACTTTTGCTAATATTACGCTAGGTGCTAACCGTCCAAAAGGGTCAAACAACCGCGGAATTTCCAAAATAAGTTTTCTTTTAGTTACAGGTTCTACATGCAGCGCGAGAACAACGGGATGTTGGAAGCAGTCTACGCGTGGATTCCAGGTAAGTCTTATAATTTTTGTTATATCATCAACCCTTATTCTTAACTCCGTATGATCCTCTCTCTCATTCCTTATCTTCATTAACATTTGCTTACTGTTACTAAACAAGCTTTGTAATATAAATCCTGCTTTACCTAAAACTTCATTCATGGCTACGTAATTATTAAACGCTTCTTTTACACTTTCTTTGTCTTCTTTCAATTTGACATCTTTTCCTAACTTGAATTCGAAACTTCTAAATCTTTTTTCGGCTATCTTCTTAGAATCACCATATTTGCAATCCGGGTCAGCCTCACGAAATGGTAATTGGACTATATTTCGATCCTTTTTATCTCGCTTAGTTGAAGTTGTGTACAGATTCTCACATTTAACTTCTTCCTCCATAAGCATTTTTTGAGTTCCAGGTGGATCAGCTTCCAATTCCCACAACTCTTTCAGTACATCGTCCTCTTGGATATTACAATGCATCACGGTGATATGAGAATGTATCGAAGGTCTATCCACCTCGAAGACACCAGATAAAATCCACCCGAAAGCAGTATCTTGTGCCAGCAGGGATCTACTTGGATTCTTTTTAATACCTTCTTGGATGATTTGGCTGTATATTTCAGCACCTAATAAAATGTCAATCTTCGTAGGTCTGTAATATTCTGGATCGGCGAAATCATCATCACTAAGGTTTATCGATTCTATTTTAGCCACTTTCGCAACTGGAAGAAGGGATGTAACCGACTTTAAGACAAATGCATTAACCATTATTTGAAACTGTGGATCTTTCCTTGACCTTATATTAATTGTGACTGTGGACTTCAATGTCACACTTTTGTCACCACCTACACTTTTTACAGTGTTTTTGGCCGCAATCTTTCTCAACCCCAGATACTGAACCATAGATTCAGTAATGAAAGATCCTTGCGACCCTTGGTCGAACAATGCCCTAATCATATGAAAGGTCCCGTCTTTCGACTCAGCATTTATCAATGATGTGGTTAATAAAACTGTTTCATGGCAGTTTCCTGTCGAAAGTCAAGAAATTATTGGTTTGTCAGACCCCTCCGCTGGTGCGGCAACTTTACAACTGCTTGACGCAGTGTCCTCCTTCATCGAGCTTTTATTAGTCAATGAGGTTTCTTCCTGAGCCGTGTTAATACCATCCCCAGACCCAGAAACACCACTAGGGTGTAGCAAAGAATGATGGCGGCGTTTGCATACCTGGCAGCGGATAGTGTTTTTACAGTATTTTGCAGAGTGGTTACCCTTTAAACAAACGAAGCATAAATTATTATCTAGAGCAAAATTACGCCGAGTATCGTTGGACTCTTTACAGAACCTTTTGCAAGCAGTTATTTTGTGATCGGCATCACAATACGAACAAGAAGCAATATATTTCACCTTAGCAATATGAAAAGACTGAGTGCATTTTTTATCAATGTTAGAAGGTTTATAATCTAAATTTTCTAGACCTCTGAATCGACCTATTAAGAATTCTGAAAACTGTACAAATGTTGGCAATTTATCAGTTGGATCGGAAGATACTTTTAACTCCCAGGCCTTTCGCGTATCTTTGTCTAATTTCGCACTAATAATATGAATTATTAAGATATCCCAGGAAGAAACATCCACACCGATATTTTTTATAGATTCCAAACAATCTGACGTTGTACTAATCAATTTCTTTATTTCAGATGCCGATTCAGACACTAAACCTCTTTGGCCTAGCAAGCGTTTCAAGATGCCGTTAGCTAAATATCGTTTGTTATTGTACATACTGTCTAACTTCTCCCATGCAACTTTATAGCTATTTGACGACACTAACATTTCTCAGCAACTGCTCCGCTTCTCCAGTTAAACCTCTGAGCATCATCCAAAGATTTATTTTCATGCACAAGACCCAAAAACAAATCTCTAAATGTTTGCCATTCAGTATATTCACCGGAAAAAGACGGAATTTTTATTTCAGGTAACTTGAAACGCCTAGCTGAACCATCACACTGACTACTGGAACTTAACTTAACCTCTGTCTCAGCTGGTTTGAATTTACGTAACATCTCCTTTAGATCTGTCTTGTATTCAACATATAATTCTTCCACATCGTCATAAATACAGTTTTTATAATACTCCGAACTACACAATTCACTTCTTTTAACTTGACTCATAATCTTAGTATGAGTGTTTGTAAATAAATTCCATTGTTGCTCTAAGTTGTCAAGTCTAGTTTCTACGTACGAAATCGTCAACCGTTCTCTAGGGGACTTCTTAAAATTTGTCTTAGCTTTCAACATTTTAGCTTTAATGTCCTCCTGTAGATCGTTAAACGAATCCATTTTAATAAGTTATTTTGTACGAATTTAATTTATTAAATGAAAGTGAATAATATTAATCTTAACCACAACATAAGTATTATTTTAAGAAACTGTTTTAATACACGAGTAGAATTAATCAAAACCAACCTATCTCAAAATATTCTAAGTTCAAGAATAAACATTGAAGAATTTTACAAGTGTTTTTAGCTTTTAAGTCTAGGGAAAATTGGGCATGGATTCCCCGTCTCAACCAGATTTGCTTAAAACTATTACAAGTCCAAAACTACCAAAATTCTTCTAAGTCTAAATTTTATCTTGAATTTTTCTAAGTTCCACTTGTCTTTACTTTAAAGGTCAATTTTGCTTGCACTAATTAATAAGTTCGAAAGTACTCACAATTAAACGTCCAACTCACTGACACTATAATTCGCCTTGCTTCAAGTGGCGCCCTCTAGCGCTCCGAATCTGCAACAGCTGCTTACTCTTCGCCTCCCGCACGCCTCTCCTCCGAGTGCTGCTACCAGGGTCCAACAGGTCCAACCTCTCCTCCTGGCAACCACTCGGTTCCTCTTCTTCAGCGACACCTTCCTTGGCGCTCGCTGCGGAGGATGCTCTGGACAGCGATCCACTGTCCAGTATATGACGCGACGGGTGATAGTCACCACCACCACCGATGACTACCTAAACACTCCCGGCCAATCCGACTCCGAAGGACCATGAACAAGATCTGGATCCTCGGGGAATGGAAATAATACCACGGCTTGGACAATACAACTATTTATTGCAGTCAAACAGAATAATGTTTCAAAATCAATTATATATTCCCATGTAACGAAACCATATCGCGATCTAATTCGATGCCAACACCATCTATCGAATTAGAACTAAAACATATGCTTCGTACAAACAATTAAATTAAATTACATTAACAAATAGTCTTAAACTAAGTTGTGTTGGATGTGAATGCTTAATCTGGACAATAGCATATCCCCTAACTCGCTTAACTAAGAAAAATACGCCATTTATATGGGATGAAAAATGTCAGAATGCATTTTTATTTAACGAAAACAATAAGCCTATAGCGTTTGCAAGTAGAAACCTAAATAAAGCTGAACTTAACTACCCCACAGTAGAAAAAGAGCTGTTAGCAATAGTTTGGGCTGTGAAGCATTTTCGCCCTTATTTATATGGTAGGACTTTTATTATTCAAACCGATCATAAACCACTTATTTATTTATTTACTATGCGAGATCCCTCTAGTCGTCTCATGAAATTTAGACTTTTACTTGAGGAATACGATTTCATCATAAAGTACATAAAAGGATCAGATAACATTATAGCTGACTCAATGTCACGCCTACCTATCACATCGACCGACTTAAAAACTATGCACGAAAACATTATCTCTGTTATGACACGTGCACAACGTAAAAAACAATTAGATCTTCAGGATTCTCCGAGTGCTATGGTTCCTACTGACGATTGGCCTGCGCAACCAAAAGTTGTAGAAATTCATAGTAAACCGAAAATTTCTGTAGAACTAAAATTTATTGAAAAATACAAACTAAATAACTTACGTAAGTCTAATGAAATTGAGTTAGAGAATAAAGTGTTTTGTTATTCGTCATCTAGAATGACTTTATTTATAAATCCAGCATCCCAATCACAACTGACGGAACTGAGATATTTTTGCGAGAAAATCAATGTACTTGAATTAATTTTTATAAGATGTAAAATGTATGACGAATTTATAGAAAAAATAATTAAAGAAATTAAGACTTATACTAATTGGTCCGGACCGCGATTATGTATATTAAACAATGTTAAAATAATTGAGAATAAAGACGACCAAAAAGTAATATTGAATGATTTTCATCTTCTACCAACTAGTGGCCACGCTGGTATAAGACGAATGTATAAAAATATCAAGAAATATTACTTTTGGCCAGGTCTTGAACGCGATGTTAAGGAATTTATTAAGAAATGTGAGAAGTGCCAAAAGCAGAAACATAATTCTCATTATATTAAAGAACCTATGGTAATAACGACTACTGCGAATTCTGCAACGGGAAAAAAAATTCCTTGACGTGGTAGGTCCTTTAGATAAAGATGACTACAACTATTCGTATATACTGACTATCCAATGCGAATTAAGTAAATACGTAGAGGCATATCCTATGTTTTCTAAAAGTTCAAATGAGATAGCGAAAAACTTTGTTAATCATTTTATACTCCGTTTTGGGATACCAGATAGAGTCGCGACTGATAGGGGTTCTGAATTTTTATCATCAATTTTCCAGGACACTTGTAAATTATTAAATATAACTACCCTTAACTCCACTGCATACCATCACCAAACAATAGGCTCTTTAGAGAATACTCATAAAAATTTAGGTATTTTTTTAAGAATACAAACCGATAACCTTTCGAATTCATGGAGTACATGGTTACCCTACTGGTGCTTTGCCTACAATACGTCTGTTCACACTGCTACCAAATTTACGCCGTATGAGTTAGTATTCGGGAAACGTTGAAATATACCATCTAATTTGAGTAAAAATACAGTAGACCCTCTTTATAACAATGACAATTATCCCTTAGAATTGAAATACAGACTCCAAACATCACAAAAAGAAGCGTATCAAAATTTATTACAAAGTAAAATACTAAGAAAAGAGAAACATGACTCTAACTGTAATCCCATTACCTATAACGAAAACGACTTGATACTTGTACGAAATGACTGGAAACAAACTTCAAAGTGTTTATAATGGACCATACTTGGTAATCAAAGATGTTGCACTAAATGTCGAAATATTAAAAGATAATGGTAAAACCGATTTAGTACATAAGAATAGGACTAAGCTATATTATTCATGATTGAATTTTATTAGATATATACACTTTTTACATATTTTTAATATTTACACCTTATATTTTATATTGTATTCAACTTAACTTTTACTCAATGTATCTATACAAAACATTGATAGGTATGTTTACTTACTTTACATTATAATGTTATCTAAATAAAACAAACATTCAGAACTATGTATTCAGATGTTAAAAAAATGCAATTATAGTGCTTAATGCGATTTATTTACTATGTTAGTTGTAAGTAAATAAAATAATACTGTCATATTATTTTATTTTTTTCCTTTCGATTGAGGTGTAGTATGTAAGCTATACATAAGTATGTATCACTCTTTTACTAATAATAATATATAAATAAAGAATGTTAATTTAATAAAGAGTTAGTTACTATCCAGCAGTCAGAGCGTTTAATTCATATATCAACTCCCAACCTTACACTACTATTCTACTATTCTACTATTCTACTATTCTACCATTCTACTATTCTACTATTCTACTATTCTACTATTCTACTATTCTACTATTCTACTATTCTACTATTCTACTATTCTACTATTCTACTATTCTACTATTCTACTATTCTACTATTCTACCATTCTACTATTCTACTATTCTACTATTCTACTATTCTACTATTCTACTATTCTACTATTCTACTATTCTACTATTCTACTATTCTACTATTCTACTATTCTACTATTCTACTATTCTACTATTCTACTATTCTACTATTCTACTATTCTACTATTCTACTATTCTACTATTCTACTATTCTACTATTCTACTATTCTACTATTCTACTATTCTACTATTCTACTATTCTACTATTCTACTATTCTACTATTCTACTATTCTACTATTCTACTATTCTACTATTCTACTATTCTACTATTCTACTATTCTACTATTCTACTATTCTACTATTCTACTATTCTACTATTCTACTATTCTACTATTCTACTATTCTACTATTCTACTATTCTACTATTCTACTATTCTACTATTCTACTATTCTACTATTCTACTATTCTACTATTCTACTATTCTACTATTCTACTATTCTACTATTCTACTATTCTACTATTCTACTATTCTACTATTCTACTATTCTACTATTCTACTATTCTACTATTCTACTATTCTACTATTCTACTATTCTACTATTCTACTATTCTACTATTCTACTATTCTACTATTCTACTATTCTACTATTCTACTATTCTACTATTCTACTATTCTACTATTCTACTATTCTACTATTCTACTATTCTACTATTCTACTATTCTACTATTCTACTATTCTAGTTCAATTGTAGTTAGGTTTTCTCAGGTAAGGTTAGGTTAGTATAATTGTGAACTTGTAAAATTGTAAAATTGTAAAATTAAAAAATTGTAAAATTGTAAAATTGTAAAATTGTAAAATTGTAAAATTTTTAAATTGTAATTCTACTATTCAACTATTCTACTATTCTACTATGCTACTATTCCACTATTCAACTATTCTACTATTCTACTATTCTACTATTCTACTATTCTACTATTATACTATTATACTATTCTACTATTCTACTATTCTACTATTCTACTATTCTACTATTCTACTATTCTACTATTCTACTATTCTACTATTCTACTATTCTACTATTCTACTATTCTACTATTCTACTATTCTACTATTCTACTATTCTACTATTCTACTATTCTACTATTCTACTATTCTACTATTCTACTATTCTACTATTCTACTATTCTACTATTCTACTATTCTACTATTCTACTATTCTACTATTCTACTATTCTACTATTCTACTATTCTACTATTCTACTATTCTACTATTCTACTATTCTACTATTCTACTATTCTACTATTCTACTATTCTACTATTCTAGTTCAATTGTAGTTAGGTTTTCTCAGGTAAGGTTAGGTTAGTATAATTGTGAACTTGTAAAATTGTAAAATTGTAAAATTGTAAAATTGTAAAATTGTAAAATTGTAAAATTGTAAAATTGTAAAATTGTAAAATTGTAAAATTATAAAATTGTAAAATTGTAAAATTGTAAAATTGTAAAATTGTAAAATTGTAAAATTGTAAAATTGTAAAATTGTAAAATTGTAAAATTGTAAAATTGTAAAATTGTAAAATTGTAAAATTTTTAAATTGTAATTCTACTATTCTACTATTCTACTATGCTACTATTCCACTATTCAACTATTCTACTATTCTACTATTCTACTATTCTACTATTCTACTATTCTACTATTCTACTATTCTACTATTCTACTATTCTACTATTCTACTATTCTACTATTCTACTATTCTACTATTCTACTATTCTACTATTCTACTATTCTACTATTCTACTATTCTACTATTCTACTATTCTACTATTCTACTATTCTACTATTCTACTATTCTACTATTCTACTATTCTACTATTCTACTATTCTACTATTCTACTATTCTACTATTCTACTATTCTACTATTCTACTATTCTACTATTCTACTATTCTACTATTCTACTATTCTACTATTCTACTATTCTACTATTCTACTATTCTACTATTCTACTATTCTACTATTCTACTATTCTACTATTCTACTATTCTACTATTCTACTATTCTACTATTCTACTATTCTACTATTCTACTATTCTACTATTCTACTATTCTACTATTCTACTATTCTACTATTCTACTATTCTACTATTCTACTATTCTACTATTCTACTATTCTACTATTCTACTATTCTACTATTCTACTATTCTACTATTCTACTATTCTACTATTCTACTATTCTACTATTCTACTATTCTACTATTCTACTATTCTACTATTCTACTATTCTACTATTCTACTATTCTACTATTCTACTATTCTACTATTCTACTATTCTACTATTCTACTATTCTACTATTCTACTATTCTACTATTCTACTATTCTACTATTCTACTATTCTACTATTCTACTATTCTACTATTCTACTATTCTACTATTCTACTATTCTAGTTCAATTGTAATTAGGTTTTCTCAGGTAAGGTTAGGTTAGTATAATTGTGAACTTGTAAAATTGTAAAATTGTAAAATTGTAAAATTGTAAAATTGTAAAATTGTAAAATTGTAAAATTGTAAAATTGTTAAATTGTAAAATTTCTAAATTGTTATTCTACTATTCTACTATTCTACTATTCTACTATGCTACTATTCCACTATTCAACTATTCTACTATTCTACTATTCTACTATTCTACTATTCTACTATTCTACTATTCTACTATTCTACTATTCTACTATTCTACTATTCTACTATTCTACTATTCTACTATTCTACTATTCTACTATTCTACTATTCTACTATTCTACTATTCTACTATTCTACTATTCTACTATTCTACTATTCTACTATTCTACTATTCTACTATTCTACTATTCTACTATTCTACTATTCTACTATTCTACTATTCTACTATTCTACTATTCTACTATTCTACTATTCTACTATTCTACTATTCTACTATTCTACTATTCTACTATTCTACTATTCTACTATTCTACTATTCTACTATTCTACTATTCTACTATTCTACTATTCTACTATTCTACTATTCTACTATTCTACTATTCTACTATTCTACTATTCTACTATTCTACTATTCTACTATTCTACTATTCTACTATTCTACTATTCTACTATTCTACTATTCTACTATTCTACTATTCTACTATTCTACTATTCTACTATTCTACTATTCTACTATTCTACTATTCTACTATTCTACTATTCTACTATTCTACTATTCTACTATTCTACTATTCTACTATTCTACTATTCTACTATTCTACTATTCTACTATTCTACTATTCTACTATTCTACTATTCTACTATTCTACTATTCTACTATTCTACTATTCTACTATTCTACTATTCTACTATTCTACTATTCTACTATTCTACTATTCTACTATTCTACTATTCTACTATTCTACTATTCTACTATTCTACTATTCTACTATTCTACTATCCTACTATTCTACTATTCTACTATTCTAGTTCAATTGTAGTTAGGTTTTCTCAGGTAAGGTTAGGTTAGTATAATTGTGAACTTGTAAAATTGTAAAATTGTAAAATTGTAAAATTTTTAAATTGTAATTCTACCATTCTACTATTCTACTATGCTACTATTCAACTATTCTACTATTCTACTATTCTACTATTCTACTATTATACTATTCTACTATTCTACTATTCTACTATTCTACTATTCTACTATTCTACTATTCTACTATTCTACTATTCTACTATTCTACTATTCTACTATTCTACTATTCTACTATTCTACTATTCTACTATTCTACTATTCTACTATTCTACTATTCTACTATTCTACTATTCTACTATTCTACTATTCTACTATTCTACTATTCTACTATTCTACTATTCTACTATTCTACTATTCTACTATTCTACTATTCTACTATTCTACTATTCTACTATTCTACTATTCTACTATTCTACTATTCTACTATTCTACTATTCTACTATTCTACTATTCTACTATTCTACTATTCTACTATTCTACTATTCTACTATTCTACTATTCTACTATTCTACTATTCTACTATTCTACTATTCTACTATTCTACTATTCTACTATTCTACTATTCTACTATTCTACTATTCTACTATTCTACTATTCTACTATTCTACTATTCTACTATTCTACTATTCTACTATTCTACTATTCTACTATTCTACTATTCTAGTTCAATTGTAATTAGGTTTTCTCAGGTAAGGTTAGGTTAGTATAATTGTGAACTTGTAAAATTGTAAAATTGTAAAATTGTAAAATTGTAAAATTGTAAAATTGTAAAATTGTAAAATTGTAAAATTGTTAAATTGTAAAATTTCTAAATTGTTATTCTACTATTCTACTATTCTACTATTCTACTATGCTACTATTCCACTATTCAACTATTCTACTATTCTACTATTCTACTATTCTACTATTCTACTATTCTACTATTCTACTATTCTACTATTCTACTATTCTACTATTCTACTATTCTACTATTCTACTATTCTACTATTCTACTATTCTACTATTCTACTATTCTACTATTCTACTATTCTACTATTCTACTATTCTACTATTCTACTATTCTACTATTCTACTATTCTACTATTCTACTATTCTACTATTCTACTATTCTACTATTCTACTATTCTACTATTCTACTATTCTACTATTCTACTATTCTACTATTCTACTATTCTACTATTCTACTATTCTACTATTCTACTATTCTACTATTCTACTATTCTACTATTCTACTATTCTACTATTCTACTATTCTACTATTCTACTATTCTACTATTGTACTATTCTACTATTCTACTATTCTACTATTCTACTATTCTACTATTCTACTATTCTACTATTCTACTATTCTACTATTCTACTATTCTACTATTCTACTATTCTACTATTCTACTATTCTACTATTCTACTATTCTACTATTCTACTATTCTACTATTCTACTATTCTACTATTCTAGTTCAATTGTAGTTAGGTTTTCTCAGGTAAGGTTAGGTTAGTATAATTGTGAACTTGTAAAATTGTAAAATTGTAAAATTGTAAAATTGTAAAATTGTAAAATTGTAAAATTGTAAAATTGTAAAATTGTAAAATTGTAAAATTGTAAAATTGTAAAATTTTTAAATTGTAATTCTACCATTCTACTATTCTACTATTCTACTATGCTACTATTCAACTATTCTACTATTCTACTATTCTACTATTATACTATTCTACTATTCTACTATTCTACTATTCTACTATTCTACTATTCTACTATTCTACTATTCTACTATTCTACTATTCTACTATTCTACTATTCTACTATTCTACTATTCTACTATTCTACTATTCTACTATTCTACTATTCTACTATTCTACTATTCTACTATTCTACTATTCTACTATTCTACTATTCTACTATTCTACTATTCTACTATTCTACTATTCTACTATTCTACTATTCTACTATTCTACTATT
Source organism: Subacronicta megacephala (assembly GCA_958496365.1). NCBI lineage: Eukaryota > Metazoa > Arthropoda > Insecta > Lepidoptera > Noctuidae > Subacronicta > Subacronicta megacephala. Next base: position 45,529 of record OY292541.1, on the reverse strand, counting down.
CTACTATTCTACTATTCTACTATTCTACTATTCTACTATTCTACTATTCTACTATTCTACTATTCTACTATTCTACTATTCTACTATTCTACTATTCTACTATTCTACTATTCTACTATTCTACTATTCTACTATTCTACTATTCTACTATTCTACTATTCTACTATTCTACTATTCTACTATTCTACTATTCTACTATTCTACTATTCTACTATTCTACTATTCTACTATTCTACTATTCTACTATTCTACTATTCTACTATTCTACTATTCTACTATTCTAGTTCAATTGTAATTAGGTTTTCTCAGGTAAGGTTAGGTTAGTATAATTGTGAACTTGTAAAATTGTAAAATTGTAAAATTGTAAAATTGTAAAATTGTAAAATTGTAAAATTGTAAAATTGTAAAATTGTAAAATTGTAAAATTGTAAAATTGTAAAATTGTAAAATTGTAAAATTGTAAAATTGTAAAATTGTAAAATTGTAAAATTGTAGAATTGTAAAATTGTAAAATTGTAAAATTGTAAAATTGTAAAATTGTAAAATTGTAAAATTGTAAAATTGTAAAATTGTAAAATTGTAAAATTGTAAAATTGTAAAATTGTAAAATTGTAAAATTGTAGAATTGTAAAATTGTAAAATTGTAAAATTGTAAAATTGTAAAATTGTAAAATTGTAAAATTGTAAAATTGTAAAATTGTAAAATTGTAAAATTGTAAAATTGTAAAATTGTAAAATTGTAAAATTGTAAAATTGTAAAATTGTAAAATTGTAAAATTGTAAAATTGTAAAATTGTAAAATTGTAAAATTGTAAAATTGTAAAATTGTAAAATTGTAAAATTGTAAAATTGTAAAATTGTAAAATTGTAAAATTGTAAAATTGTAAAATTGTAAAATTGTAAAATTGTAAAATTGTAAAATTGTAAAATTGTAAAATTGTAAAATTGTAAAATTGTAAAATTGTAAAATTGTAAAATTGTAAAATTGTAAAATTGTAAAATTGTAAAATTGTAAAATTGTAAAATTGTAAAATTGTAAAATTGTAAAATTGTAAAATTGTAAAATTGTAAAATTGTAAAATTGTAAAATTGTAAAATTGTAAAATTGTAAAATTGTAAAATTTTTAAATTGTAATTCTACTATTCTACTATTCTACTATTCTACTATTCTACTATTCTACTATTCTACTATTCTACTATTCTACTATTCTACTATTCTACTATTCTACTATTCTACTATTCTACTATTCTACTATTCTACTATTCTACTATTCTACTATTCTACTATTCTACTATTCTACTATTCTACTATTCTACTATTCTACTATTCTACTATTCTACTATTCTACTATTCTACTATTCTACTATTCTACTATTCTAGTTCAATTGTAGTTACGTTTTCTCAGGTAAGGTTAGGTTAGTATAATTGTGAACTTGTAAAATTGTAAAATTGTAAAATTGTAAAATTGTAAAATTGTAAAATTGTAAAATTGTAAAATTGTAAAATTGTAAAATTGTAAAATTGTAAAATTGTAAAATTGTAAAATTGTAAAATTGTAAAATTGTAAAATTGTAAAATTGTAAAATTGTAAAATTGTAAAATTGTAAAATTGAAAAATTTTAAAATTGTAAATTGTAAAATTGTAAAATTGTAAAATTGTAAAATTGTAAAATTGTAAAATTGTAAAATTGTAAAATTGTAAAATTGTAAAATTGTAAAATTGTAAAATTGTAAAATTGTAAAATTGTAAAATTGTAAAATTTTTAAATTGTAATTCTACTATTCTACTATTCTACTATTCTACTATTCTACTATGCTACTATTCCACTATTCAACTATTCTACTATTCTACTATTCTACTATTCTACTATTCTACTATTCTACTATTCTACTATTCTACTATTCTACTATTCTACTATTCTACTATTCTACTATTCTACTATTCTACCATTTCTACTATTCTACTATTCTACTATTCTACTATTCTACTATTCTACTATTCTACTATTCTACTATTCTACTATTCTACTATTCTACTATTCTACTATTCTACTATTCTACTATTCTACTATTCTACTATTCTACTATTCTACTATTCTACTATTATACTATTCTACTATTCTACTATTCTACTATTCTACTATTCTACTATTCTACTATTCTACTATTCTACTATTCTACTATTCTACTATTCTACTATTCTACTATTCTACTATTCTACTATTCTACTATTCTACTATTCTACTATTCTACTATTCTACTATTCTACTATTCTACTATTCTACTATTCTACTATTCTACTATTCTACTATTCTACTATTCTACTATTCTTCTATTCTACTATTCTACTATTCTACTATTCTACTATTCTACTATTCTACTATTCTACTATTCTACTATTCTACTATTCTACTATTCTACTATTCTACTATTCTACTATTCTACTATTCTACTATTCTACTATTCTACTATTCTACTATTCTACTATTCTACTATTCTACTATTCTACTATTCTACTATTCTACTATTCTACTATTCTACTATTCTACTATTCTACTATTCTACTATTCTACTATTCTACTATTCTACTATTCTACTATTCTACTATTCTAGTTCAATTGTAGTTAGGTTTTCTCAGGTAAGGTTAGGTTAGTATAATTGTGAACTTGTAAAATTGTAAAATTGTAAAATTAAAAAATTGTAAAATTGTAAAATTGTAAAATTGTAAAATTGTAAAATTTTTAAATTGTAATTCTACTATTCTACTATTCTACTATTCTACTATTCTACTATGCTACTATTCCACTATTCAACTATTCTACTATTCTACTATTCTACTATTCTACTATTATACTATTATACTATTCTACTATTCTACTATTCTACTATTCTACTATTCTACTATTCTACTATTCTACTATTCTACTATTCTACTATTCTACTATTCTACTATTCTACTATTCTACTATTCTACTATTCTACTATTCTACTATTCTACTATTCTACTATTCTACTATTCTACTATTCTACTATTCTACTATTCTACTATTCTACTATTCTACTATTCTACTATTCTACTATTCTACTATTCTACTATTCTACTATTCTACTATTCTACTATTCTACTATTCTACTATTCTACTATTCTACTATTCTACTATTCTACTATTCTACTATTCTACTATTCTAGTTCAATTGTAGTTAGGTTTTCTCAGGTAAGGTTAGGTTAGTATAATTGTGAACTTGTAAAATTGTAAAATTGTAAAATTGTAAAATTGTAAAATTGTAAAATTGTAAAATTATAAAATTGTAAAATTGTAAAATTGTAAAATTGTAAAATTGTAAAATTGTAAAATTGTAAAATTGTAAAATTGTAAAATTGTAAAATTGTAAAATTGTAAAATTGTAAAATTTTTAAATTGTAATTCTACTATTCTACTATGCTACTATTCCACTATTCAACTATTCTACTATTCTACTATTCTACTATTCTACTATTCTACTATTCTACTATTCTACTATTCTACTATTCTACTATTCTACTATTCTACTATTCTACTATTCTACTATTCTACTATTCTACTATTCTACTATTCTATTATTCTACTATTCTACTATTCTACTATTCTACTATTCTACTATTCTACTATTCTACTATTCTACTATTCTACTATTCTACTATTCTACTATTCTACTATTCTACTATTCTACTATTCTACTATTCTACTATTCTACTATTCTACTATTCTACTATTCTACTATTCTACTATTCTACTATTCTACTATTCTACTATTCTACTATTCTACTATTCTACTATTCTACTATTCTACTATTCTACTATTCTACTATTCTACTATTCTACTATTCTACTATTCTACTATTCTACTATTCTACTATTCTACTATTCTACTATTCTACTATTCTACTATTCTACTATTCTACTATTCTACTATTCTACTATTCTACTATTCTACTATTCTACTATTCTACTATTCTACTATTCTACTATTCTACTATTCTACTATTCTACTATTCTACTATTCTACTATTCTACTATTCTACTATTCTACTATTCTACTATTCTACTATTCTACTATTCTACTATTCTACTATTCTACTATTCTACTATTCTACTATTCTACTATTCTACTATTCTACTATTCTACTATTCTACTATTCTACTATTCTACTATTCTACTATTCTACTATTCTACTATTCTACTATTCTACTATTCTACTATTCTACTATTCTACTATTCTACTATTCTACTATTCTACTATTCTACTATTCTACTATTCTACTATTCTACTATTCTACTATTCTACTATTCTACTATTCTACTATTCTACTATTCTACTATTCTACTATTCTACTATTCTACTATTCTACTATTCTACTATTCTACTATTCTACTATTCTACTATTCTACTATTCTACTATTCTACTATTCTACTATTCTACTATTCTACTATTCTACTATTCTACTATTCTACTATTCTACTATTCTACTATTCTACTATTCTACTATTCTACTATTCTACTATTCTACTATTCTACTATTCTACTATTCTACTATTCTACTATTCTACTATTCTACTATTCTACTATTCTACTATTCTACTATTCTAGTTCAATTGTAGTTACGTTTTCTCAGGTAAGGTTAGGTTAGTATAATTGTGAACTTGTAAAATTGTAAAATTGTAAAATTGTAAAATTGTAAAATTGTAAAATTGTAAAATTGTAAAATTGTAAAATTGTAAAATTGTAAAATTGTAAAATTGTAAAATTGTAAAATTGTAAAATTGTAAAATTGTAAAATTGTAAAATTGTAAAATTGTAAAATTGTAAAATTGAAAAATTTTAAAATTGTAAAATTGTAAAATTGTAAAATTGTAAAATTGTAAAATTGTAAAATTGTAAAATTGTAAAATTGTAAAATTGTAAAATTGTAAAATTGTAAAATTGTAAAATTGTAAAATTGTAAAATTGTAAATTGTAAAATTTTTAAATTGTAATTCTACTATTCTACTATTCTACTATTCTACTATTCTACTATGCTACTATTCCACTATTCAACTATTCTACTATTCTACTATTCTACTATTCTACTATTCTACTATTCTACTATTCTACTATTCTACTATTCTACTATTCTACTATTCTACTATTCTACTATTCTACTATTCTACTATTCTACTATTCTACTATTCTACTATTCTACTATTCTACTATTCTACTATTCTACTATTCTACTATTCTACTATTCTACTATTCTACTATTCTACTATTCTACTATTCTACTATTCTACTATTCTACTATTCTACTATTCTACTATTCTACTATTCTACTATTCTACTATTCTACTATTCTACTATTCTACTATTCTACTATTCTACTATTCTACTATTCTACTATTCTACTATTCTACTATTCTACTATTCTACTATTCTACTATTCTACTATTCTACTATTCTACTATTCTACTATTCTACTATTCTACTATTCTACTATTCTACTATTCTACTATTCTACTATTCTACTATTCTACTATTCTACTATTCTACTATTCTACTATTCTACTATTCTACTATTCTACTATTCTACTATTCTACTATTCTACTATTCTACTATTCTACTATTCTACTATTCTACTATTCTACTATTCTACTATTCTACTATTCTACTATTCTACTATTCTACTATTCTACTATTCTACTATTCTACTATTCTACTATTCTACTATTCTACTATTCTACTATTCTACTATTCTACTATTCTACTATTCTACTATTCTACTATTCTACTATTCTACTATTCTACTATTCTACTATTCTACTATTCTACTATTCTACTATTCTACTATTCTACTATTCTACTATTCTACTATTCTACTATTCTACTATTCTACTATTCTACTATTCTACTATTCTACTATTCTACTATTCTACTATTCTACTATTCTACTATTCTACTATTCTACTATTCTACTATTCTACTATTCTACTATTCTACTATTCTACTATTCTACTATTCTACTATTCTACTATTCTACTATTCTACTATTCTACTATTCTACTATTCTACTATTCTACTATTCTACTATTCTACTATTCTACTATTCTACTATTCTACTATTCTACTATTCTACTATTCTACTATTCTACTATTCTACTATTCTACTATTCTACTATTCTAGTTCAATTGTAGTTAGGTTTTCTCAGGTAAGGTTAGGTTAGTATAATTGTGAACTTGTAAAATTGTAAAATTGTAAAATTGTAAAATTGTAAAATTGTAAAATTGTAAAATTGTAAAATTGTAAAATTGTAAAATTGTAAAATTGTAAAATTGTAAAATTGTAAAATTGTAAAATTGTAAAATTTTTAAATTAAAATTCTACTATTCTACTATTCTACTATTCTACTATTCTACTATTCTACTATTCTACTATTCTACTATTCTACTATTCTACTATTCTACTATTCTACTATTCTACTATTCTACTATTCTACTATTCTACTATTCTACTATTCTACTATTCTACTATTCTACTATTCTACTAGTCTACTATTCTACTATTCTACTATTCTACTATTCTACTATTCTACTATTCTACTATTCTACTATTCTACTATTCTACTATTCTACTATTCTACTATTCTACTATTCTACTATTCTACTATTCTACTATTCTAGTTCAATTGTAGTTAGGTTTTCTCAGGTAAGGTTAGGTTAGTATAATTGTGAACTTGTAAAATTGTAAAATTGTAAAATTGTAAAATTGTAAAATTGTAAAATTGTAAAATTGTAAAATTGTAAAATTGTAAAATTGTAAAATTGTAAAATTGTAAAATTGTAAAATTGTAAAATTTTTAAATTAAAATTCTACTATTCTACTATTCTACTATTCTACTATTCTACTATTCTACTATTCTACTATTCTACTATTCTACTATTCTACTATTCTACTATTCTACTATTCTACTATTCTACTATTCTACTATTCTACTATTCTACTATTCTACTATTCTACTATTCTACTATTCTACTATTCTACTATTCTACTATTCTACTATTCTACTATTCTACTATTCTACTATTCTACTATTCTACTATTCTACTATTCTACTATTCTACTATTCTACTATTCTACTATTCTACTATTCTACTATTCTACTATTCTACTATTCTACTATTCTACTATTCTACTATTCTACTATTCTACTATTCAACTATTCTACTATTCTACTATTCTACTATTCTACTATTCTACTATTCTACTATTCTACTATTCTACTATTCTACTATTCTACTATTCTACTATTCTACTATTCTACTATTCTACTATTCTACTATTCTACTATTCTACTATTCTACTATTCTACTATTCTACTATTCTACTATTCTACTATTCTACTATTCTACTATTCTACTATTCTACTATTCTACTATTCTACTATTCTACTATTCTACTATTCTAGTTCAATTGTAGTTAGGTTTTCTCAGGTAAGGTTAGGTTAGTATAATTGTGAACTTGTAAAATTGTAAAATTGTAAAATTGTAAAATTGTAAAATTGTAAAATTGTAAAATTGTAAAATTGTAAAATTGTAAAATTGTAAAATTGTAAAATTGTAAAATTGTAAAATTGTAAAATTTTTAAATTGTAATTCTACTATTCTACTATTCTACTATGCTACTATTCTACTATTCTACTATTCTACTATTCTACTATTCTACTATTCTACTATTCTACTATTCTACTATTCTACTATTCTACTATTCTACTATTCTACTATTCTACTATTCTACTATTCTACTATTCTACTATTCTACTATTCTACTATTCTACTATTCTACTATTCTACTATTCTACTATTCTACTATTCTACTATTCTACTATTCTACTATTCTACTATTCTACTATTCTACTATTCTACTATTCTACTATTCTACTATTCTACTATTCTACTATTCTACTATTCTACTATTCTACTATTCTACTATTCTACTATTCTACTATTCTACTATTCTACTATTCTACTATTCTACTATTCTACTATTCTACTATTCTACTATTCTACTATTCTACTATTCTACTATTCTACTATTCTACTATTCTACTATTCTACTATTCTACTATTCTACTATTCTACTATTCTACTATTCTACTATTCTACTATTCTACTATTCTACTATTCTACTATTCTACTATTCTACTATTCTACTATTCTACTATTCTACTATTCTACTATTCTACTATTCTACTATTCTACTATTCTACTATTCTACTATTCTACTATTCTACTATTCTACTATTCTACTATTCTACTATTCTACTATTCTACTATTCTACTATTCTACTATTCTACTATTCTACTATTCTACTATTCTACTATTCTACTATTCTACTATTCTACTATTCTACTATTCTACTATTCTACTATTCTACTATTCTACTATTCTACTATTCTACTATTCTACTATTCTACTATTCTACTATTCTACTATTCTACTATTCTACTATTCTACTATTCTACTATTCTACTATTCTACTATTCTACTATTCTACTATTCTACTATTCTACTATTCTACTATTCTACTATTCTAGTTCAATTGTAGTTAGGTTTTCTCAGGTAAGGTTAGGTTAGTATAATTGTGAACTTGTAAAATTGTAAAATTGTAAAATTGTAAAATTGTAAAATTGTAAAATTGTAAAATTGTAAAATTGTAAAATTGTAAAATTGTAAAATTGTAAAATTGTAAAATTGTAAATTTTTTAAATTGTTATTCTACTATTCTACTATTCTACTATTCTACTATGCTACTATTCCACTATTCAACTATTCTACTATTCTACTATTCTACTATTCTACTATTCTACTATTCTACTATTCTACTATTCTACTATTCTACTATTCTACTATTCTACTATTCTACTATTCTACTATTCTACTATTCTACTATTCTACTATTCTACTATTCTACTATTCTACTATTCTACTATTCTACTATTCTACTATTCTACTATTCTACTATTCTACTATTCTACTATTCTACTATTCTACTATTCTACTATTCTACTATTCTACTATTCTACTATTCTACTATTCTACTATTCTACTATTCTACTATTCTACTATTCTACTATTCTACTATTCTACTATTCTACTATTCTACTATTCTACTATTCTACTATTCTACTATTCTACTATTCTACTATTCTACTATTCTACTATTCTACTATTCTACTATTCTACTATTCTACTATTCTACTATTCTACTATTCTACTATTCTACTATTCTACTATTCTACTATTCTACTATTCTACTATTCTACTATTCTACTATTCTACTATTCTACTATTCTACTATTCTACTATTCTACTATTCTACTATTCTACTATTCTACTATTCTACTATTCTACTATTCTACTATTCTACTATTCTACTATTCTACTATTCTACTATTCTACTATTCTACTATTCTACTATTCTACTATTCTACTATTCTACTATTCTACTATTCTAGTTCAATTGTAGTTAGGTTTTCTCAGGTAAGGTTAGGTTAGTATAATTGTGAACTTGTAAAATTGTAAAATTGTAAAATTGTAAAATTTTTAAATTGTAATTCTACCATTCTACTATTCTACTATGCTACTATTCTACTATTCTACTATTCTACTATTCTACTATTCTACTATTATACTATTCTACTATTCTACTATTCTACTATTCTACTATTCTACTATTCTACTATTCTACTATTCTACTATTCTACTATTCTACTATTCTACTATTCTACTATTCTACTATTCTACTATTCTACTATGCTACTATTCAACTATTCTACTATTCTACTATTCTACTATTCTACTATTCTACTATTATACTATTCTACTATTCTACTATTCTACTATTCTACTATTCTACTATTCTACTATTCTACTATTCTACTATTCTACTATTCTACTATTCTACTATTCTACTATTCTACTATTCTACTATTCTACTATTCTACTATTCTACTATTCTACTATTCTACTATTCTACTATTCTACTATTCTACTATTCTACTATTCTACTATTCTACTATTCTACTATTCTACTATTCTACTATTCTACTATTCTACTATTCTACTATTCTACTATTCTACTATTCTACTATTCTACTATTCTACTATTCTACTATTCTACTATTCTACTATTCTACTATTCTACTATTCTACTATTCTACTATTCTACTATTCTACTATTCTACTATTCTACTATTCTACTATTCTACTATTCTACTATTCTACTATTCTACTATTCTACTATTCTACTATTCTACTATTCTACTATTCTACTATTCTACTATTCTACTATTCTACTATTCTACTATTCTAGTTCAATTGTAATTAGGTTTTCTCAGGTAAGGTTAGGTTAGTATAATTGTGAACTTGTAAAATTGTAAAATTGTAAAATTGTAAAATTGTAAAATTGTAAAATTGTAAAATTGTAAAATTGTAAAATTGTAAAATTGTAAAATTGTAAAATTGTAAAATTGTAAAATTGTAAAATTGTAAAATTGTAAAATTGTAAAATTGTTAAATTGTAAAATTTCTAAATTGTTATTCTACTATTCTACTATTCTACTATGCTACTATTCCACTATTCAACTATTCTACTATTCTACTATTCTACTATTCTACTATTCTACTATTCTACTATTCTACTATTCTACTATTCTACTATTCTACTATTCTACTATTCTACTATTCTACTATTCTACTATTCTACTATTCTACTATTCTACTATTCTACTATTCTACTTCTACTATTCTACTATTCTACTATTCTACTATTCTACTATTCTACTATTCTACTATTCTACTATTCTACTATTCTACTATTCTACTATTCTACTATTCTACTATTCTACTATTCTACTATTCTACTATTCTACTATTCTACTATTCTACTATTCTACTATTCTACTATTCTACTATTCTACTATTCTACTATTCTACTATTCTACTATTCTACTATTCTACTATTCTACTATTCTACTATTCTACTATTCTACTATTCTACTATTCTACTATTCTACTATTCTACTATTCTACTATTCTACTATTCTACTATTCTACTATTCTACTATTCTACTATTCTACTATTCTACTATTCTACTATTCTACTATTCTACTATTCTACTATTCTACTATTCTACTATTCTACTATTCTAGTTCAATTGTAGTTAGGTTTTCTCAGGTAAGGTTAGGTTAGTATAATTGTGAACTTGTAAAATTGTAAAATTGTAAAATTGTAAAATTGTAAAATTGTAAAATTGTAAAATTGTAAAATTGTAAAATTGTAAAATTGTAAAATTGTAAAATTGTAAAATTGTAAAATTGTAAAATTTTTAAATTGTAATTCTACCATTCTACTATTCTACTATTCTACTATTCTACTATGCTACTATTCAACTATTCTACTATTCTACTATTCTACTATTCTACTATTATACTATTCTACTATTCTACTATTCTACTATTCTACTATTCTACTATTCTACTATTCTACTATTCTACTATTCTACTATTCTACTATTCTACTATTCTACTATTCTACTATTCTACTATTCTACTATTCTACTATTCTACTATTCTACTATTCTACTATTCTACTATTCTACTATTCTACTATTCTACTATTCTACTATTCTACTATTCTACTATTCTACTATTCTACTATTCTACTATTCTACTATTCTACTATTCTACTATTCTACTATTCTACTATTCTACTATTCTACTATTCTACTATTCTACTATTCTACTATTCTACTATTCTACTATTCTACTATTCTACTATTCTACTATTCTACTATTCTACTATTCTACTATTCTACTATTCTACTATTCTACTATTCTACTATTCTACTATTCTACTATTCTACTATTCTACTATTCTACTATTCTACTATTCTACTATTCTAGTTCAATTGTAATTAGGTTTTCTCAGGTAAGGTTAGGTTAGTATAATTGTGAACTTGTAAAATTGTAAAATTGTAAAATTGTAAAATTGTAAAATTGTAAAATTGTAAAATTGTAAAATTGTAAAATTGTAAAATTGTAAAATTGTAAAATTGTAAAATTGTAAAATTGTAAAATTGTAAAATTGTAAAATTGTAAAATTGTAAAATTGTAAAATTGTAAAATTGTAAAATTTAAAATTGTAAAATTGTAAAATTGTAAAATTGTAAAATTGTAAAATTGTAAAATTGTAAAATTGTAAAATTGTAAAATTGTAAAATTGTAAAATTGTAAAATTGTAAAATTGTAAAATTGTAAAATTGTAAAATTGTAAAATTGTAAAATTGTAAAATTGTAAAATTGTAAAATTGTAAAATTGTAAAATTGTAAAATTGTAAAATTGTAAAATTGTAAAATTGTAAAATTGTAAAATTGTAAAATTGTAAAAATTTTAAATTGTAATTCTACTATTCTACTATTCTACTATGCTACTATTCCACTATTCAACTATTCTACTATTCTACTATTCTACTATTCTACTATTCTACTATTTCTACTATTCTACTATTCTACTATTCTACTATTCTACTATTCTACTATTCTACTATTCTACTATTCTACTATTCTACTATTCTACTATTCTACTATTCTACTATTCTACTATTCTACTATTCTACTATTCTACTATTCTACTATTCTACTATTCTACTATTCTACTATTCTACTATTCTACTATTCTACTATTCTACTATTCTACTATTCTACTATTCTACTATTCTACTATTCTACTATCTACTATTCTACTATTCTACTATTCTACTATTCTACTATTCTACTATTCTACTATTCTACTATTCTACTATTCTACTATTCTACTATTCTACATTCTACTATTCTACTATTCTACTATTCTACTATTCTACTATTCTACTATTCTACTATTCTACTATTCTACTATTCTACTATTCTACTATTCTACTATTCTACTATTCTACTATTCTACTATTCTACTATTCTACTATTCTACTATTCTTACTATTCTACTATTCTACTATTCTACTATTCTACTATTCTACTATTCTACTATTCTACTATTCTACTATTCTACTATTCTGACTATTCTACTATTCTACTATTCTACTATTCTTACTATTCTACTATTCTACTATTCTACTATTCTTCTATTCTACTATTCTACTATTCTACTATTCTACTATTCTACTATTCTACTATTCTACTATTCTACTATTCTACTATTCTACTATTCTACTATTCTACTATTCTACTATTCTACTATTCTACTATTCTACTATTCTACTATTCTACTATTCTACTATTCTACTATTCTACTATTCTACTATTCTACTATTCTACTATTCTACTATTCTACTATTCTACTATTCTACTATTCTACTATTCTACTATTCTACTATTCTAGTTCAATTGTAGTTAGGTTTTCTCAGGTAAGGTTAGGTTAGTATAATTGTGAACTTGTAAAATTGTAAAATTGTAAAATTGTAAAATTGTAAAATTGTAAAATTGTAAAATTGTAAAATTGTAAAATTGTAAAATTGTAAAATTGTAAAATTGTAAAATTGTAAAATTTTTAAATTAAAATTCTACTATTCTACTATTCTACTATTCTACTATTCTACTATTCTACTATTCTACTATTCTACTATTCTACTATTCTACTATTCTACTATTCTACTATTCTACTATTCTACTATTCTACTATTCTACTATTCTACTATTCTACTATTCTACTATTCTACTATTCTACTATTCTACTATTCTACTATTCTACTATTCTACTATTCTACTATTCTACTATTCTACTAGTCTACTATTCTACTATTCTACTATTCTACTATTCTACTATTCTACTATTCTACTATTCTACTATTCTACTATTCTACTATTCTACTATTCTACTATTCTACTATTCTACTATTCTACTATTCTACTATTACTATTCTACTATTCTACTATTCTAGTTCAATTGTAGTTAGGTTTTCTCAGGTAAGGTTAGGTTAGTATAATTGTGAACTTGTAAAATTGTAAAATTGTAAAATTGTAAAATTGTAAAATTGTAAAATTGTAAAATTGTAAAATTGTAAAATTTTTAAATTAAAATTCTACTATTCTACTATTCTACTATTCTACTATTCTACTATTCTACTATTCTACTATTCTACTTTCTACTATTCTACTATTCTACTATTCTACTATTCTACTATTCTACTATTCTACTATTCTACTATTCTACTATTCTACTATTCTACTATTCTACTATTCTACTATTCTACTATTCTACTATTCTACTATTCTACTATTCTACTATTCTACTATTCTACTATTCTACTATTCTACTATTCTACTATTCTACTATTCTACTATTCTACTATTCTACTATTCTACTATTCTACTATTCTACTATTCTACTATTCTACTATTCTACTATTCTACTATTCTACTATTCTACTATTCTACTATTCTACTATTCTACTATTCTACTATTCTACTATTCTACTATTCTACTATTCTACTATTCTACTATTCTACTATTCTACTATTCTACTATTCTACTATTCTACTATTCTACTATTCTACTATTCTACTATTCTACTATTCTACTATTCTACTATTCTACTATTCTACTATTCTACTATTCTACTATTCTACTATTCTACTATTCTACTATTCTACTATTCTACTATTCTACTATTCTACTATTCTACTATTCTACTATTCTACTATTCTACTATTCTACTATTCTACTATTCTACTATTCTACTATTCTACTATTCTACTATTCTACTATTCTACTATTCTACTATTCTACTATTCTACTATTCTACTATTCTACTATTCTACTATTCTACTATTCTACTATTCTACTATTCTACTATTCTACTATTCTACTATTCTACTATTCTACTATTCTAATTCTACTATTCTACTATTCTAGTTCAATTGTAGTTAGGTTTTCTCAGGTTAGGTTTGCTCAGGTAAGGTTAGGTTAGTATAATTGTGAACTTGTAAAATTGTAAAATTGTAAAATTGTAAAATTGTAAAATTGTAAAATTGTAAAATTGTAAAATTGTAAAATTGTAAAATTGTAAAATTGTAAAATTGTAAAATTGTAAAATTGTAAATTGTAAAATTGTAAAATTGTAAAATTGTAAAATTGTAAAATTGTAAAATTGTAAAATTGTAAAATTGTAAAATTGTAAAATTGTAAAATTGTAAAATTGTAAAATTGTAAAATTGTAAAATTGTAAAATTGTAAAATTGTAAAATTGTAAAATTGTAAAATTGTAAAATTGTAAAATTGTAAAATTGTAAAATTGTAAAATTGTAAAATTGTAAAATTGTAAAATTGTAAAATTGTAAAAATTGTAAAATTGTAAAATTGTAAATTGTAAAATTGTAAAATTGTAAAATTGTAAAATTGTAAAATTGTAAAATTGTAAAATTGTAAAATTGTAAAATTGTAAAATTGTAAAATTGTAAAATTGTAAAATTGTAAAATTGTAAAATTGTAAAATTGTAAAATTGTAAAATTGTAAAATTGTAAAATTGTAAAATTGTAAAATTGTAAAATTGTAAAATTGTAAAATTGTAAAATTGTAAAATTGTAAAATTGTAAAATTGTAAAATTGTAAAATTGTAAAATTGTAAAATTGTAAAATTGTAAAATTGTAAAATTTTTAAATTAAAATTCTACTATTCTACTATTCTACTATTCTACTATTCTACTATTCTACTATTCTACTATTCTACTATTCTACTATTCTACTATTCTACTATTCTACTATTCTACTATTCTACTATTCTACTATTCTACTATTCTAGTTCAATTGTAGTTAGGTTTTCTCAGGTAAGGTTAGGTTAGTATAATTGTGAACTTGTAAAATTGTAAAATTGTAAAATTGTAAAATTGTAAAATTGTAAAATTGTAAAATTGTAAAATTGTAAAATTGTAAAATTGTAAAATTGTAAAATTGTAAAATTTTTAAATTAAAATTCTACTATTCTACTATTCTACTATTCTACTATTCTACTATTCTACTATTCTACTATTCTACTATTCTACTATTCTACTATTCTACTATTCTACTATTCTACTATTCTACTATTCTACTATTCTACTATTCTACTATTCTACTATTCTACTATTCTACTATTCTACTGTTCTACTGTTCTACTATTCTACTATTCTACTATTCTACTATTCTACTATTCTACTATTCTACTATTCTACTATTCTACTATTCTACTATTCTACTATTCTACTATTCTACTATTCTACTATTCTACTATTCTACTATTCTACTATTCTACTATTCTACTATTCTACTATTCTACTATTCTACTATTCTACTATTCTAGTTCAATTGTAGTTAGGTTTTCTCAGGTAAGGTTAGGTTAGTATAATTGTGAACTTGTAAAATTGTAAAATTGTAAAATTGTAAAATTGTAAAATTGTAAAATTATAAAATTGTAAAATTGTAAAATTGTAAAATTGTAAAATTGTAAAATTGTAAAATTGTAAAATTGTATAATTGTAAAATTGTAAAATTGTAAAATTGTAAAATTGTAAAATTGTAAAATTTTTAAATTGTAATTCTACTATTCTACTATTCTACTATGCTACTATTCCACTATTCAACTATTCTACTATTCTACTATTCTACTATTCTACTATTCTACTATTCTACTATTCTACTATTCTACTATTCTACTATTCTACTATTCTACTATTCTACTATTCTACTATTCTACTATTCTACTATTCTACTATTCTACTATTCTACTATTCTACTATTCTACTATTCTACTATTCTACTATTCTACTATTCTACTATTCTACTATTCTACTATTCTACTATTATACTATTCTACTATTCTACTATTCTACTATTCTACTATTCTACTATTCTACTATTCTACTATTCTACTATTCTACTATTCTACTATTCTACTATTCTACTATTCTACTATTCTACTATTCTACTATTCTACTATTCTACTATTCTACTATTCTACTATTCTACTATTCTACTATTCTACTATTCTACTATTCTACTATTCTACTATTCTACTATTCTACTATTCTACTATTCTACTATTCTACTATTCTACTATTCTACTATTCTACTATTCTACTATTCTACTATTCTACTATTCTACTATTCTACTATTCTACTATTCTACTATTCTACTATTCTACTATTCTACTATTCTACTATTCTACTATTCTACTATTCTACTATTCTACTATTCTACTATTCTACTATTCTACTATTCTACTATTCTACTATTCTACTATTCTACTATTCTACTATTCTACTATTCTACTATTCTACTATTCTACTATTCTACTATTCTACTATTCTACTATTCTAGTTCAATTGTAATTAGGTTTTCTCAGGTAAGGTTAGGTTAGTATAATTGTGAACTTGTAAAATTGTAAAATTGTAAAATTGTAAAATTGTAAAATTGTAAAATTGTAAAATTGTAAAATTGTAAAATTGTAAAATTGTAAAATTGTAAAATTGTAAAATTGTAAAATTGTAAAATTGTAAAATTGTAAAATTGTAAAATTGTAAAATTGTAAAATTGTAAAATTGTAAAATTGTAAAATTGTAAAATTGTAAAATTGTAAAATTGTAAAATTGTAAAATTGTAAAATTGTAAAATTGTAAAATTGTAAAATTGTAAAATTGTAAAATTGTAAAATTGTAAAATTGTAAAATTGTAAAATTGTAAAATTGTAAAATTGTAAAATTGTAAAATTGTAAAATTGTAAAATTGTAAAATTGTAAAATTGTAAAATTGTAAAATTGTAAAATTGTAAAATTTTTAAATTGTAATTCTACTATTCTACTATTCTACTATGCTACTATTCCACTATTCAACTATTCTACTATTCTACTATTCTACTATTCTACTATTCTACTATTCTACTATTCTACTATTCTACTATTCTACTATTCTACTATTCTACTATTCTACTATTCTACTATTCTACTATTCTACTATTCTACTATTCTACTATTCTACTATTCTACTATTCTACTATTCTACTATTCTACTATTCTACTATTCTACTATTCTACTATTCTACTATTCTACTATTCTACTATTCTACTATTCTACTATTCTACTATTCTACTATTCTACTATTCTACTATTCTACTATTCTACTATTCTACTATTCTACTATTCTACTATTCTACTATTCTACTATTCTACTATTCTACTATTCTACTATTCTACTATT
Organism: Subacronicta megacephala; assembly: GCA_958496365.1. Taxonomy (NCBI): domain Eukaryota; kingdom Metazoa; phylum Arthropoda; class Insecta; order Lepidoptera; family Noctuidae; genus Subacronicta; species Subacronicta megacephala. Next base: position 27,223 of record OY292541.1, on the reverse strand, counting down.
CTACTATTCTACTATTCTACTATTCTACTATTCTTCTATTCTACTATTCTACTATTCTACTATTCTACTATTCTACTATTCTACTATTCTACTATTCTACTATTCTACTATTCTACTATTCTACTATTCTACTATTCTACTATTCTACTATTCTACTATTCTACTATTCTACTATTCTACTATTCTACTATTCTACTATTCTACTATTCTACTATTCTACTATTCTACTATTCTACTATTCTACTATTCTACTATTCTACTATTCTACTATTCTACTATTCTACTATTCTACTATTCTACTATTCTACTATTCTACTATTCTACTATTCTACTATTCTACTATTCTACTATTCTACTATTCTACTATTCTACTATTCTACTATTCTACTATTCTACTATTCTACTATTCTACTATTCTACTATTCTACTATTCTACTATTCTACTATTCTACTATTCTACTATTCTACTATTCTACTATTCTACTATTCTACTATTCTACTATTCTACTATTCTACTATTCTACTATTCTACTATTCTACTATTCTACTATTCTACTATTCTACTATTCTACTATTCTACTATTCTACTATTCTACTATTCTAGTTCAATTGTAGTTAGGTTTTCTCAGGTAAGGTTAGGTTAGTATAATTGTGAACTTGTAAAATTGTAAAATTGTAAAATTGTAAAATTGTAAAATTGTAAAATTGTAAAATTGTAAAATTGTAAAATTGTAAAATTGTAAAATTGTAAAATTGTAAAATTTTTAAATTAAAATTCTACTATTCTACTATTCTACTATTCTACTATTCTACTATTCTACTATTCTACTATTCTACTATTCTACTATTCTACTATTCTACTATTCTACTATTCTACTATTCTACTATTCTACTATTCTACTATTCTACTATTCTACTATTCTACTAGTCTACTATTCTACTATTCTACTATTCTACTATTCTACTATTCTACTATTCTACTATTCTACTATTCTACTATTCTACTATTCTACTATTCTACTATTCTACTATTCTACTATTCTACTATTCTACTATTCTACTATTCTAGTTCAATTGTAGTTAGGTTTTCTCAGGTAAGGTTAGGTTAGTATAATTGTGAACTTGTAAAATTGTAAAATTGTAAAATTGTAAAATTGTAAAATTGTAAAATTGTAAAATTGTAAAATTGTAAAATTGTAAAATTGTAAAATTTTTAAATTAAAATTCTACTATTCTACTATTCTACTATTCTACTATTCTACTATTCTACTATTCTACTATTCTACTATTCTACTATTCTACTATTCTACTATTCTACTATTCTACTATTCTACTATTCTACTATTCTACTATTCTACTATTCTACTATTCTACTATTCTACTATTCTACTATTCTACTATTCTACTATTCTACTATTCTACTATTCTACTATTCTACTATTCTACTATTCTACTATTCTACTATTCTACTATTCTACTATTCTACTATTCTACTATTCTACTATTCTACTATTCTACTATTCTACTATTCTACTATTCTACTATTCTACTATTCTACTATTCTACTATTATACTATTCTACTATTCTACTATTCTACTATTCTACTATTCTACTATTCTACTATTCTACTATTCTACTATTCTACTATTCTACTATTCTACTATTCTACTATTCTACTATTCTACTATTCTACTATTCTACTATTCTACTATTCTACTATTCTACTATTCTACTATTCTACTATTCTACTATTCTACTATTCTACTATTCTACTATTCTACTATTCTACTATTCTACTATTCTACTATTCTACTATTCTACTATTCTACTATTCTACTATTCTACTATTCTACTATTCTACTATTCTACTATTCTACTATTCTACTATTCTACTATTCTACTATTCTACTATTCTACTATTCTACTATTCTACTATTCTACTATTCTACTATTCTACTATTCTAGTTCAATTGTAGTTAGGTTTTCTCAGGTTAGGTTTGCTCAGGTAAGGTTAGGTTAGTATAATTGTGAACTTGTAAAATTGTAAAATTGTAAAATTGTAAAATTGTAAAATTGTAAAATTGTAAAATTGTAAAATTGTAAAATTGTAAAATTGTAAAATTGTAAAATTGTAAAATTGTAAAATTGTAAAATTGTAAAATTGTAAAATTGTAAAATTGTAAAATTGTAAAATTGTAAAATTGTAAAATTGTAAAATTGTAAAATTGTAAAATTGTAAAATTGTAAAATTGTAAAATTGTTAAATTGTAAAATTGTAAAATTGTAAAATTGTAAAATTGTAAAATTGTAAAATTGTAAAATTGTAAAATTGTAAAATTGTAAAATTGTAAAATTGTAAAATTGTAAAATTGTAAAATTGTAAAATTGTAAAATTGTAAAATTGTAAAATTGTAAAATTGTAAAATTGTAAAATTGTAAAATTGTAAAATTGTAAAATTGTAAAATTGTAAAATTGTAAAATTGTAAAATTGTAAAATTGTAAAATTGTAAAATTGTAAAATTGTAAAATTGTAAAATTGTAAAATTGTAAAATTGTAAAATTGTAAAATTGTAAAATTGTAAAATTGTAAAATTGTAAAATTGTAAAATTGTAAAATTGTAAAATTGTAAAATTGTAAAATTGTAAAATTTTTAAATTAAAATTCTACTATTCTACTATTCTACTATTCTACTATTCTACTATTCTACTATTCTACTATTCTACTATTCTACTATTCTACTATTCTACTATTCTACTATTCTACTATTCTACTATTCTACTATTCTACTATTCTACTATTCTACTATTCTACTATTCTAGTTCAATTGTAGTTAGGTTTTCTCAGGTAAGGTTAGGTTAGTATAATTGTGAACTTGTAAAATTGTAAAATTGTAAAATTGTAAAATTGTAAAATTGTAAAATTGTAAAATTGTAAAATTGTAAAATTGTAAAATTGTAAAATTGTAAAATTGTAAAATTGTAAAATTTTTAAATTAAAATTCTACTATTCTACTATTCTACTATTCTACTATTCTACTATTCTACTATTCTACTATTCTACTATTCTACTATTCTACTATTCTACTATTCTACTATTCTACTATTCTACTATTCTACTATTCTACTGTTCTACTGTTCTACTATTCTACTATTCTACTATTCTACTATTCTACTATTCTACTATTCTACTATTCTACTATTCTACTATTCTACTATTCTACTATTCTACTATTCTACTATTCTACTATTCTACTATTCTACTATTCTACTATTCTACTATTCTACTATTCTACTATTCTACTATTCTACTATTCTACTATTCTAGTTCAATTGTAGTTAGGTTTTCTCAGGTAAGGTTAGGTTAGTATAATTGTGAACTTGTAAAATTGTAAAATTGTAAAATTGTAAAATTGTAAAATTTTAAAATTGTAAAATTATAAAATTGTAAAATTGTAAAATTGTAAAATTGTAAAATTGTAAAATTGTAAAATTGTAAAATTGTATAATTGTAAAATTGTAAAATTGTAAAATTGTAAAATTGTAAAATTGTAAAATTTTTAAATTGTAATTCTACTATTCTACTATTCTACTATGCTACTATTCCACTATTCAACTATTCTACTATTCTACTATTCTACTATTCTACTATTCTACTATTCTACTATTCTACTATTCTACTATTCTACTATTCTACTATTCTACTATTCTACTATTCTACTATTCTACTATTCTACTATTCTACTATTCTACTATTCTACTATTCTACTATTCTACTATTCTACTATTCTACTATTCTACTATTCTACTATTCTACTATTCTACTATTCTACTATTCTACTATTCTACTATTCTACTATTCTACTATTCTACTATTCTACTATTCTACTATTCTACTATTCTACTATTCTACTATTCTACTATTCTACTATTCTACTATTCTACTATTCTACTATTCTACTATTCTACTATTCTACTATTCTACTATTCTACTATTCTACTATTCTACTATTCTACTATTCTACTATTCTACTATTCTACTATTCTACTATTCTACTATTCTACTATTCTACTATTCTACTATTCTACTATTCTACTATTCTACTATTCTACTATTCTACTATTCTACTATTCTACTATTCTACTATTCTACTATTCTACTATTCTACTATTCTACTATTCTACTATTCTACTATTCTACTATTCTACTATTCTACTATTCTACTATTCTACTATTCTACTATTCTACTATTCTACTATTCTACTATTCTACTATTCTACTATTCTACTATTCTACTATTCTACTATTCTACTATTCTACTATTCTACTATTCTACTATTCTACTATTCTACTATTCTACTATTCTACTATTCTACTATTCTACTATTCTAGTTCAATTGTAGTTAGGTTTTCTCAGGTAAGGTTAGGTTAGTATAATTGTGAACTTGTAAAATTGTAAAATTGTAAAATTGTAAAATTGTAAAATTGTAAAATTGTAAAATTGTAAAATTGTAAAATTGTAAAATTGTAAAATTGTAAAATTGTAAAATTGTAAAATTGTAAAATTGTAAAATTGTAAAATTGTAAAATTGTAAAATTGTAAAATTGTAAAATTGTAAAATTGTAAAATTGTAAAATTGTAAAATTGTAAAATTGTAAAATTGTAAAAATTTTAAATTGTAATTCTACTATTCTACTATTCTACTATGCTACTATTCTACTATTCTACTATTCTACTATTCTACTATTCTACTATTCTACTATTCTACTATTCTACTATTCTACTATTCTACTATTCTACTATTCTACTATTCTACTATTCTACTTTTCTACTATTCTACTATTCTACTATTCTACTATTCTACTATTCTACTATTCTACTATTCTACTATTCTACTATTCTACTATTCTACTATTCTACTATTCTACTATTCTACTATTCTACTATTCTACTATTCTACTATTCTACTATTCTACTATTCTACTATTCTACTATTCTACTATTCTACTATTCTACTATTCTACTATTCTACTATTCTACTATTCTACTATTCTACTATTCTACTATTCTACTATTCTACTATTCTACTATTCTACTATTCTACTATTCTACTATTCTACTATTCTACTATTCTACTATTCTACTATTCTACTATTCTACTATTCTAGTTCAATTGTAGTTAGGTTTTCTCAGGTAAGGTTAGGTTAGTATAATTGTGAACTTGTAAAATTGTAAAATTGTAAAATTGTAAAATTGTAAAATTGTAAAATTGTAAAATTGTAAAATTGTAAAATTGTAAAATTGTAAAATTGTAAAATTGTAAAATTGTAAAATTGTAAAATTGTAAAATTTTTAAATTGTTATTCTACTATTCTACTATTCTACTATTCTACTATGCTACTATTCCACTATTCAACTATTCTACTATTCTACTATTCTACTATTCTACTATTCTACTATTCTACTATTCTACTATTCTACTATTCTACTATTCTACTATTCTACTATTCTACTATTCTACTATTCTACTATTCTACTATTCTACTATTCTACTATTCTACTATTCTACTATTCTACTATTCTACTATTCTACTATTCTACTATTCTACTATTCTACTATTCTACTATTCTACTATTCTACTATTCTACTATTCTACTATTCTACTATTCTACTGTTCTACTGTTCTACTATTCTACTATTCTACTATTCTACTATTCTACTATTCTACTATTCTACTATTTTACTATTCTAGTTCAATTGTAGTTAGGTTTTCTCAGGTTAGGTTTTTTTTTTTTTTTTTTTTTTTTTTTTTTTTTTTTTTTTTTTTTGGTTGTAAATACAGCACACCACTCCCTACCATGAGCAGGGTCGTTTTCTACGAAGGATTTTATAAGTTAGCGTAAGTTGTTGTTGTAAATTATTTTTATAAATAATATATATGTGTATAATTAAGACAGTCCTGTATGTAATATTTTTGTCAGTTTGTAGTTATATCTTTTTGTTTATAATCCATATCTATGTATATTTATCATAAGTGTATAATTTCTGTCTATGTATATTTATCGTAAGTGTATAATTAAAATAGTCCTGTATAATATGTTTGTCAGTTTGTAGTTATATATTTTTGTTTATAATCCATATCTATCTATATTTATTATAAGTGTATAATTTATGTCTATGTATATTTATCGTAAGTGTATAATTAAAATAGTCCTGTATAATATATTTGTCAGTTTGTAGTTATAAATTTTGCGTATAATTAAAATCTATGTATATTTATCTATATAGCCATACTCGTGATATACCGTGACCAACAGTTTCGGCCAAGGACCGAGCCACAACATTGCGACTTGTATGGGACGCGGCCGCTCCCGCCACGGGCGAAACACGGCATTTTGTTCTTGGATACCTTTGTACATTCTTTACATTTCCCAGTCTATCTACAGGTGTTAGATAACTTAGTTATTTAGGCCTGTAGCCTTCTCTTTTCTCTTTACCGCCTTCTTGTACAAAGGTATAATGCTCAGGTAGTTAGTATTTACTTCACCCGTGACGACGGCAACCCTTCTCGCGAATCTGTCCCGGTCCCCCGCCGCAACCATCACTCCAGGCATTCTCACACCGTATACTCCATACTCCAGCAGCTGCCGCGCGTTACACACTCTCTGTTTGCCAAGTATCGGACCGTCGTGCCGTTCGTTGCCCGCCAGTCCCGCATGAGCTTTCACCCAGAACAAAGTTATATCTTTGATCCGGCAAAGGGCCGTCCGCAGGACTTTGCGGGCTCCGATTGCCAGGCTGTGCTGGAAGCCATATTCTGTTTCAATATTGAGCGCTGATCGCTGCCAGGCATCCCTGGTGACGACCCCCGTGGCCCGACATATGGTCAGGACTTCCGCCTGATAGGCCATGCGATTTGTGTATTTTTCCGCTTCCAAGTGTTCTTGGTCTACCAGGCTCACGAAGTCCAGGCTCACATGCTTCGCCAGGTGATCACCACCAGCATACCCGGCCCCTCGCTCAATTTCAACTGCTACATTTGTACCGGCCAGCATCAGCGCAGCGTTTAGGGGGACCCTGGTCTTATCATACTTTTCTGGTGTGTGGGTCGCAGTGGTGCCTTTAGCAGTACGCAATGGTGGATCGCGCCATTGCGTCCCACCGTCTCCGCACCGGGCACTCAGGGTTGAAGGCGTCATGGCTGGTCTGATCGTTTTTGGCGGTGCTGCAGTTACTGCATCTAGGCGGCTTTCCGGCCTGACGGTTGGGACAATCAGCTCGGAGGTGCTGGGGGTCACCGCAATGCGAGCATTTGTCCTCCCTCTCGGTGCACAGTTTCCTACCGTGGCCGAAGCAGAGACAACGAGAGCATTGGATGACGGGACTCTGATCGAGCGCCCGCACCCTCTGCAGGTCTACATGCACTCGGCCCGCACTTGTCAGTCGCTGCCACACGAGAGGGGAGACTTTAACCACCACGTGGTTTTCGTGGGGGTTTCGTGCCCGTCTCCTGTACTTTACGGCGACCCTGACCTCCTCCTCCTTTAATCCTCCCAGGAGGTGCGAATTTTGATGTTTGATCGCCTTGATGATGTCATCGTCCGTGTTGTAAGACATCACGTCCATTAACACCACCAAGGGATCCCTATTCACAGCCTCCTCGACCGTGAGTCCTGCCGAAAAGCCGCTCAGCCTGCTCTTCACCGCCTCCAGTTCAGCTTTGCTGTGGCAGCCTATGACAACCTTCTGGTCCCCGGCCTTCCGCACCTTATCGATGCGGATTTGGTTTTCCTTGGCGTCCACTGCGACCCTTATTTTGTCCACTATGTTGCTGCTGGTATCTATAGTATCGGTGGAGGTCACTATGATTGAGTGCATAGGTGGGGGAATGGTGGGACTCACTCGTGCCGCTACACACGCATAAGTGGCCGTGTTTACCGACTTTTCCTCCTGCCTCTCCATCGCCTGCCGCAGCATCTCTATCTTCTCGCCGCTCTCCTTCACCAGCGCGCTATGCTCCGCTAGTGAAGCGAGCAACGAGTCGACCTCCGGAAAACTTTTAGGTGCCTCTGGCATAGGTATTGCCTTGACGGCCTCCATCCCTGCTGTCTCAACCCCAATCTCTTTGACAGCAGCCGCCGCCGCTTCCTTCACCAGCTGGTACAGCCGTTCCACCGATTGGGTGATCCCGGCTTTCAAGTCTGCCCTCAAATTGCGCGACTCGCTGAGGTGCGACTTCGCGCGCAGAAGGCAGTTGCGAGCCTCGGTCACCCGATCGGCGGGTTTGCTGGAGAGCTGCTGGCTCGTCCCCGGTGACGCCCCTGCGGTTTCGGTGGAAGCTCGGCGCGCTACAGCCTTGCGATCTGCCTGAGTTGCTGCGCGCCGGGTGGTCTTCTGAGAGGCAGTCACCGTTGGGGCTGCCTTTGTAGGAGATTTCGCAGCGGCTGACGGGAGGGGCTGAGATTCCGCCATTCTCCCATTCTCCCACTCTCCAATGCTTCGCCTCACTTTTGAGGCCTGAGTTGAAGCGTTGGGAGGGGAGACATCCCTCTCGCAGGTGATAGGGTGTGCGGCTTTCGATGGAGAGGCATGGGGATCCGTGGAGGCTTTTTTGGCTGGGGTTCTGGCTAGGAACATGTTGGAAGGGGTAGAAGGGAATTAGTAAAAATAAAACAATAAATTAAAAAATAGTAATATAATAAGGTAAATGTGTGCTGATCCCTGTAAAGGGGGGATCCGTCAAATAAAATGGTCAATTATAGTAATTAATTATAAATAAAAATATAAAATCGTGGGCCTCAATAGAGGTATCCGAGTGCAAATTTGCCAAAAGGCATTTGTCTAAAAACACATAAATAATTGTCAAGTATAGAAATACTGGCTCTATTTGGAGCCTGTCGTGGAAATTTCTCTTCCACCCCTTGTTAAAACACGAAGACAATCAAGTGATAAAAAATTTTTGGTTAAAAGTATTCAAAGTTTTATACCTACTTTGAATCCACCTAGCCAAGCCCCAAGAGGGTGGGTGGGCGGGCAATTTTTTAAAATTTTCCTGCAAGTTATGCCCACTTGTGGGGTACCGGCGGATGCGGGACGCCGAGCGCTACAAGACTACGCTGGAATATGGGGTGGGTGGGGTAGAAAATTTGGAAGAAAAATCTAATAAACAATATTTTGGTGAATTTTCAAGCAAAATACTAATTTGTTTGTTTGTTTTCAGGTCGCGGTCGCCGGGACGCACGCCGGGAGTGGTTCCAGACAAGGTAGTATCCAGAGGAATAAAAATTTTGTGTAAATTTAGAAGACTGAACAAATTTTGATATTTTACTAAGTCGAAAAAGATGAAAATAAAATTTCGCAAAAATTGAAAATTTTGGTGTCCAGGAAACGTGGGGCGGTGCCCGGATGACAGGTGTAATAAAATAATGCAGTAAAAACGCTGAAAACCGTGTCAAAATTAAGTATTTAGTTTAAAAATAAACCTCGTTGTACTGAATATATCGAGGTATAAGGTAACCTCGGTGTGACAATAGTGTGACAATTTTAAAAATATGGTGTGGGATGGGTAAAGTTAAAGGTGACAATTTTTAAAATTTTCCTGCGAGTTATGCCCACTTGTGGGGTACCGGCGGATGCGGGACGCCGAGCGCTACAAGACTACGCTGGAATATGGGGTGGGTGGGGTAGAAAATTTGGAAGAAAAATCTAATAAACAATATTTTGGTGAATTTTCAAGCAAAATACTAATTTGTTTGTTTGTTTTCAGGTCGCGGTCGCCGGGACGCACGCCGGGAGTGGTTCCAGACAAGGTAGTATCCAGAGGAATAAAAATTTTGTGTAAATTTAGAAGACTGAACAAATTTTGATATTTTACTAAGTCGAAAAAGATGAAAATAAAATTTCGCAAAAATTGAAAATTTTGGTGTCCAGGAAACGTGGGGCGGTGCCCGGATGACAGGTGTAATAAAATAATGCAGTAAAAACGCTGAAAACCGTGTCAAAATTAAGTATTTAGTTTAAAAATAAACCTCGTTGTACTGAATATATCGAGGTATAAGGTAACCTCGGTGTGACAATAGTGTGACAATTTTAAAAATATGGTGTGGGATGGGTAAAGTTAAAGGTGACAATTTTTAAAATTTTCCTGCGAGTTATGCCCACTTGTGGGGTACCGGCGGATGCGGGACGCCGAGCGCTACAAGACTACGCTGGAATATGGGGTGGGTGGGGTAGAAAATTTGGAAGAAAAATCTAATAAACAATATTTTGGTGAATTTTCAAGCAAAATACTAATTTGTTTGTTTGTTTTCAGGTCGCGGTCGCCGGGACGCACGCCGGGAGTGGTTCCAGACAAGGTAGTATCCAGAGGAATAAAAATTTTGTGTAAATTTAGAAGACTGAACAAATTTTGATATTTTACTAAGTCGAAAAAGATGAAAATAAAATTTCGCAAAAATTGAAAATTTTGGTGTCCAGGAAACGTGGGGCGGTGCCCGGATGACAGGTGTAATAAAATAATGCAGTAAAAACGCTGAAAACCGTGTCAAAATTAAGTATTTAGTTTAAAAATAAACCTCGTTGTACTGAATATATCGAGGTATAAGGTAACCTCGGTGTGACAATAGTGTGACAATTTTAAAAATATGGTGTGGGATGGGTAAAGTTAAAGGTGACAATTTTTAAAATTTTCCTGCGAGTTATGCCCACTTGTGGGGTACCGGCGGATGCGGGACGCCGAGCGCTACAAGACTACGCTGGAATATGGGGTGGGTGGGGTAGAAAATTTGGAAGAAAAATCTAATAAACAATATTTTGGTGAATTTTCAAGCAAAATACTAATTTGTTTGTTTGTTTTCAGGTCGCGGTCGCCGGGACGCACGCCGGGAGTGGTTCCAGACAAGGTAGTATCCAGAGGAATAAAAATTTTGTGTAAATTTAGAAGACTGAACAAATTTTGATATTTTACTAAGTCGAAAAAGATGAAAATAAAATTTCGCAAAAATTGAAAATTTTGGTGTCCAGGAAACGTGGGGCGGTGCCCGGATGACAGGTGTAATAAAATAATGCAGTAAAAACGCTGAAAACCGTGTCAAAATTAAGTATTTAGTTTAAAAATAAACCTCGTTGTACTGAATATATCGAGGTATAAGGTAACCTCGGTGTGACAATAGTGTGACAATTTTAAAAATATGGTGTGGGATGGGTAAAGTTAAAGGTGACAATTTTTAAAATTTTCCTGCGAGTTATGCCCACTTGTGGGGTACCGGCGGATGCGGGACGCCGAGCGCTACAAGACTACGCTGGAATATGGGGTGGGTGGGGTAGAAAATTTGGAAGAAAAATCTAATAAACAATATTTTGGTGAATTTTCAAGCAAAATACTAATTTGTTTGTTTGTTTTCAGGTCGCGGTCGCCGGGACGCACGCCGGGAGTGGTTCCAGACAAGGTAGTATCCAGAGGAATAAAAATTTTGTGTAAATTTAGAAGACTGAACAAATTTTGATATTTTACTAAGTCGAAAAAGATGAAAATAAAATTTCGCAAAAATTGAAAATTTTGGTGTCCAGGAAACGTGGGGCGGTGCCCGGATGACAGGTGTAATAAAATAATGCAGTAAAAACGCTGAAAACCGTGTCAAAATTAAGTATTTAGTTTAAAAATAAACCTCGTTGTACTGAATATATCGAGGTATAAGGTAACCTCGGTGTGACAATAGTGTGACAATTTTAAAAATATGGTGTGGGATGGGTAAAGTTAAAGGTGACAATTTTTAAAATTTTCCTGCGAGTTATGCCCACTTGTGGGGTACCGGCGGATGCGGGACGCCGAGCGCTACAAGACTACGCTGGAATATGGGGTGGGTGGGGTAGAAAATTTGGAAGAAAAATCTAATAAACAATATTTTGGTGAATTTTCAAGCAAAATACTAATTTGTTTGTTTGTTTTCAGGTCGCGGTCGCCGGGACGCACGCCGGGAGTGGTTCCAGACAAGGTAGTATCCAGAGGAATAAAAATTTTGTGTAAATTTAGAAGACTGAACAAATTTTGATATTTTACTAAGTCGAAAAAGATGAAAATAAAATTTCGCAAAAATTGAAAATTTTGGTGTCCAGGAAACGTGGGGCGGTGCCCGGATGACAGGTGTAATAAAATAATGCAGTAAAAACGCTGAAAACCGTGTCAAAATTAAGTATTTAGTTTAAAAATAAACCTCGTTGTACTGAATATATCGAGGTATAAGGTAACCTCGGTGTGACAATAGTGTGACAATTTTAAAAATATGGTGTGGGATGGGTAAAGTTAAAGGTGACAATTTTTAAAATTTTCCTGCGAGTTATGCCCACTTGTGGGGTACCGGCGGATGCGGGACGCCGAGCGCTACAAGACTACGCTGGAATATGGGGTGGGTGGGGTAGAAAATTTGGAAGAAAAATCTAATAAACAATATTTTGGTGAATTTTCAAGCAAAATACTAATTTGTTTGTTTGTTTTCAGGTCGCGGTCGCCGGGACGCACGCCGGGAGTGGTTCCAGACAAGGTAGTATCCAGAGGAATAAAAATTTTGTGTAAATTTAGAAGACTGAACAAATTTTGATATTTTACTAAGTCGAAAAAGATGAAAATAAAATTTCGCAAAAATTGAAAATTTTGGTGTCCAGGAAACGTGGGGCGGTGCCCGGATGACAGGTGTAATAAAATAATGCAGTAAAAACGCTGAAAACCGTGTCAAAATTAAGTATTTAGTTTAAAAATAAACCTCGTTGTACTGAATATATCGAGGTATAAGGTAACCTCGGTGTGACAATAGTGTGACAATTTTAAAAATATGGTGTGGGATGGGTAAAGTTAAAGGTGACAATTTTTAAAATTTTCCTGCGAGTTATGCCCACTTGTGGGGTACCGGCGGATGCGGGACGCCGAGCGCTACAAGACTACGCTGGAATATGGGGTGGGTGGGGTAGAAAATTTGGAAGAAAAATCTAATAAACAATATTTTGGTGAATTTTCAAGCAAAATACTAATTTGTTTGTTTGTTTTCAGGTCGCGGTCGCCGGGACGCACGCCGGGAGTGGTTCCAGACAAGGTAGTATCCAGAGGAATAAAAATTTTGTGTAAATTTAGAAGACTGAACAAATTTTGATATTTTACTAAGTCGAAAAAGATGAAAATAAAATTTCGCAAAAATTGAAAATTTTGGTGTCCAGGAAACGTGGGGCGGTGCCCGGATGACAGGTGTAATAAAATAATGCAGTAAAAACGCTGAAAACCGTGTCAAAATTAAGTATTTAGTTTAAAAATAAACCTCGTTGTACTGAATATATCGAGGTATAAGGTAACCTCGGTGTGACAATAGTGTGACAATTTTAAAAATATGGTGTGGGATGGGTAAAGTTAAAGGTGACAATTTTTAAAATTTTCCTGCGAGTTATGCCCACTTGTGGGGTACCGGCGGATGCGGGACGCCGAGCGCTACAAGACTACGCTGGAATATGGGGTGGGTGGGGTAGAAAATTTGGAAGAAAAATCTAATAAACAATATTTTGGTGAATTTTCAAGCAAAATACTAATTTGTTTGTTTGTTTTCAGGTCGCGGTCGCCGGGACGCACGCCGGGAGTGGTTCCAGACAAGGTAGTATCCAGAGGAATAAAAATTTTGTGTAAATTTAGAAGACTGAACAAATTTTGATATTTTACTAAGTCGAAAAAGATGAAAATAAAATTTCGCAAAAATTGAAAATTTTGGTGTCCAGGAAACGTGGGGCGGTGCCCGGATGACAGGTGTAATAAAATAATGCAGTAAAAACGCTGAAAACCGTGTCAAAATTAAGTATTTAGTTTAAAAATAAACCTCGTTGTACTGAATATATCGAGGTATAAGGTAACCTCGGTGTGACAATAGTGTGACAATTTTAAAAATATGGTGTGGGATGGGTAAAGTTAAAGGTGACAATTTTTAAAATTTTCCTGCGAGTTATGCCCACTTGTGGGGTACCGGCGGATGCGGGACGCCGAGCGCTACAAGACTACGCTGGAATATGGGGTGGGTGGGGTAGAAAATTTGGAAGAAAAATCTAATAAACAATATTTTGGTGAATTTTCAAGCAAAATACTAATTTGTTTGTTTGTTTTCAGGTCGCGGTCGCCGGGACGCACGCCGGGAGTGGTTCCAGACAAGGTAGTATCCAGAGGAATAAAAATTTTGTGTAAATTTAGAAGACTGAACAAATTTTGATATTTTACTAAGTCGAAAAAGATGAAAATAAAATTTCGCAAAAATTGAAAATTTTGGTGTCCAGGAAACGTGGGGCGGTGCCCGGATGACAGGTGTAATAAAATAATGCAGTAAAAACGCTGAAAACCGTGTCAAAATTAAGTATTTAGTTTAAAAATAAACCTCGTTGTACTGAATATATCGAGGTATAAGGTAACCTCGGTGTGACAATAGTGTGACAATTTTAAAAATATGGTGTGGGATGGGTAAAGTTAAAGGTGACAATTTTTAAAATTTTCCTGCGAGTTATGCCCACTTGTGGGGTACCGGCGGATGCGGGACGCCGAGCGCTACAAGACTACGCTGGAATATGGGGTGGGTGGGGTAGAAAATTTGGAAGAAAAATCTAATAAACAATATTTTGGTGAATTTTCAAGCAAAATACTAATTTGTTTGTTTGTTTTCAGGTCGCGGTCGCCGGGACGCACGCCGGGAGTGGTTCCAGACAAGGTAGTATCCAGAGGAATAAAAATTTTGTGTAAATTTAGAAGACTGAACAAATTTTGATATTTTACTAAGTCGAAAAAGATGAAAATAAAATTTCGCAAAAATTGAAAATTTTGGTGTCCAGGAAACGTGGGGCGGTGCCCGGATGACAGGTGTAATAAAATAATGCAGTAAAAACGCTGAAAACCGTGTCAAAATTAAGTATTTAGTTTAAAAATAAACCTCGTTGTACTGAATATATCGAGGTATAAGGTAACCTCGGTGTGACAATAGTGTGACAATTTTAAAAATATGGTGTGGGATGGGTAAAGTTAAAGGTGACAATTTTTAAAATTTTCCTGCGAGTTATGCCCACTTGTGGGGTACCGGCGGATGCGGGACGCCGAGCGCTACAAGACTACGCTGGAATATGGGGTGGGTGGGGTAGAAAATTTGGAAGAAAAATCTAATAAACAATATTTTGGTGAATTTTCAAGCAAAATACTAATTTGTTTGTTTGTTTTCAGGTCGCGGTCGCCGGGACGCACGCCGGGAGTGGTTCCAGACAAGGTAGTATCCAGAGGAATAAAAATTTTGTGTAAATTTAGAAGACTGAACAAATTTTGATATTTTACTAAGTCGAAAAAGATGAAAATAAAATTTCGCAAAAATTGAAAATTTTGGTGTCCAGGAAACGTGGGGCGGTGCCCGGATGACAGGTGTAATAAAATAATGCAGTAAAAACGCTGAAAACCGTGTCAAAATTAAGTATTTAGTTTAAAAATAAACCTCGTTGTACTGAATATATCGAGGTATAAGGTAACCTCGGTGTGACAATAGTGTGACAATTTTAAAAATATGGTGTGGGATGGGTAAAGTTAAAGGTGACAATTTTTAAAATTTTCCTGCGAGTTATGCCCACTTGTGGGGTACCGGCGGATGCGGGACGCCGAGCGCTACAAGACTACGCTGGAATATGGGGTGGGTGGGGTAGAAAATTTGGAAGAAAAATCTAATAAACAATATTTTGGTGAATTTTCAAGCAAAATACTAATTTGTTTGTTTGTTTTCAGGTCGCGGTCGCCGGGACGCACGCCGGGAGTGGTTCCAGACAAGGTAGTATCCAGAGGAATAAAAATTTTGTGTAAATTTAGAAGACTGAACAAATTTTGATATTTTACTAAGTCGAAAAAGATGAAAATAAAATTTCGCAAAAATTGAAAATTTTGGTGTCCAGGAAACGTGGGGCGGTGCCCGGATGACAGGTGTAATAAAATAATGCAGTAAAAACGCTGAAAACCGTGTCAAAATTAAGTATTTAGTTTAAAAATAAACCTCGTTGTACTGAATATATCGAGGTATAAGGTAACCTCGGTGTGACAATAGTGTGACAATTTTAAAAATATGGTGTGGGATGGGTAAAGTTAAAGGTGACAATTTTTAAAATTTTCCTGCGAGTTATGCCCACTTGTGGGGTACCGGCGGATGCGGGACGCCGAGCGCTACAAGACTACGCTGGAATATGGGGTGGGTGGGGTAGAAAATTTGGAAGAAAAATCTAATAAACAATATTTTGGTGAATTTTCAAGCAAAATACTAATTTGTTTGTTTGTTTTCAGGTCGCGGTCGCCGGGACGCACGCCGGGAGTGGTTCCAGACAAGGTAGTATCCAGAGGAATAAAAATTTTGTGTAAATTTAGAAGACTGAACAAATTTTGATATTTTACTAAGTCGAAAAAGATGAAAATAAAATTTCGCAAAAATTGAAAATTTTGGTGTCCAGGAAACGTGGGGCGGTGCCCGGATGACAGGTGTAATAAAATAATGCAGTAAAAACGCTGAAAACCGTGTCAAAATTAAGTATTTAGTTTAAAAATAAACCTCGTTGTACTGAATATATCGAGGTATAAGGTAACCTCGGTGTGACAATAGTGTGACAATTTTAAAAATATGGTGTGGGATGGGTAAAGTTAAAGGTGACAATTTTTAAAATTTTCCTGCGAGTTATGCCCACTTGTGGGGTACCGGCGGATGCGGGACGCCGAGCGCTACAAGACTACGCTGGAATATGGGGTGGGTGGGGTAGAAAATTTGGAAGAAAAATCTAATAAACAATATTTTGGTGAATTTTCAAGCAAAATACTAATTTGTTTGTTTGTTTTCAGGTCGCGGTCGCCGGGACGCACGCCGGGAGTGGTTCCAGACAAGGTAGTATCCAGAGGAATAAAAATTTTGTGTAAATTTAGAAGACTGAACAAATTTTGATATTTTACTAAGTCGAAAAAGATGAAAATAAAATTTCGCAAAAATTGAAAATTTTGGTGTCCAGGAAACGTGGGGCGGTGCCCGGATGACAGGTGTAATAAAATAATGCAGTAAAAACGCTGAAAACCGTGTCAAAATTAAGTATTTAGTTTAAAAATAAACCTCGTTGTACTGAATATATCGAGGTATAAGGTAACCTCGGTGTGACAATAGTGTGACAATTTTAAAAATATGGTGTGGGATGGGTAAAGTTAAAGGTGACAATTTTTAAAATTTTCCTGCGAGTTATGCCCACTTGTGGGGTACCGGCGGATGCGGGACGCCGAGCGCTACAAGACTACGCTGGAATATGGGGTGGGTGGGGTAGAAAATTTGGAAGAAAAATCTAATAAACAATATTTTGGTGAATTTTCAAGCAAAATACTAATTTGTTTGTTTGTTTTCAGGTCGCGGTCGCCGGGACGCACGCCGGGAGTGGTTCCAGACAAGGTAGTATCCAGAGGAATAAAAATTTTGTGTAAATTTAGAAGACTGAACAAATTTTGATATTTTACTAAGTCGAAAAAGATGAAAATAAAATTTCGCAAAAATTGAAAATTTTGGTGTCCAGGAAACGTGGGGCGGTGCCCGGATGACAGGTGTAATAAAATAATGCAGTAAAAACGCTGAAAACCGTGTCAAAATTAAGTATTTAGTTTAAAAATAAACCTCGTTGTACTGAATATATCGAGGTATAAGGTAACCTCGGTGTGACAATAGTGTGACAATTTTAAAAATATGGTGTGGGATGGGTAAAGTTAAAGGTGACAATTTTTAAAATTTTCCTGCGAGTTATGCCCACTTGTGGGGTACCGGCGGATGCGGGACGCCGAGCGCTACAAGACTACGCTGGAATATGGGGTGGGTGGGGTAGAAAATTTGGAAGAAAAATCTAATAAACAATATTTTGGTGAATTTTCAAGCAAAATACTAATTTGTTTGTTTGTTTTCAGGTCGCGGTCGCCGGGACGCACGCCGGGAGTGGTTCCAGACAAGGTAGTATCCAGAGGAATAAAAATTTTGTGTAAATTTAGAAGACTGAACAAATTTTGATATTTTACTAAGTCGAAAAAGATGAAAATAAAATTTCGCAAAAATTGAAAATTTTGGTGTCCAGGAAACGTGGGGCGGTGCCCGGATGACAGGTGTAATAAAATAATGCAGTAAAAACGCTGAAAACCGTGTCAAAATTAAGTATTTAGTTTAAAAATAAACCTCGTTGTACTGAATATATCGAGGTATAAGGTAACCTCGGTGTGACAATAGTGTGACAATTTTAAAAATATGGTGTGGGATGGGTAAAGTTAAAGGTGACAATTTTTAAAATTTTCCTGCGAGTTATGCCCACTTGTGGGGTACCGGCGGATGCGGGACGCCGAGCGCTACAAGACTACGCTGGAATATGGGGTGGGTGGGGTAGAAAATTTGGAAGAAAAATCTAATAAACAATATTTTGGTGAATTTTCAAGCAAAATACTAATTTGTTTGTTTGTTTTCAGGTCGCGGTCGCCGGGACGCACGCCGGGAGTGGTTCCAGACAAGGTAGTATCCAGAGGAATAAAAATTTTGTGTAAATTTAGAAGACTGAACAAATTTTGATATTTTACTAAGTCGAAAAAGATGAAAATAAAATTTCGCAAAAATTGAAAATTTTGGTGTCCAGGAAACGTGGGGCGGTGCCCGGATGACAGGTGTAATAAAATAATGCAGTAAAAACGCTGAAAACCGTGTCAAAATTAAGTATTTAGTTTAAAAATAAACCTCGTTGTACTGAATATATCGAGGTATAAGGTAACCTCGGTGTGACAATAGTGTGACAATTTTAAAAATATGGTGTGGGATGGGTAAAGTTAAAGGTGACAATTTTTAAAATTTTCCTGCGAGTTATGCCCACTTGTGGGGTACCGGCGGATGCGGGACGCCGAGCGCTACAAGACTACGCTGGAATATGGGGTGGGTGGGGTAGAAAATTTGGAAGAAAAATCTAATAAACAATATTTTGGTGAATTTTCAAGCAAAATACTAATTTGTTTGTTTGTTTTCAGGTCGCGGTCGCCGGGACGCACGCCGGGAGTGGTTCCAGACAAGGTAGTATCCAGAGGAATAAAAATTTTGTGTAAATTTAGAAGACTGAACAAATTTTGATATTTTACTAAGTCGAAAAAGATGAAAATAAAATTTCGCAAAAATTGAAAATTTTGGTGTCCAGGAAACGTGGGGCGGTGCCCGGATGACAGGTGTAATAAAATAATGCAGTAAAAACGCTGAAAACCGTGTCAAAATTAAGTATTTAGTTTAAAAATAAACCTCGTTGTACTGAATATATCGAGGTATAAGGTAACCTCGGTGTGACAATAGTGTGACAATTTTAAAAATATGGTGTGGGATGGGTAAAGTTAAAGGTGACAATTTTTAAAATTTTCCTGCGAGTTATGCCCACTTGTGGGGTACCGGCGGATGCGGGACGCCGAGCGCTACAAGACTACGCTGGAATATGGGGTGGGTGGGGTAGAAAATTTGGAAGAAAAATCTAATAAACAATATTTTGGTGAATTTTCAAGCAAAATACTAATTTGTTTGTTTGTTTTCAGGTCGCGGTCGCCGGGACGCACGCCGGGAGTGGTTCCAGACAAGGTAGTATCCAGAGGAATAAAAATTTTGTGTAAATTTAGAAGACTGAACAAATTTTGATATTTTACTAAGTCGAAAAAGATGAAAATAAAATTTCGCAAAAATTGAAAATTTTGGTGTCCAGGAAACGTGGGGCGGTGCCCGGATGACAGGTGTAATAAAATAATGCAGTAAAAACGCTGAAAACCGTGTCAAAATTAAGTATTTAGTTTAAAAATAAACCTCGTTGTACTGAATATATCGAGGTATAAGGTAACCTCGGTGTGACAATAGTGTGACAATTTTAAAAATATGGTGTGGGATGGGTAAAGTTAAAGGTGACAATTTTTAAAATTTTCCTGCGAGTTATGCCCACTTGTGGGGTACCGGCGGATGCGGGACGCCGAGCGCTACAAGACTACGCTGGAATATGGGGTGGGTGGGGTAGAAAATTTGGAAGAAAAATCTAATAAACAATATTTTGGTGAATTTTCAAGCAAAATACTAATTTGTTTGTTTGTTTTCAGGTCGCGGTCGCCGGGACGCACGCCGGGAGTGGTTCCAGACAAGGTAGTATCCAGAGGAATAAAAATTTTGTGTAAATTTAGAAGACTGAACAAATTTTGATATTTTACTAAGTCGAAAAAGATGAAAATAAAATTTCGCAAAAATTGAAAATTTTGGTGTCCAGGAAACGTGGGGCGGTGCCCGGATGACAGGTGTAATAAAATAATGCAGTAAAAACGCTGAAAACCGTGTCAAAATTAAGTATTTAGTTTAAAAATAAACCTCGTTGTACTGAATATATCGAGGTATAAGGTAACCTCGGTGTGACAATAGTGTGACAATTTTAAAAATATGGTGTGGGATGGGTAAAGTTAAAGGTGACAATTTTTAAAATTTTCCTGCGAGTTATGCCCACTTGTGGGGTACCGGCGGATGCGGGACGCCGAGCGCTACAAGACTACGCTGGAATATGGGGTGGGTGGGGTAGAAAATTTGGAAGAAAAATCTAATAAACAATATTTTGGTGAATTTTCAAGCAAAATACTAATTTGTTTGTTTGTTTTCAGGTCGCGGTCGCCGGGACGCACGCCGGGAGTGGTTCCAGACAAGGTAGTATCCAGAGGAATAAAAATTTTGTGTAAATTTAGAAGACTGAACAAATTTTGATATTTTACTAAGTCGAAAAAGATGAAAATAAAATTTCGCAAAAATTGAAAATTTTGGTGTCCAGGAAACGTGGGGCGGTGCCCGGATGACAGGTGTAATAAAATAATGCAGTAAAAACGCTGAAAACCGTGTCAAAATTAAGTATTTAGTTTAAAAATAAACCTCGTTGTACTGAATATATCGAGGTATAAGGTAACCTCGGTGTGACAATAGTGTGACAATTTTAAAAATATGGTGTGGGATGGGTAAAGTTAAAGGTGACAATTTTTAAAATTTTCCTGCGAGTTATGCCCACTTGTGGGGTACCGGCGGATGCGGGACGCCGAGCGCTACAAGACTACGCTGGAATATGGGGTGGGTGGGGTAGAAAATTTGGAAGAAAAATCTAATAAACAATATTTTGGTGAATTTTCAAGCAAAATACTAATTTGTTTGTTTGTTTTCAGGTCGCGGTCGCCGGGACGCACGCCGGGAGTGGTTCCAGACAAGGTAGTATCCAGAGGAATAAAAATTTTGTGTAAATTTAGAAGACTGAACAAATTTTGATATTTTACTAAGTCGAAAAAGATGAAAATAAAATTTCGCAAAAATTGAAAATTTTGGTGTCCAGGAAACGTGGGGCGGTGCCCGGATGACAGGTGTAATAAAATAATGCAGTAAAAACGCTGAAAACCGTGTCAAAATTAAGTATTTAGTTTAAAAATAAACCTCGTTGTACTGAATATATCGAGGTATAAGGTAACCTCGGTGTGACAATAGTGTGACAATTTTAAAAATATGGTGTGGGATGGGTAAAGTTAAAGGTGACAATTTTTAAAATTTTCCTGCGAGTTATGCCCACTTGTGGGGTACCGGCGGATGCGGGACGCCGAGCGCTACAAGACTACGCTGGAATATGGGGTGGGTGGGGTAGAAAATTTGGAAGAAAAATCTAATAAACAATATTTTGGTGAATTTTCAAGCAAAATACTAATTTGTTTGTTTGTTTTCAGGTCGCGGTCGCCGGGACGCACGCCGGGAGTGGTTCCAGACAAGGTAGTATCCAGAGGAATAAAAATTTTGTGTAAATTTAGAAGACTGAACAAATTTTGATATTTTACTAAGTCGAAAAAGATGAAAATAAAATTTCGCAAAAATTGAAAATTTTGGTGTCCAGGAAACGTGGGGCGGTGCCCGGATGACAGGTGTAATAAAATAATGCAGTAAAAACGCTGAAAACCGTGTCAAAATTAAGTATTTAGTTTAAAAATAAACCTCGTTGTACTGAATATATCGAGGTATAAGGTAACCTCGGTGTGACAATAGTGTGACAATTTTAAAAATATGGTGTGGGATGGGTAAAGTTAAAGGTGACAATTTTTAAAATTTTCCTGCGAGTTATGCCCACTTGTGGGGTACCGGCGGATGCGGGACGCCGAGCGCTACAAGACTACGCTGGAATATGGGGTGGGTGGGGTAGAAAATTTGGAAGAAAAATCTAATAAACAATATTTTGGTGAATTTTCAAGCAAAATACTAATTTGTTTGTTTGTTTTCAGGTCGCGGTCGCCGGGACGCACGCCGGGAGTGGTTCCAGACAAGGTAGTATCCAGAGGAATAAAAATTTTGTGTAAATTTAGAAGACTGAACAAATTTTGATATTTTACTAAGTCGAAAAAGATGAAAATAAAATTTCGCAAAAATTGAAAATTTTGGTGTCCAGGAAACGTGGGGCGGTGCCCGGATGACAGGTGTAATAAAATAATGCAGTAAAAACGCTGAAAACCGTGTCAAAATTAAGTATTTAGTTTAAAAATAAACCTCGTTGTACTGAATATATCGAGGTATAAGGTAACCTCGGTGTGACAATAGTGTGACAATTTTAAAAATATGGTGTGGGATGGGTAAAGTTAAAGGTGACAATTTTTAAAATTTTCCTGCGAGTTATGCCCACTTGTGGGGTACCGGCGGATGCGGGACGCCGAGCGCTACAAGACTACGCTGGAATATGGGGTGGGTGGGGTAGAAAATTTGGAAGAAAAATCTAATAAACAATATTTTGGTGAATTTTCAAGCAAAATACTAATTTGTTTGTTTGTTTTCAGGTCGCGGTCGCCGGGACGCACGCCGGGAGTGGTTCCAGACAAGGTAGTATCCAGAGGAATAAAAATTTTGTGTAAATTTAGAAGACTGAACAAATTTTGATATTTTACTAAGTCGAAAAAGATGAAAATAAAATTTCGCAAAAATTGAAAATTTTGGTGTCCAGGAAACGTGGGGCGGTGCCCGGATGACAGGTGTAATAAAATAATGCAGTAAAAACGCTGAAAACCGTGTCAAAATTAAGTATTTAGTTTAAAAATAAACCTCGTTGTACTGAATATATCGAGGTATAAGGTAACCTCGGTGTGACAATAGTGTGACAATTTTAAAAATATGGTGTGGGATGGGTAAAGTTAAAGGTGACAATTTTTAAAATTTTCCTGCGAGTTATGCCCACTTGTGGGGTACCGGCGGATGCGGGACGCCGAGCGCTACAAGACTACGCTGGAATATGGGGTGGGTGGGGTAGAAAATTTGGAAGAAAAATCTAATAAACAATATTTTGGTGAATTTTCAAGCAAAATACTAATTTGTTTGTTTGTTTTCAGGTCGCGGTCGCCGGGACGCACGCCGGGAGTGGTTCCAGACAAGGTAGTATCCAGAGGAATAAAAATTTTGTGTAAATTTAGAAGACTGAACAAATTTTGATATTTTACTAAGTCGAAAAAGATGAAAATAAAATTTCGCAAAAATTGAAAATTTTGGTGTCCAGGAAACGTGGGGCGGTGCCCGGATGACAGGTGTAATAAAATAATGCAGTAAAAACGCTGAAAACCGTGTCAAAATTAAGTATTTAGTTTAAAAATAAACCTCGTTGTACTGAATATATCGAGGTATAAGGTAACCTCGGTGTGACAATAGTGTGACAATTTTAAAAATATGGTGTGGGATGGGTAAAGTTAAAGGTGACAATTTTTAAAATTTTCCTGCGAGTTATGCCCACTTGTGGGGTACCGGCGGATGCGGGACGCCGAGCGCTACAAGACTACGCTGGAATATGGGGTGGGTGGGGTAGAAAATTTGGAAGAAAAATCTAATAAACAATATTTTGGTGAATTTTCAAGCAAAATACTAATTTGTTTGTTTGTTTTCAGGTCGCGGTCGCCGGGACGCACGCCGGGAGTGGTTCCAGACAAGGTAGTATCCAGAGGAATAAAAATTTTGTGTAAATTTAGAAGACTGAACAAATTTTGATATTTTACTAAGTCGAAAAAGATGAAAATAAAATTTCGCAAAAATTGAAAATTTTGGTGTCCAGGAAACGTGGGGCGGTGCCCGGATGACAGGTGTAATAAAATAATGCAGTAAAAACGCTGAAAACCGTGTCAAAATTAAGTATTTAGTTTAAAAATAAACCTCGTTGTACTGAATATATCGAGGTATAAGGTAACCTCGGTGTGACAATAGTGTGACAATTTTAAAAATATGGTGTGGGATGGGTAAAGTTAAAGGTGACAATTTTTAAAATTTTCCTGCGAGTTATGCCCACTTGTGGGGTACCGGCGGATGCGGGACGCCGAGCGCTACAAGACTACGCTGGAATATGGGGTGGGTGGGGTAGAAAATTTGGAAGAAAAATCTAATAAACAATATTTTGGTGAATTTTCAAGCAAAATACTAATTTGTTTGTTTGTTTTCAGGTCGCGGTCGCCGGGACGCACGCCGGGAGTGGTTCCAGACAAGGTAGTATCCAGAGGAATAAAAATTTTGTGTAAATTTAGAAGACTGAACAAATTTTGATATTTTACTAAGTCGAAAAAGATGAAAATAAAATTTCGCAAAAATTGAAAATTTTGGTGTCCAGGAAACGTGGGGCGGTGCCCGGATGACAGGTGTAATAAAATAATGCAGTAAAAACGCTGAAAACCGTGTCAAAATTAAGTATTTAGTTTAAAAATAAACCTCGTTGTACTGAATATATCGAGGTATAAGGTAACCTCGGTGTGACAATAGTGTGACAATTTTAAAAATATGGTGTGGGATGGGTAAAGTTAAAGGTGACAATTTTTAAAATTTTCCTGCGAGTTATGCCCACTTGTGGGGTACCGGCGGATGCGGGACGCCGAGCGCTACAAGACTACGCTGGAATATGGGGTGGGTGGGGTAGAAAATTTGGAAGAAAAATCTAATAAACAATATTTTGGTGAATTTTCAAGCAAAATACTAATTTGTTTGTTTGTTTTCAGGTCGCGGTCGCCGGGACGCACGCCGGGAGTGGTTCCAGACAAGGTAGTATCCAGAGGAATAAAAATTTTGTGTAAATTTAGAAGACTGAACAAATTTTGATATTTTACTAAGTCGAAAAAGATGAAAATAAAATTTCGCAAAAATTGAAAATTTTGGTGTCCAGGAAACGTGGGGCGGTGCCCGGATGACAGGTGTAATAAAATAATGCAGTAAAAACGCTGAAAACCGTGTCAAAATTAAGTATTTAGTTTAAAAATAAACCTCTCTCAGGTTAGGTTTTTTTTTTTTTTTTTTTTTTTTTTTTTTTTTTTTTTTTGCGTTTACCCCTGACATGTTTGGGTCAGAGTCTTTTATTTACTAATTTAACTTTTACATTAATTATTTTAATACTAATTTAAGACTAAATAATTTGTATCTATATGTGTTACATTTCAACGGTTTAACTTCAGTTTATATCGGTTTATTACATTTTTACTTTTACTATTTAATTCTACAGTTTATACAAATTTCTACGGATATAATTAATATCGTAATTTATTGACACTATAGTAACTTATTTTAACTAAATGCTTTATAACTACTTAATTACTATTACATTTTTATCCATCGTTAATTTAATAGCTTACTTCTTTGTTTTCTTACGATTTATTTACAGCTTTGGACTACTTTTAATATATACTTATTATATATGAAAGTACATCCTACTAAACCTTATTTTTATTAACTACTTTTTGAGCTATTTCTTTACAGTATTTTATAAATTTCAATCTTGTTTGTTTATTTTCTATTATGATTGGTATATTACCTTTGTTAATTTTCATTTCTATTTCTATTTCTAAATCAGACCTTTTGCAGGCGTAGATAGGGCACTCTGTCAAAATGTGGAATACACTTTCGTTACATTCGGGGTCACAGGGGCACGCCGGGCTCCCCTTGCATTTGAAGCGGTTCAAATACTCGGAGAACCCGCCGTGTCCCGTCAATACTTGTACCAATAGTGGGTCGAGGTGCAATTTTCTTATTATACTATACGCCGCGGTAGCGTTGGGGAAAAAGAGTTTAGTCGTTGACGCTGTTTCACCTGATCCGTACCTTGCGTTCCACTCGTCAAGCGACTCCTTACGGATTTGTCCCCTTACAAATGAAGCCGGGCACAAATCATAGTCTGGCTTCGTTTTCTTTCTCAGCGCTGCTTCTTTGGCCAGTTCATCGGCCCTTTCATTTCCCTCCATCCCGGCGTGTGCCTTGATCCAGTAAAGCTTGACCGCTTTGCCACGATTCGCATTTTCCTGAATGTTCTTTCGGATTCCTACTGCAAGGGGATGTAGGGAAAGACCTTGGGTTACTGTTTCCAGGGCTGACCTGGAGTCGCAGTAAATTTCGAGGGTTTGGGCTGGTAGTTTGAGTGCCAACTCAGAGGCTTTATGCAATGCCAGAAGCTCAGCTTGATAAACGGTGCAGAACTGCTCCAACTTAAACTTTTGGGCCTTGGTTTCCCGCCCGTTTTCCCAGAGAGATAGCGCTGCACCCACTTTACCCTCTATTTTACTTCCGTCGGTATAAATCTTCGGGTCTCAGGTTAGGTTAGGTTAGGTTAGGTTAGGTTAGGTTAGGTTAGGTTCCCCCCCATTGGGGTTCTCGCCTTGTCGCGGCGGGGGGGCTTAGTAGCCGTGGAGTGGGCCCACGGCGAAGCGAAGTGGAACCCCGAGGCGGGCGCTGCTCCTGCGGGCTTTGCCCAGGAAGCCCGCAGTCGAGCGGCCACTGTAGGTTGCGGTGTCGTATGGGAGGCACCGCAACTGAGGCGGGCCGCGGTGTTGCATTAGCGACACTGCGGCTGAAGGTTTACGGGGCCGCGGCGGGAGAGGAGTGCCGGTATCACGGTGCGCCGCTCTCCCTGCCTTCCGCGGCCTCGGCGGGGCCGCAGCCGCAGGACTGCGGACACGGTGGGGCCGCAGGGGGAGAGGAGTGTCGGTATTACGATGCGCCGCTCTCCCTACCCTCTGCGGCCGAGGTCCGGGGCGGCGGATGCGGGGAAGTCCGCCAACCCCCGTCCCATGTTCGGGACAGGACCCGAGGTGGCGGCGCGTAGTGTTCCACGCGCGCCCCTCTAGGACGTAGGGGGAGTTTTGTCTCCCCACTACACGGCGGGGCCCGCAGAGGCGGGCC